>OZ038486.1:49340065-49432565 GCA_964036315.1 Acanthosepion esculentum
GTACAGTGATTAGAATATTGAAATAGTATAGCGAATAGAGAATTGCGGTCCATGTAGTAATAGAGGATAGAGTAAAAATGGTTATACGTATAATAATAGAGGATAGACTAGAAATAGCGATCAATTAGATTTCACGCGACTTCCTACTTATGCGTTTCATGTGGCCTACTTAATTCAATAATAGGATCGCCTGTTTGCTCACAGGCGATCTACGTTCAAACTCAAGTGTCGGCAGAGACACTTTATTCCTATACAACAGAAATGCTTCAATTTTTATTTTCGGTTTACATTTCCTGTACAATAAAGAGTTTTCACAATCGAATTTCAATAAAATTTAATTCGAATAATAAATAAAAATAAAATTTCAGTCGCGCAACTTGCCGTTTTTTCTCGTTATTTTATTATTTTTATTTTTTAATCATTCTACTCCAAGCAATGCGATAATGATAGTAGGAGGCAAGGGGTTACTGGAAGTGGATGAGAATGAGAAGACTTCAGTGAGGAGAAAATAGGACAATAAAAGAACGGGTTTCAGGAAGACAGACGACAGAGATTAGCGTTAAATTTAAATTTTTGAATATTTTAGGCGGAAGGGAAGCATGAAATTGGAAGGAAATTCCATAGGCGCGGAAAACATATGGTTGCCTCTAGCGAGTTCAACGGTAAAACAGTGATACCTAGTTGCTTATCTAGTAGCACGCTTAAATTAATGCAATCGAGGCACCGAAGAGGAAATCTCATCGGAACAATTACAATGAAAATATTTTAAAATCATTTCAAAGATATTGCGGAAAAAAATATTATTTCAAGGGTTTTATGAGAGTAAAAGTTCGACATTTTTTCTGCCTTTTCGTAATCAGTTCATGGCTAGAGACGAGAACGTACGGTGATTAATATAGAAAAGATTAACAAATGAAAGACATTAGAAACATGACTTTATATTTCCTTGCGGAAAAATTGTTTTAACTCTCATTAAATAATTGGCTATATATTTTTATATTCTTTCGTTCAAATGAATTAATTTCAGGCTAACCTGAGTGAAATCCTTAGTTTTTGTCAAACTGGCTTATTCCAACCACCGACATGCTTATTAGATTTTGAAAAAAAAATTCAACACACGTTGCGCCTTTTCGGGGTAGCTTTCTCAGGTGACATGAATTGGAAAAAACTATATTGAATCAATTGCTAGCTCAGCAGCTAAGAAATTTAGTTCACTGTGTCGAGCGAGACAATTTTCTCTCCAGAATCTATCCTACATATATATAAGTCTACCATTCGTCCAAGCTTTGTATACTGTTGACATATATAGTTCAGTGCTTCTGCGATTTACCTTGAGCTCCTTGATATAATTCAAGTATCAGCAATATTATTGGTACTGATCTGGCGGCTTGGCTTCAGTCCCTTCCCACCGCTGTAAGTTTGCCACCCTGTGTCTTTTTTATAAATGTTTTCATGGAAATTGTTCGGATGAGCTTTCTTTTTATTCCTCCCACCCCAGACAAGGAATTGTATATATGGAGTTTAGTTAGGACTTTCATCGAGACAATGAGGTAATATGGTGGATGTAGTAAGAAAGATAACTGAGAATGCGTTGTTTTGGTGTAAGGAATATTGGGGTATGTTTGGGCCAGTGTTTGTGGCCAGCTAAGTTTAAAGTTAAGAAAGAAGACCGTCATTTTTTCCCATTATCCATTTTGGCCTTGAGACACATTTTCTGTAGATAGCAGAAATAAATATCGATCTTCGTTATGGTACCTAGACATTTTGAATTTAACCGCTTTACTAGATTGGCATTAAGATTGCATCAATTTACAGTTGCGCTGGCAAGATGTAACCGTAACTTCTATGCAGACAGTTTCTTATCTCGCACTTCCCGCTTGTGGAACTCCCTTCTAGCTCCATGCTTCCAGCACACTTTAATCTTAAAATAATTGCTCTCTACTATCCTCCTGATTACTCTTTTTATTCTCGATAATAAAGAATGTTTCTTCTTATAATTCTTCCACGCCCAGCGATCCATTGTGTCTTTGTGGCTTTACTGACTTGTATGGAGTGCAATCACTTAAATAAAACAAAACTCCTCGCTTATTTCAAACGCAGTTTTATTCAAGACCCGAGAAAATGCAAACCTTTATTTACCGGATTTGCAAAGTCACTACCAGTGTTGATACGCAGATAGCTTGCTTTTAAGTGCCCTTGTGCCAGATATATTAAATATGGTGATATTCTAAGCGTAGTACGGGGGCCCCGAGTGGGGAGCGATCTCACTATAAGTCGCAAATGATATAGCGAGATAAGCTTCTTAATCATTACAACACGTGGAAACGATCTCACTATTAAGTCGCAAATGATATAGCGAGATAAGCTTCTTAATCATTACAACACGTGGAAGAGCCCTCCAGATATATTAATTATGCCTACAGTTAATTTCCAGAAACATTGATATTTTTCTTTGAGTGATTCGCATAAGACATGATTTTAAATCGTCCAGATGCTGTAAAAAGCTGAAACAATTATGATCAACATATGTTCAATTATGTTGTAGAGGATCATGGCTCTCTCTACAACTCTTCTTTCTAGCTCTAAGCAACCTTTATCATCTTAGCATTCATCGTTATCCTTGTTCTGTCATGCTTTTACACAAGCCCATGAGATAAGTTACTCACATTTTCCTTCTTCCCCTGTTTTATTAACTATGTCCTTTGAGTGTCCAAGATATTTCAGCTCCCCCGTTCGGATTCTAAGTATAAGTCTCCGTTTTGTTTCTATTTTCCATAAAACTTCGTCGTTGCTCACATACACCGTCAATGTTATTCCCAGCATCATTCTGCCGAACCACGTCCCGGTTGTGATCTCGTCAGCAATGGTGAAATCGCCCAGCATTCGCTGCTATCTAGGAGGATAAATATAATAAGTTTTTGTTTATCACGAAATTTTCATATGTTTTAATTACTTTGTTTAGCTTTTCCAAGGCATCTTTCTCTATTCCAAATGCGCCTTCAGAATTTCGCTGTCACATCGTCTGCCGTCTGTTTAAACAATTCGCAGATATTTCTATTTCTATACGGGGTTGAATTTGACGTCTCTAATTCGCAGGTTACTTCTTGAGTTGTTCATTTTGCTAACGCCCATACGTTTTGAATTCTTACAATTGATATGTAGGTTTTTTATTCGTGCTTTCTTTTACAACCCTGTGTAGAAGTTATTGCTCTTTTCTTTCCGTGTCTGCCAGCAACACAACTTATGTTGTTAAGATTGTGCCCACAAATAATAAATCCTAGTAAGACTTCTAGTTATTTTAAGATCACCTTTCTAAATTTAATCGTGTTGTTTCGAGAACATTCGTGTGAAAAGAAATGAATCGCTGTTGATATTTTCATTTTTTTAACCGATTATGTTTCTTGGAATATTTTGTTTCTGCTTAATTTCATGTTTTTTGTTTTTGCAGGTGGATTATCTTCATTGCTGTGCCGACAGAATTATCGAGCTAATCTAACTAGAAGAGGTACGTGAAATACAAGAGAAAGAACCTAGAGATTTGTACTGGGTTGGATATGCGTGCGCATGGTGGTTAAAAAGTCTTCGTTTTCTACGTGCCATGTCCTTTTAGGACGTGGAAAAATTGTGTATCTCCGCAACTTCTTGTCTCTGAATGAGAAGACCTTAGAAGGGATCGGAAACCTAAACCGGAAACAAGGGATAACACTCTACCCTAGTTCAAAAGAACAGGGAGGAGTGTGAACAGGACAATTGGCGAACCTATCTACTCCTATTAATGCATGCGTCGATCAAAGAGTACGGTTAAATTTCAACAGTTTGGAAAACATTAAATGAAAATCAAAGAACAAAAACTCTATCCTTACCTTTTTGTTTTTACTCGTTCCGTTGCCTTTTCGTTTTTTTATCCTTTTATCCCAAACAAAGCAATAAAGCCAATGAGACCCGAGGGGTTACCGAATGTTAGAGAATACGAAAAAAAAACTCTATTAAGGAATGAGAACAATAAAAAAAAGAATTAAGAAGACAGTAGGTAACGATTGACATTCCATTTACATTTTTGAATGTGACACAGAAGAAACTGTTAGCATAGAACTTACGGTTATATATTGCAATTTCAACTGTAAAATTATGGGACCTTGCCGGCAATATAGTACTGCGCTTAAATTTATAAAGTGTAGGTGCTATAGAAGAAAGTACTATTTATTTGTGTCATAATACAAAATTTTGAGACAAAGCCAAAATGAGGGGGAGAAAGGCTGGTCTTTAATCTGTCTTATCTTAAACTTAGCTAGCGACAAACACTGACCCAAATAAACTACAATATTTCTTGCACTAAAACACCACATCCTTGCTTATCATTCTTTCTACAGAGTCACTATGAAATCCTAACAACATAGAGTACAATTCATCAAAACAATTACCATGAAAGTATTTATAGAAAAGGCTACTTTACAGTGAGGGGAAAGTGACTGAAGGCGAGATGCTAGGTCAGGACCAATAACATTGCAAATTCTTTTGGATTTTATCAAGAATTTCTAAATATATTACAGAAACACCTGACCAGATGTGACAGTAATATTCGAAGCAAGAATGAATGGTAGACTTATTAAATGCAAGATGCATTCTAGCGAGAAAAATGTTTCGCACGACACAGTGAACTGGCTTTCTTGGAAGCAAACCTAGAAATGGCTTCAATATAATCTTTCCACTTCATGTCAATGAAAAATGTTAGCCCGAGAATGCGCAACGAGCCACTCTCCTGAAGGTTAACCACGATGATAGAAGGCATAAAGGGTTCCCTCAGATGGTTAATAGAGAGGGGTTCTTTGGGGGGAGGCGTTAAAATTAGCAAGCCATTCCTTGCCCCAGATTGTAGGTAACTTTTTAGATCAGCTGCCAATTTGAATTTATTGGAATAGTCAGACTTGCTTTAAAGACATGAGTAAGGATAGATATCAGGTTGAGAATGAAGGAGAAATACCAGAAACGCCGCTTACAGATTTACATAAAACACGCTGAAGATGCTAAGCTTTAGACTTTAGATGTATGGGTTCATGTATGGTCACATGGTCTACTTAATTCAATAATAGGACCACCTGTGTTTGCTCACTGACAATCTATATTCAAGCTCAAGTGTCGCCAGCGAGACTTTATTCTTATATAGCAGACATTTTTATTTTAGTTTTACATTTCCTATGCAATAATGAGTTTTCACGATCGTATTTCAATAAAATTTAATTCGGATAATGAATAAAAATAATATTTTAGTCGCGCAACGTGCTGTTTTTTCTCGTCATTTTATTATTTTTATTTTTTAATCATTTTACTCCAAGCAATGCGATAATGATACTAGGAGGCAAGGGATTACTGGAAGTGGATGAGAATGAGAAGACCTCAGTGAGGAGAAAATATGACAATAAAAGATTAGGGCTGCATTTAAATTTTTGAAGATTTTAGGCAGCAGAGAAGCTTGGAAAGAAAGTCCATAGAAGAGACGGTTACATTTAACCGTTTTGACAGTGAAAGAGTGGGACCGATATTCCAGCCTGGTAGCTCGTTTAAGTTCATATAGTCCGGGAACCAGCTCGTCGGAAGAGTTGCCGTGAAAATATTTATAGAAGAGACAGAAGGAGGCCACAGCACGTGTGTGGGATAGCGATTGTAGACTAGATGCCAGACCAGGACCTATCATCTTGCATACTCATCTCTGGATTTCGTCAAGGACCCCGAGACGTACAGCGGGAGCATCAGACCATATATGACAGCAATATTACATGCAAGGACGGATGGCTGATTCATGGAGCATTTATCCCCAAGGTAATATTGGTAGACTCAATGTGAGTCCGGGTAAAAATAACAACAAAAAATGGAATGCAACGTCAATGCCTTTTATTAACAAATACGAATTACATGTGTACACAATTGTAATGAAAGGAAAATCATTAAAACTATCTATAAGAAGAATGTGCTTGCCTGTGTGTGTGTGATAGACAAGTGTGTATATGTGAGAGTCCGAGAAAGTTCAAATGTCGACAGAGGACGAAAGAAGCGAACGCACCTTGTCGGCAGCGTTATTTATCCACGTCGGCTACATCTGGAAACACCAGTTAAAGAACTAAAAAGAGGGGGAGCGAGATTATGATTCCCTTTTTATATGCAGCGCCTCCTAACAGGTGTTTTGACTTTTATTGTTCCGTGAATCTCTCGATGCCTAACCTAGACGTTTCTCTAGTTTTTTTGTTTTTAATCTTTTAAAAATTGGCGAGATTTATCATTATTAAAGCTTTTACAATGTCGGCTCTTTCTCTGCTGGCATTATGTCGTCTATTGCGGTATGGAGTATCACGTTTTCCCACTTTGAACAGCACGTCTATGTTTATTCGATCTTTGTTCTTTGTATGTAGACTTTATTTTTGACCATTCAAAAATATTGGGTTGGTGCAGAATTATCAGGTGTTATTGTAGGCGAGTTATTTGTTAATAAAAATTGCTATTTTGTTTACTTTTTTTAATAAAAATATTATTTTATTTTCAGGTTATAAAAATGCTTGTCCATGACCATACACTCCGGGATAATCACTATAAAATGTTATTGTAGAATTGTTACGTTTCTTTTTTCATAGTAAAAGGTGTTTAACAAACGCCTGATAATTATGCACCAACCCAATATATATTTTATATTTTACTCTATCGATCTCTATTCTTCGTCCTTCTACCACTCGATTAATTCCTCATCTATAATTTTATGCGTTACTTTCTGTTCTTGTTCGTCATTTATTTCTTTATAACCAATCATTCCTTTACTGTTTACCCCTTTTTGTTATTTTGGTACAATTATACACGCCACTAGGCATTTCACTGATTTATTTCTTGTTCTTTTAACCTCCTCTTCAACCTCTCTTTCGCTTCTTCCTTCTTTTTACGTTTTTATTCTTCTTCAAAAATCTTTGGTAAAGTATAAAATCAACATAAACCGATTTTTCACCTCCTTCTCTCCCCATCGATTCTGTTTATAAAGGGTGTTTCATTAAGACGTGTTATATATAACGGTATTTCATTAAGACGGATAAAAGTCAGCAGTAAATAAATCAGTGTTATTGGTGAAAATTTATTTATTTCTCTATTGGATCATGTTATTTAAGTCATGGCAATTATGTGTGAAAAATAATATCGCCCAAATGTCCGCGAAATCTGAAAGGAAAAGAAAAAAATCATTAGACGCTTAAAATCGGTCCAAGTTATTGGAACACCCTTTATAGCCAACTTCTCCCTTTCTATTTTCGATTTGTTTTATATATTTCTCAATATCAGGATTTTCTTTTCCTTCTCTGCTTCCCTTTCTAACGAGTTTATATATGTTCAGACGAACATAAACCGTTTCTATCTCTTTTCCTCTCTAATTATATTACCATAACTCTCCCTTCACTCTTTGCGTTTTTCTCATTATAGCTTTCTTTTCTTTCCTTGACTGCTCCTCTTTGTCTCTTTTCCACCACACACCTTATTACATCTCCCTTTTTCCTACACCCCCTCTGTTATCAAATTTCCCTTTTTCTCTCTTCCCTTTTACTTTTCCTCTCTATCCCACCGTTTTTCTCGTCCCGTCCTTTTATACTCACTCAACGCATTGAAAAAAATGTTTGTTTTCCTTTTTCTCTCTTTCCTACATCCGCCCTCTCTTATCAAACATTTCGTTTTCTCTCTTTATCTTTTCCTCGTTATCCCTTACTTTTTTCTTTTTTCGTCTTCCCCTATCTATTTCTAACAAGTTCTTTTTATATCCTCTCAACGCACCATAAAATATTTCTGCTTGTCTATTTCTCTCTTCTCTAACCCCCAACTCTGCCATCATGCATCTTTTCCCGCCTCTCTCTCTCTCTCTCTCTCTCTCTTCATTCACCGGTGCCACTTTTCTTTAAACAAGGCTTATCTTTTCCCACAAGACTTTCTCAGTCCCGAAAAACATGACCAGCAGCTGCTGGCAACTCAGTTTTATTGAGAAAACCTTTAGAAATATATAAATAAAATACACTTCTTTCCTCGAGAGATATGGCATATACTGCCACATTTGTTTGACCTCTAAACCAAAGCCAGACTGTAATCAGTATTCACTTCTTCATCTCTTCTGAATAAAGAGTATATATATATATATATATATATATATATATATATATATATATATATGTATGTATGTGCGTAAATCTTACAAAGCCTATCTTTCTATCTTTTTCGAAGTTCAATTCGACTTTTTCTGAACAGAATCAATTTAACCCATTTCTTTATATCAAACATATATAAGAATTAAATCAAAGGTTAAAAATAATTTACAAACAGAACTTCAGAGTTATTTCCCAGCGTATATTTAATAGTTGCTTGCTTTCTTTTTATCAGCTTTCCAATTTGTCTTTCTTTCATAACTTATATATTTCTCCTTTCTTTTTCTTTGTTTCTTTCTTTCTTTATGCCTGTACAGAATGTTTCATATTCGTTCTCTTTCTTTATCAGTTTTCCACTTTTTCTTTCTTTCATGCCTTATAGATTTCCCTTATCTATTTCTTTCTTTCTTTCTTTCTTTCTGTACAGAATGATTCTTATTCTCTTTTTTCTTTATCTGTTTTCCACTTTTTCTTTCATTCCTTATAGATTTCCTATTTTCTTTCTTTCTCTACAGAATGTTTCTTATTCTTTGTCTTTTTTCTTTATCTATTTTCTACTTTTTCTTTCATTCCTTATAGATTTCCTATTTTCTTTCTTTCTTTCTTTCTGCCTTTATAGAATTTAGTTATTCTTTTTTCTTTCTTTCTTTTATCAGTTTTAAGATTTGTCTTTCTTTCCTACCTCATAGATTTTCATTATCTTTTCTTACATTCTTTCTTTTGTCTTTATTTGTCCTCAGTTTCTTTTTTTCTAGACTTTCCATTAGCCTTTCTTCCTTTCTTTCCCTCTCTCTCTCTATTCAATCTCCTCTTTTTCTTTATATATTTCTTTATTTTATTTTTCGATCATTTTTTATTTCAATCATTTCTTTTTCGTTTGTGCCTTTCTTATTTTAACTTTTATTTCCATTTCTTGATGCCTTTATAGATTCCCCTTATTTTTTTCGATTTTGATGATTTACTTCGTTCCTTCCTTCCTTCATTTCTTGTTTGTTTGTTTGTTTCTTTTATTCTGATTTCCTTCTCTCTGAACATATCTGCTGATCATCTTTCCGCGTTTATTTCCACTCCTGCCACTTAATTCCAATTCCATAACCTGCCTTCTTGTCTCAATGCCTTCCTTCGGATTTCCTTCTTCAAGATTTTTTCTGCTTTCTTTTTAGCTTACCGTTTTCATATCTCCTTGTACTTTACTCGCGTCTTTTCCCATTTGCCCGATTTCCAATGTATTTTCTTTATCACACCTTACTTATTCTTCATTATTAAATGGCATCTATGCACCACTGAAATCTAAAACAAACAAAAAAACGATTATCACCAATTTAGCGCAAAGAGAAATAAAAAGAAGTCTACCATTTATATAATTCTATTTCATTGCTAATACATTTAGGGCTAGTAAGTTAGAGAAATCTCTTTCCAAAATGAATGAGTACAAAGGTGTAAACGCGCACGTGAGCATATAGATCCACATATAAAGCTAAAAATGTAACATATATATAAAATTATTTAAATGTACCTATATGAGTATGATGTTATCTATATATCTATCTTATCCATCTCTCTCTCTCTCTCTCTCTCTCTCTCTCTCTCTATATATATATATATATATATATATATATATATATATATATATATATATATATATATAAAAGTGAACATAGAAGTCCACACCTAGAGGCGACAGCCTGTTTCTTGCTAAATTCAGTCGTCAGGCCTGACGATTGCATAGATAGAATACATCAGAGATAGATGTGTGTATAATGTATATTTCATATAGAGTATATATCTGTAAAAGGACAATAGGAATAAAGACAAAAGCAAATATTTGACTATCAAATCCCACAGAGGTCGAAGTGCGTCGGCTGAGATAAGTTTTTGCTTTTGTCTTTATATATATATATATATATATATATATATATATATATATATATATATATATACATATGAAGAAATATAGTCTTAAAGTGTGCTATATTTATGGTATAAAGTGCTCAGTATCAGAGATAGAGCGTGTGTAAAAATAAAAGTGAACATAGAAGTCAACACTTAGAGGCGACAGTCTGTTTCATGCCAGATGTAATCGTCAGGCCATTATTTTCTTATATATATATATATATATATATATACACATACATACATACATACATACATATATATATACACATTACACACACACACACACACACACACACACATATATATATATATATATATATATATATATATATATATATATATATATATATATATATATATATATATCCGAGACCCCCTTCCCGATAGAGCTCTCTGGAGAAAAGTGTAAATTTAAAAACAGTGGCTGCTTCTGCTATTAATGCCTCACTCTTTAAGTACGAATTGAGTTCTCCTACCCACTGGTGCATTTCGTATAGAAAACGCTAAAATTTACCTATTCTCTGCCGTGCTCCGATAGCTTAGAGGTAGGATCTCTGACAGATGCTAAATCGGTCAAGTTTCAATCCCGGCTTGAAGCAATCGGACGTCTAGCCACACTGAATACTTGTGATACATCGAAACTGTCTGTGGATGACTGTGTGTGTATAACGAAAGACCGCCCCAGAGCGATAACATTCTACAAAATTTTCAACTTCGTGTTTATAAACAACACATTTCGAACAAACAAAGTATTTTGCATCAAACTAATGTATGACCAATTTTTTTGTCCTTTAGGAGACTGTGTCTCTTTCGATGAGAACAAATGTCATCAACATATATTAGTCACAAAACATTTCTCTTTAGAATATTGACATTTCATATATCCGAGCAAAGTGCTTTATGTAAACATTCAACGCAAATCCTCAGCGTCCCTTTTAATGACCATCGATTTCTTGTCAACAATACAACGACACTCTTCTAATCTAGCTGAAAAAAAAAAGATTAAAAATGTTGGATGACCTTCATATGAAAAGACGGCATCATTCCATCAATAAAATTTATTTTTCAACAGTAAAATAATGAAAAATCCTTGCCAATCTAATACACCTCCTACATTTATGTGGTCGAGTTACAAAAGAGGAATGCTTAGAACAGCTGTCATAACATTTTTATAGAAAAAACACGCGGAAGTCACGCTGGGGCGAAGGGAAAGGGACTGAAATAGAGATGCCAGGTCAGGACCGAAACATAACAGACCTTTCTTTAGAATTTCTCGAGAATCTCGAAATATAAAAGAAGAGCACCAAACCAGCTATGAAAGCAATATTCAATGCACGGCAGAATGGTAAATTTTTACACATGCAAGATAGATTTTGGCAAAAAAAAAAATGTCTAACGTTTTACAGTGAAACAACTTTCGGAACAGCAGACCTAGCAATGGATTCAATATAATCGTTTCCCTTTATATCCGTGAAAAAAGGTAGTCTGAGAAGGCGCAATAAGGTTGCTCCCCTTGGAGGTTGGCATCAGCTATAATGATGGAAGACAAAAATGGATCTGTAAAATGGCTAAAAGACAACAGTTTCGTTTTGGAGGCTTAAGATTGACAGGCTATTTCTTAATTACAGATTAAAGGTAATTTTCTAGAACAGCCGCCATCTTTACCTTATGGAACTTATTGGAATTACTATTAAGATAGGATTAAATAGTTGTGTCACCGGCATCGATACCGAGATTCTGATGGCATTATGAAGTTCAATGATGAAGATAAAAAAATCAAAGTAGTTTCAAGGATAGAACTCTTGCATTCTCTTAGATTATCTCCGAACATTTGCCTTATCTTGGAATTTACCTTTCTCGTATGAGTGACGTAAGGAATTACGCTGGGGCTAATGGATAGCGGCTCAGATTGAGGAAGCGGAGAGCTGAGTTCGAATTCCATTCACTAGTATGTTTCAGATAGAGACTGTTAGGTTTGTCTGTGTGTTTAAATGAGTTTTAATGGAGCTGTGGTCGGTTAGGTGTAACATAAGTCGTCTGGATAGGTATATAGTAGTGTGGCCGATGGCATTATTTATGAGTTTTGTTTGATCATAAAATTGGAACTCGTAAATATTCTTTTTTTTTTTGTAGTTTTGATTTTGCATGGGGGTGTTATTTTGAGGATAAGTTTGGCTGTTTTAAATTTTTTTGTAATAGATAATTTAACTTTTTGTTCGGGTCGATTGGGGTAGTGTATTTCTTTATGATATTTCTAAGTGAAGATTCATCTTGCTTATCGGTGACGTGCATTTGGCTTTCGTAGAAGATATTTATGTTATTGTTTTTTGTGTCTGCGTTCAGTATCGTTATTATTTACTTGATAATGCCTAAAAGTGTAACCAAAAGCGTTCGGAAATGCGGAATATTCGATAGTTGGACTCAAGATCTCTAAGTCGATAGACATTTATTTCACTGTTAAAAACAATTACACTGAAATATCTATTCAAATACGTGTACATAACTATAATATAAATTTTATATTAATCAGAAATTATGTATAATTAAAAAAATCCATTTTTCCTCACACACACAGATATATATATATATATATATATATATATATATATATATATATATATATATATAAATGAATTATTGTACACTCCCGATGTTTTGGACGTCCTGGGTATGACGATAAACTACATCCGCGTCCTGGCTAAGATGATTAACTGCGTCCAGCAGCGTGGCCTCTGGCCGGGAGGTTTTGAGGAGCGTGGAACCGCCTCTTGCTTGCTGGTGTTCTCAGGTTCACCCTGACTCGCGGTTGTCTCACCTATGGGTAAATGGTTGACCCTCAAAACACTATGTAGGTGTAAGAGTGAGTTTTGGCGCCAGAAATACTTTTTAAGAAGGTATTGCCAGCGGTGGATTTTGGGGGATAAATTATTACCAGTAATACATTTTTGAAAAAAAAATATTACCAGCAATAAAAAGTTTGTCGGCATAAAATAACCCATTGAGGTTGATATGCCGTAAAACAAACCAAACCAAACCAAACCGGATGATTTGGACACACGAGGATCTAGTACAGGACTGGTGCAAGAGTCTGTGTGCCCCCAACGAATCTATAAAAGGGGTCCCTACTCTACTGCATCTCAATTTTCATGTCAGAATAAATAAATCAATAGTGCTTTGTGTTAATTTTTAAATAATCAATTTGTGATTTTTCTTGTTAAAAAGTTGAATAATTTTTAATAAATTCAACATTAGGGATACAAAATATTGACTTTTATATAGTTTTTTTTTTAAACCAATCAAATTCACGGATTTGAACAATAAATATCCAGAACTTAGAATTACGTCAAATTCCGAAAAAATCCTTTAATAATCGGTGGTGCTTAGCTTAATTTGTAACGTATATAAATTTAGGTAAAAAAGAAACAAATATTGATAAGATAGGACTCCGGGTGCCTAATCAGTCATGCTCCTTTCCACTCGGATAAAGAGTAGTACGGACTAACTGTGGTCAAGTAGATATGTTCTTAGAAACGAAGGGCCAGACTACCTACACAAATAATTTCAATATAGCGTTGAACGCTTGTGCAGAACCAAATACACTTTTCAGAATAACCAAAAACAGAGAACTGGTGAACATATTGAGGCCACAAGGTTTCTAAACGTACCCACCCCCTCATGTGTTGAATTCAGAGTTCTCCTTCTCCTTGACTGGTTGCCAATCAAGGCTATAGGGCACTGTTTGGCGTGCTATTTGCCCATGGCTGGGGAAGAAGAGATGTTCTCACAACTTTACTAAGGGTATTTGCACGTAACTAAATATAACGAAATCAATTCTCCGATTCTTTAATCCGAGCCGCTATGCATGATACCACTGCTCATCCATCTCTCTCTCTTTCCCTATCATATATATATATATATATATATATATATATATATATATATATATATATATATATATATATATATAGAGAGAGAGAGAGAGAGAGAGAGATAGATAGATAGATAACTTTAAGCATTATTTTCATTGGGTTATTTGAGTAGGCGCCACGTCTAATTATTAAACATCATTTTATGCAGCAGAAATCAACGTGTCATGGGGCCTGCTAAACCATTCGACGCCGTGTGGGAGTATTTGAAAGGGTCCGCCAGTCAAATACGTGTATAAGAGCAAGAGCAGAACATTTCTAACATCTGTTATGAGTTGATGTGTTCAGGTACAACGATGGGCTTTTGGACATATGTTTATATGGAGATTCTGGTGACAGGAATGCGCTCCCAAAGTTTATAAAAGTATTTTTGATACGCCTATATATATATATATATATATATATATATATTGATGCATGTCTGATAAACAAGATAAAAATATACTAAAAAATTAGTAAATACTAATATATCTACAACAGACCCTAGCAAAAAAAAAATTAGTTAATCATATACTAGACTAAATCTAGTATATCCAAATTAATTATTCGCAATGATGCTTCCCACTTCCCCGTTAGTGATTTGCAAAAAAAACAAAACAACATAGTTTACAATATTCAAGTGACCTTTGTGATATTGTATATCCAATGGATTAAATAATATTTATGTTGGTCACACCACAAACTCGCTTTCACGACGCTTGACTCTACATTGGAATGATAACATTTTTAGGCATTTAAAACAACATGCCTGGCCGAGTACACAATTCCGGAAAATCCTCGTTGAAAACGCAACTATACTTAAACATGAAAACAATAAACAAAAACTAAAAATTCTTGAAGCTATATACATAAAACAGTTGAAACCTTACCTGAACAAAATAAACTACGAAATCACCACAAATATTCTTAAATGCCTATAATAGATAACAGAAACCATTGCTTTATACCAACGGCTTCCCATACTTAATACTTCTCGTTTTCACACTCGCGTGGTCATGCGTGACGCCACGAGCTGCGATGCGATTTTCGCTTCCGCGTCACATATACACGAGTTTCGTGTACTGTTTGATATATTGAAATGTAATTCGCATCTTTGATAATGGCTTATGTAAGGCGAAAGTTTAGATAGGATTAAAACATGTATCAATATTTGCTTTCGTCTTTCAATGATAATGTTATTAATCTTATCAGACAATATGAAAGGAACTTACTTAAAATAGGCAAAACTTGTCTATATTATTTAATGAAACATGCATCAATGAAAAATTGCTGCCTAAATATACTCTCTCTCTCTCTCTCTCTCTCTCTATATATATATATATATATATATATATGTATGTAGTGTTTCTATCTAAGATGAACTGTATCGTAGTTAATAAAATAGATGTATTTACACGATAATTTTGCTTTTACTAAATGCTGCTCTCGAAAATATATTGCAAAATTTGAAACCCCATTAAAGAAATCCATTTTTAGAAAAATGTACGTAGGAAGCAGGATACATTATAACTTACTCAGAATATAATCTAAATCGAATAAGTATTAATTTGATATCGATATTGGTTGGTGTACTGAAATTCTGTCGATTGAGTGAAGATAAAAAAATAATGAAATAATGAAGAAATCGTTTTAAAAATTTCGAACTTAATAAAGTTGAATAATGAAGCAAATATAAGAGAGCGAAAGTGCTTTATATTTCGCGTTGCCTACAGGATAAAATTACCTGATCGATGAGCCCAAAATTGTGCTGGCATCGCACAATACACTGACACACACACACATATATATATATATATATATATATATATATATATATATATATATATATATATATATATATATATATGTGTGTGTGTGTGTGTGTGTATACAATTCTTTACATTTTTATATCTGGGTGTGTATGGATATGTATAATTTTTTATTGGGCATCTACGACGGCGCAGATATATGCAAATTAATACGGATATATATCAATACGGATATATATCATCAACAAACTAGCAAACATTATCAACAATGAAAATATACTCTTTTGCAGATGTCACGGACTAATAATCGTCAGAGAATGTAGTGGTAGAACCATGGAAAATGTAAGACTTAAATTGACAATTGCCGTCGTAGCTGCCCATTGTTACGTCAAAGTTGTAAACGTTGATGCCGTTGTTATTAATGTTGCTTTGTTTAAACTATATTCTTTGTGGTATAATATAGATTTTCTACGATGTTTGGTGATGTCTAGGTAGTTGTTTGGGATGCTTCTGTGTTGTTTTGCTCGATCTAAAGCATTATTCAGTGTATGTTCTTTGATGGATGTGTAGAAGTCTTTTATGTTCATTTGTACGAAGAAGCGTATATATATGTCAACACGAAAAAAGATCTCTACACAATATAACAAAAGAACCAATTCCATAAAAAGCAATTAAGCAAATACGATCAAAAAGAGGTCAGTACAATACAAAACAATCACAAAAAACCTCACACTACTTCAGTCATAACACAAGTCCCATTAAGTGAAAAATCCTACACCCATACACAGATATCTAATTACAACAAAATGTACATAAATAAGAAATAATTGAGAAGTAGCAGCAGAGAAGCCAAAAGCTCTGAAGAGTGAAAGCATTACTGCAATGCGCTCACGAATTTTTTTTTCGCATGACTAAACCAACACCACTTAGTTAAGTGGTAGGTTTCTCTTCATTAATTCTATTAACTATCTTTACAATTTGATAGGAAGCATTTTTTGAATAAAAGCTGCCAACGTAAAATGATTTCCCACAAGTAAACTACGGAAAGAGTACCAACAATTTTGGTACCCCAAAATTCTTACAACTTAATACTTTATATATATATCTTCAATCACAATACCTTAAAGATTAGCTACAGCTGTTCTAGAAACTTAGATAAAATTATTAAATCACATAAGAATAGAATACTGAAACTACATATTGATAATAAAAGAAACCTAAATACAAGTTCTAATACACCCCAAGAAAAAAGACTATGCAACTGTAGAATCCTCGATCAATGTCCATTATTACACAGATGCTTAACCAAATCCATAGTGTATATGGCCTATATCTCAACAAATGGAAACCTCGGAGATATTAAGCTGTATGTGGGGTCTACTAGCAGACCTTTTAAGGATAGGTATTACAATCACTTGAACTCCTTTACAAATACAGCCAAACGAAATATGACATCACTTTCGAAATATTTTTGGAACTCAAGGAAGAAAGAAAAACACATAAAGTTAAATGGAAAATCCTAAGACAAGCCAGAACCTGCAATTCACTGAGCGCACCTTGCTTCCTATGTTTACAGGAGAAAATATGTATCATTGAACTCTCGAATAATACCCAATTATTAAACCAAAGATAGGAGACTACCGTTTTCTGTAGACATACTAAGGATTTAACACTACAATCTTGATAAATTCCCAATTCCATAACTATGAACCTTTTATAATTATATATCCACAAAAAACGTTCTTTTGATTACAAAATAAATAGTGATAACCCCAACATAAAGAAATGCAATCCAACTTTAGAAATCTTATAGAAAAACCAAAAAATAACACTCCCAATTATTATAAAAGATAACTCGAAAATCTTTTTACCTACTCAAATGTAATATTATCTCCTATCGCTATCTTCCCTCCCCTACCTCTCAAACTTAGAACGCTTGTGAGTTGACGTGCCTAAACTTTGACCGATGTTTATCAACGAAGAAATGTCCACACACCAATCAACATTAACCACCCGGTCCACCCACCACCAACGTGCTATCAACAACCACTATTGTTTCACTCAGATACTTTATGTACATTTTGTATGTACATTTTTCTTCTCAAAAAAATGGAAAATAGGAAGTGACGTTTTACATCCGGGCTTGCCTACAAACAGGATCGTTCATAACCATTTTCGACCCTCACCCGTAGATGTGCAGTTAAAATGCATTGAAACCAAGTTGCATCTTTGTTGTGAGTAAAATGGTTTTGTCTATATGATAAAATTATAATAAATAAATAATATATATATATATATATATATATATATATATATATATATTATCGTCTAAATTACGCAAAAATGAAAAAAATCTTGAAATATTAAAGAGTGAATTTATCAATAAAATCGCCATTGGCCCCAATCACGGATTCTAGACGACTTCGGAATCTATTGCATCCCTTCTGGACTGTCACCTTGTTCAATTAGGTGAATGCTGCCATAATCCTAGCGTTCAGTTTATTTTTGGTGTAACAAGGTCTTTCGTATTTGTTAATCTCTCGCTAAAACTGTGGCTATACACAATAATCAAGGGGGCTGCAGTTTGCAGTGTTAGGTGGCCAGATGTAGTGATTTTTCCATGCGCAGCCTAGATGTGGCACAAGGCCGAACGCAGAGGGCACTCGGTGAGGATTTAACTCACTACTCAGTCGTAATTGTTCCGGCGAGTCAAGCTTGCTAACCATTACACCGCCTCGAGATGCCCTCACCGTCTCGAGGTGCCCATAGGTGGCCAGATGTAAGGGGAGATGCGGTCGCAGAAATTGTCTGACATCCATGATTTTGTTCTCCTGATTACGTGGCATGGCGCAGAATCCTGTTGCTAGGCATATTATCTTCCAGCAGCCACCCACTTGACCAAAGACAGCACTACATCCTCAAGCATTGATATATGCTTCCATGTTGAGTCTGAGGTCCTGTGGGAAGATAAATGGAGCCATAACGTCGCCGTCACTAGCGATTTCTCAAACACCATGATATCGACGGGATATATCGTACAACTCTTTCTGAATCCTCTGCACTGTTCTAAGATTGACACCCAAACACTCTGAAATGTTCGTATTGGAGCTTCCGGCGCGAATGCCAAGCAGTACAGCATGTCGTTCCCAAATTTCTGGTGAGTAAATTGCGTAATAGGTCTCCTTCTTTTACAGACGGTGACCAACCGAACCTACTATACTGTGCAACGGACAAAATCGAAAACAAACAACGCTTATGCGCGGAATAAAAATATAAAATGGCGAAAATATATCCCTCGCACCCTCTGTAGTGATTTTAAGTAATTAATAGATTTTATTTAGTCTATTATTTGCAAGTAGTACAAATGTTATACTTAGAGAGAATCCATATTTTTGTAGACATACCTATTCATCATTTACGGACAGGGAAATTAATTTCTACCAGCCTGAAATTGAAACATTTATTTTTAATTAGACAAAACGCTTCCAAGCCAAGCGTACTTTAAGATTAAGCTGCAGGAAAGCATTAACTGAACTTCATTCTGGTGAAATAGATTCTCGTAGCCTATATATATATATATATATATATATATATATATATATATATATATATATATATATATTAGCCTATATATCTATATGTATAAATTAGCTTATATATATACATATATATATATTAGCCTATATATATATACATATATATATATTAGCCTATATATATATATATTAGCCTATATATATATATATTAGCCTATATATATATATATATATATATATATATATATATATATATATTAGCCTATATATATATATATATATTAGCCTATATATATATGTATATATATATATATATTAGCCTATATATATATATATATATATATATATATATATATATATATTAGCCTATATATATATATATATATATATATATATTAGCCTATATATATATATATATATATATATATTAGCCTATACATATATATATATATATATATATATTAGCCTATACATATATATATATATATATATATATATATATATATTAGCCTATATATATATATATATATATATATATATATATTAGCCTATACATATATATATATATATATATATATATATATATTAGCCTATATATATATATATATATATATATATATATATATATATTAGCCTATATATATATATATATATATATATATATATATATATATTAGCCTATATATATATATATATATATATATATATATATATTAGCCTATATATATATATATATATATATTAGCCTATATATATATATATATATTAGCCTATATATATATATATATATTAGCCTATATATATATATATATATATATATATATATATATATATATATATATATTAGCCTATACATATATATATATTAGCCTATATATATATATATATATATATATATTAGCCTATATATATATATATATTAGCCTATATATATATATATATATATATTAGCCTATATATATATATATATTAGCCTATATATATATATATATATATATATATATATATTAGCCTATATATATATATATATATATATATATATATATATATATATATATATATTAGCCTATATATATATATATATATATATATATATATATATTAGCCTATATATATATATATATATATATATATATATATATTAGCCTATATATATATATATATATATATATATATATATTAGCCTATATATATATATATATATATATATATATTAGCCTATATATATATATATATATATATATATATATTAGCCTATATATATATATATATATATATATATATATATATTAGCCTATATATATATATATATATATATATATATATATATATTAGCCTATATATATATATATATATATATTAGCCTATATATATATATATATATATATATATATATATATATATATATATATATAAGCCTATGTGTGTGTGTGTGTGTGTGTGTCTGTGTGCATGAGATATTCCATGATTTTATGATTTTATAGTCGTCTATATCATTGAACTTATAAGGATGAAGGCGTGTGAGTTCCGCCTCCCTCAATCTGCATTATTATTATTATATAATTATTATAATAATATTATTATTTATATATTTATTTAATAGTTAATAATAATGGTTAACCGCTCAACACCCGCACAACCATGTGGTTTGAACGTTCGTTTCTCGACCATGAGACTCGGGTTTTGAATCTCAGCATGCCGGATTTTGTCAAGAACTTGATTTCTTAATGTTATTGACCTGCGGATACGTTTAAAGCGTTCCTGAAAATTACACCACCGGTAGACACACGCATTTTGAGTGAAAATAGATGGACGGCATTATAGTCGATATTGCGTTGGTACATAGTCACAAGTCATCGTGACAGAGGTTTTGAGCAAACTGGCATTGGTCAGCACTCTGACCACGCCAGATTATGCGTTCTCTCCTAGAAACTGTGACAAAGTACCGCTCAGTATATTTACAATATAAACCACAAGTGCTCTCTGGGCATTTAATTTATAATAATAATACTCTGATAGTGTTGTAATTACAGTGCCAGTGATCATTGGAGTACTGTACCAAAAAGAATTGCGGGAATCTTGCAAATATTGTATTACGATTTGCAAAAAGGGCATGAAAAAAAACTTACATGCTCAGAGCAGTAAGGATATTTCGAAAAGAATTGGATACAAAAAATAATTTGTGCAAAAAAATAAATGATCCATTTATTTTACTTAAGTCATGTGTGGTGAGCTGAAAATAAACTATTTAAGAACATAATAATAATAATAATAATAATAATAATAATAATAACGAATAATAATAAATAATGAATAATAATAATAATAATTAGTAACAAATAATAATAATTAAATAATAACAAACAGTAATAATTTACTTTTAATAATGACAAATAACAATAATAACTGAACATTATTAGTTAAAGTTATCTATAAGAATTATTTGAAATTAGTTATGATCTAATTTTTGCTAATCTAGATATAAAAATAAATCAGTTTTTCTAATGACGCCGGATGAAAGTGAGTCATCGTAAAAAATTCAAAAATTATTCTGCATGCTTTACTGTCGTATTTCTCATCAAACTTTACGCACACACGTTCACACCCCCAATTTTTGACAACAGAATCGTATGATAATCAATTTTTGGTGCAAATATTACTATACATGATAATGTGATAATAATCCCATCAGATTGCATATTAAACAGATAAAAATCAGAGCGATATTTATTTTTCCATAAAATCGAAAGTATTCTCCAACTGCGGTCAGATGGGAAACTAATTGAAGTTTAAGAACATGGAATAGGCAAAAGTTTCCCCATTTCAATTTTAATTTTGAAAATCATAGAATAGCAAAACCGGTAAAGTTATTTTAGAGACACCTTTTCCCTATATATTTTTAACAGTGTGGGAGTATAAAAAAATATATGTACGTATACAAATATATGTACATATATATTTACCTATGTATATATATATATATATATATATATATATATATATATATACACACACAAGTATATGTATGTACATGTATGTATGTATATATGCAAGTATATGTATATATATATATATCCATGTATATATATGCATTTATATATATATGTATATGTTCATATTTGTGTTTTATATATGTATATATATCTATATATGTGTATATTTATGTATATTTATATATATGTAAACATGTGTGCTCTTGTGTGTGTGTGTGTGTGTATTACATCAAATGTTACAATAACAATTTCTTTTATTTAGTTATCACTGAGACCAGATGCAATGTAAACAAAAGTTGTTAAACTTACGTCAAGGTACAGAGGTCTTTCACTGTGATTTCTAAATGTAGGTCTGGTGTCCTATATATCCGTGTAAACATCGCTGAAAATTTTCTGACCTATTTACACTGAGATATTCTATCAATTTTATTAGATAACTTGTTACACACACACATACATATATATATATACACAAACACACATATACTTATATATACGTACTAGATATACATACATACATATACACCAACACATACACGGGAACACAAACATATATACATATCCATATATACACATGCATATATTTGTATATTTAGGAGGCAATCCTTCTTTCATGCACATTTCATTGAATACGACAGACAAGGTGTTTGATTTAGTTTTTTTTATCCATTTTCTCATGTAATTGCAAATTGTCCATTAAGGAATTGTATTCTTGATCAATTAATATTCGTAAATAATTATATAGGCCATACTACAACATGTTTGACACGAAGACTCACACTACCCATTTCTGACCATATCACAATTAGATCTCATTTAGATATACATGGAGACCTACTGGACACTATTCGTAACATACTTGTTAAAAACACATATATAATAGCATCATCTACATGCAAAAAAAATGCTAAAATTTATTGAGGCCTTATTAATAATTTAAAGCAGTATAGTATGTCGTTTTTAAACTTATGGCGGAGTAAATTGCGTAATGGTGCTCTTTTTCATCCAACTGACCCTACTATCCTGTGTAGTCGACAAAAGCCCAAAGAAACAACACTCACGCGTGAAATTAAAAATATAAAATTGCGAGAATTTACCCATCGCGCGCGCACACACACACACACACACACAATTATATATATATATATATATATGTATATATATATATGTATGTGTGTGTGTGTGTATATATATATATATATATATATATATATATATATATATATATATATATATATATATACATATATGAAAAATTTCTCAGAGTTAACCTGTAGGAAAAGACAATATTTATAAATGTAAAAGAATAGGAAAACTGTAATAGTTGCCGACGCGTTTCGTCGGATGTGGACATTTCCAAGGCAATATATATATATATATATATATATATATATATGTAAGGCAATATATATATATATATATATATATATATATATATATATGTAAGGCTATATATATATATATATATATATATAAGGCAATATATATATATATATATATATAAGGCAATATATATATATATATATATATATATACATATATATAAGGCAATATATATATATAAGGCTATATATATATATATATATATATATATATATATATATATATATATGGACTTCGAACTGGCATTCGCATATAAATGTTACATCTGTAATGTCTGTTAATTACTTGATTATTAATTAGCAATAGACCTACGTTAGATACACTCTGCTATATCTTTAATGTCTAGGTGAAGGTGTCCATAGCAACTGTATACTGATCGCAAATTTTATAGGAATTAATGTAAATACATCTAGATATAAGTGTCAAATTTACCTGTATTTTCGATCAAATTTTCCTCATGTCAATTCATATCATCTCTATTCGTCTATCAAATCATTTTCTCTGACTTTCTATTCACTGGTACGCCTTTGCGACTATTTGTATATCACATCTTATAAGAACGAGTTCGATTTTAATTAAAGTCGTGCTAGGATTCATTTTTGACGGTCACAATCTTAACAACATAAATATGCAGATAACAGTGTTGATAGCAGGCAAAGAAACAAAACTGCAAGAACTCCGACAGAAAAGCGTGAAGAATGGAGTCACCATCATTTGTAAGAAGACAGAATGCACGGAGTCCAGCATGCAAATTACAGATTGGGAAGTACTGAAATCAAGCAAGTACAACATTTTTGTTATCTATGATGTATTTTAACAGGTGACGGAAAATGTGACATCGAACTGCGAAGGCTAACTGGATAGCGAATGATGCTAATAAGCGGGAAGATTTCGTTAGAATCAACGAAAAGATTACATAAATGTTACGTAGTTTCATTCTTGCAGTATGGCAGGGAATACTGAACAATCTACTCAAATATCAAGGAGAGTCTAGGGGTTGTACAGATAGATTCTGAGAATACCATGGATCCTGTGACCAACGACGAAGTTTTAGAGAAAATTGAAAAAAGAACATATATACTTAACATTAGAAAGCGACAGTTGTATTATCTAGGGCACACAATTAGGAAATGGAGCTTGGAAAATCTGACACTTACAGGGCATATTAAAGGCAAGAGGGGCAGACGAAAAGGCGTGTAACCTACCTATTAGCTTTTGGAAATGGATGGCACAACAGAATTTAGGATAGAGAACAAAAATATAACACTTACAAAGAGCTACTAGAAGAAATAGTGGAGTGCTATGTTGGCTAACGTTCTGAATGGTCAAGGCACATAGAAGGCGAGAAAGAAGATTAATTTGATAGACATTTTGGCAATCTGTAATTACCAGAAACGCTGAAGATGAAAGTGCGAAAACAATTTTGAAGTTGGCAGATCTGGACAATGCTGCGAATGGGAGAGAAAAAAAAACAACAAAAAACATTACGTTCAGTTTACATGATCGTTTGATACATTTGTTTTGCCCCAAAATTGTAATCGTCGACACAGACCAAAATCATTAGACGGTTTCCTCGCGCTCATCCGAAAGACATTCGAACGCGTTATTCCAACGGTCAACTTTCTACTAAAAAAAAGACAATATTTATAAATGTAAAAGTATAGGAAAACTGTAATAGTTGCCGACGCGTTTCGTCGGATGTGGACATTTCCAAGGCAATATATATATATATATATATATATATATATATATATATATATATATATTATTCAATGCAATATATATATATAAATATATATATATATTACTCAAGGCAATATATATATATATATATAAATATATATATATATTACTCAAGGCAATATATATATATATATATATATATTATTCAAGGCAATATATATATATATATATATATTATTCAAGGCAATATATATATATATATATATTATTCAAGGCAATATATATATATATATATATATATATATATATATATATATATTATTCAAGGCAATATATATATATATATATATATATATATATATATATATATATGCTTTATAGTTTGCTATTTATCATGTTCCCTTCATGATGTCAACGATCCTGGCTTCCTATTATCTTTTACTCTAAGTTAATGTTAATCCCCTTATTATTATTCTTAGTGTATGTTCTAGAATCCACTTGCCAGATGCTCGTTAGGTACGGTGTTCGCTGCTCCCCTCTGTCCATCTTGCCTTCCGTATGTCCTGTGAGTGCTCACTTACTTTGTTATATGTGCCAAAAATTTGAACTCTCTTTGTTCTGTACCTAAACAAGTAGATTTTTAACAGGTTTGTAGCATGAATAAAGAAATCTTTCAAACACAGGAAAGCACATTTCACCCGGAAGACTAGGTGGACATATTCAATACCGAAATAGATAAAGTTACAATTTTCATCGGTTTATAGCCTAATAAATCCATTTATCAGTTATATTCTTCGTTCAAAGTAACTCTTTAACATTTAAGTTCTGTTTTCTTTTAATTTCACCTTATGTCCTTTTATTATAAACAATTCGATTGTTGGCAATCATTTTTTATAGAGGGTCGTACCATTGTTTGTCCTATATAAAGAGGAAAACATCCCAATAACTAAGTGAGTTTCTCAACGGAAAACAAAAAATCATAAAAATACATGCATATGTTAATTTGTACATTTATTTATTAGTAACATTTTGTGATACACACTTAGGCGATCATGTATCTTTCGATACATGACTGACGAGGCAGTTTTTTTCCCCGCAGTCAGTTATGTTAGATGCGAATTTAGCGGCACGCTTAAATTCATGTAGACGGGACACCGAAGGAAAAAAGCTCGTCAGAGCAGTTTCCATGAAAATATTCATATAAAAGACAGATGGAAGCCACATCACGTCTGTGAGAAAGTAACTGAAGTCGAGATGCCAGGTCAGGATCGATTACATTGCAGATCCTTCTTTAAACCTAGAGATGAACATCAAGGGCACCAGACCAGATATGGCAACAGTATTCAATTCACAGACGAATGGTAGATTTGTAGATGTGTAAGATGGACTCTGACGAGAAAAGCCTTCTAGTACAACACAGAGAAACAACATTTATTGCAGAAAAATGCAGCTATTGAGTCAATGCAGTTGTTTCACCTCAAGTCTGTCAAAAACGTGAGGCCAAGAAGATTCTCACCCGTAGTTGAGCATCAACTATACTGATGGTAGGCAGGGAAGTTTCTCCGTGGTGGTTAAATGTGAGCAGTTTAGTTTTGGAGACATTACAATTTAGAAGCCATTTTCTGCCCCATTTAACCACTGATTGGACGTCCTTGTCGAGATCAGCGATCAGTTTAACTTTGTCATCGCTGTCGGATTTACTATTGTTATCTTATTTAATATAAATTAATTAATCAATGAATGAAATAAAATTAATTGGTAGTCACGAAAAATATTTCATGTCAATGAAAGTTATATTTTTTAATTGTATTCTCAATTCTATTGTGTATAATTACACTTGGAAAATAATTCTTTATAAAACATTATTATTTAAAAAATATTCCCCGTTCTATTTACAGGCAATTAAACTTAGATTCATCAAGTATATATATATATATATATATATATATATATATATATATATATATATATATATATATATGCAGATAGCTAGATATGCCAATCAGACTGTAGTCTAATTAAGCGAAAAGCATTGACTTTTTACAACACATTTATTCTTTAACATAATCAATTTCTTTGTCAATGCACTTAATTCAGTAATCAAACGAAAACTATACATAGAGATTAGAGATCCCGTATCAGTTAATAATACATGTCAAGATAACAACTTATTGATTTAACATTCTTCTTCATCTGTTGTCCTCTCAGAACGTAACCGATCATTGCTCTCCACGCCTTCTTGTCTTTGTAGTTTGTCTTTGCTATTACTCCTAAACCCTGTTCCTCCATTAATTTACTCAAGTTATGGCGTGTGTTGATTTCCTCTGCCTCTATTGCCCTCTATCTCTCCCGTGAGTATCAGATTTTCCAAGCTCTTCTTTCTCATAAGGTACTCCTGAAACATCAACTCTCTTCCTGACGTTAAGGACTACGATATCCCAAAACTTAAATGCAACGTTAATGCTTTATCATTTTTTTAAAACCTGTTATCAATAACATTTTTTCATTTTTTTCACTCTCAGTAACCCTTGTGTTTTAGTAGTTTTATCGCCTTACGTGGGAAGAAGTTATTTTAAAAAATGTATAATGTGAATTGCGGTAAATAGTTAAGCTTTCGTAGCCTAATCAGTAAAGCGTAGTGAATGTAAGACAAACTTCCCAACTTTTTTCTTTGCAACGTTCTTAAAGACAGTTTTTTTCCTCTTATCTTGCCAATGTTTTTGATTTCTTTTTTGATTGTTGTATGACCACTATTCAACATTTTCGCAATTTCTAACGTTATTAAGTTTGCAATATCTTCTTTTGCGGTTATATCTTTCTTATGACCCATGCTGATCTTCTTATATCTGAAATCAAAGAAATAAATATCAGTAACTATACTATTTTATATATAAATATATATATATATATATATATATATATATATATATATATATATATATATATATATATACAGGGTGCGAGTGCTATTTGAGGACATATTGTTTTAAGTTCAGTACACACTCAAATCATTTATAATATTATTTTTTTTTAATTCAGATAACCCAGTCAGAGGAAGATGTTAACACAAGAAATGAAAAGACACGCAGTCATTGTTGCAAAACAGTGATTTAAAAATCAGTAACTTTTTACATGTTGCCAGATCATTTGTTCGGTTGGAGCTAGAGGGATGTGATGGCAATGTTTCCTCTGTAGCAAAAAGAAAAAAAGCATTCACAGCGCTCTGATACCGTGAGAACACTGGAATTTATACGGAATGTTCAAAACATAATCGATGAGAACTCCGGAAGATCAATGAGGTTCATCGCCAAAGGACTCCAGGTACCAGAGTGGACTATCAGAACCGTGGTACATCAGGACATTCGATATAAGTCATATGTCATGAGGAAAAGCCAATTCATATCGGGGAAGACACAGGAAAACTGTTTCAGGCATTCAAAACGGTTGTTGAACAAAGTGAAAAATCCCCATGAATATGGCATGTATTGGTTTATCTCTGACGAAAAAATCTTTGACCGAAATCAGAAAACAAACAGACGGAATGACAGGTAACTGAAGTACCCAGGGTGATGCATACCAAATACCTAGCTACTGTCATGGTTTTAGGAGTTGTGAGCAGTGAAAGTCATGTCATGCCACCTTACATTTTTCTACTAAGTCTTAGGGTCAATGCTGCTGAAAACATTAATATTCTTAAAACGGTTGTTAAGCCCTGGATAAATAAAGTATGCAATGGAAGGCCATATGTCTTTCCACAGGTCTCTGCACCTTCTTACAAAGCCATTGTAACCCAGGATTGGTTATGAGAGAATTTTTACGATCATGTGACCCCCCCAAACATGTGGCCCCCTAACTCGCCAAATTTAAATTCTATGGACTATTACGTGTGGAGCATCGTTGAATGGGAGACTAATCGACATCCTCATAGTACCATAGCTGCACTGAATGCCGCCGTTGTCCAAGTTATGTCCAAAATGAATTTGAATTAAATATATACATTGTTTGCTAAGATATTGCTGTTTATTTAACATATTAAAATGTCCTCAAATAGCACTCGCACCCTGTATATATATATATATATATATATATGCAAATATATTGATAAAATAGGAAGGAACCGTTAGATTGATGATCCAAAGTTCTTTAGTATTTTTGCTTTTATTAAAAAAAAACAGTGCTAGACACAACAAGTAGGGCCTAGATTATGATTATTTTTCAAAAATATGATTCCATCGCTACCCAGGAATTACCATGTTTCAAAAATAGAAGCCAAAAACTTCCAATTCACTTATAGAAATTAAATTAAATTAAAGTACCTACTTTTGTTTCATTTTCAAGCGAATTAATTCGCTTGAAAATGAAACAGAACGAGGTACTTTAATTTAATTAGTCATTAAATATGTTATGCGTTATTTTCCTCTTGCCCTCTACCTATCCCGTGAGTAGCAGTGTTTCCAAGACCCCCTTCCTTATTATGTACTCCAGAAACCTCAACTGTCTCTTCCTGATGTTAGGTATAAGTTTCCTTTTTGTTCACATTTTCTCTGAAGCTTCGTCGTTTTCCACCACGGCAACGCAAAACCGCATTTTACAAAACAGACCTTGCAGAAGTTTAAAGAATTTAAATGGGAAACCCTCCACCACCCACCATATTCTCCTGACTTAGCTCCTTCGGCTTTTTATTTGTTCCAGTCTCTACAGAACAATTTAAATGACAAAAAATTTAACTCAGTACAGTCAGTCAAATAACTGTCGCAAAACATTCTTCCATCAGAAGACACAAAGTTTCTATGAAGATGACACGATTATAGATCGACGTGGTGGGGCAGCTGTTAAAAACAATGTATTATAGTTTTTGTGTAAGTATGCAAAATTTTATTTTTATTATTCTCATCAGGGCACGAATATCTGCAATGATCTAATAATAGGGCAGAGAAGGTGGGTCAATCTGTTCACATACACTTGAAGCAACTGAGAAATGGTTTTAACGAGGGATGATGAGAAAACCATAGACGGAACATGTGACTAACTACAAAGTTTAACAGAAACGTCTACATACAATCGAAAATGTAAGGTTAAAATACTGGGACATTTTAATGATAAGACTCGGCAATGGGGAGGGTACAAATGTGCGATATCATCTTACTTATTTAAGTCATTTTCTAAAACACAAAACCCGCCGACTCAAGCTAAGACGGCCGACTTGCGTGACTCGAAAATATGCATTCGGAATTTTGCGTTGTTTTTTTTTTTTTTTGCTCTAATACAGATCGCTGACAGTAGATTGTGATACATTTTCTTTTTATTAAATCTATATTAGCCTAGCGTAAAGATATAACAAGGTGAATTATTATTGGCAGATATCGTAGTTTTTAAATTTCTAGGCGACGATTTGGAATGGATTGGTGTGTTATTCCAGTCCTTATTAATCTTAGCTGTGATCTCGAATTGGACAGGTTAAAGCAGGGACGGGAAATCTTTTAGTACAAGGGTCGCATTCTAAAAGTTTATAGTTTTACTGGGCCGCATAGTATATATAAACCAAAATAATTGATATTTAAAATTGGCAAAATAAAGGGCTTTTAAAGGAAAAATATAGTTTTAAAAAAGTAACATTTTAAAGCGGGCCGCTCGAAATCGTTTGGCGGGCCGCATGTGGCCCGCGAGCCTTGGTTAGAGCATATGATTTTGATTTCGTTTCTGACACATATGTCAGCCGAATATGTTTTAGTTTTGGATTCGTGGCTCTGAATCAAGTGGTGTAAAATCAAAACATAGGATTTGATATTTTAAACATAATTTTAAACAATGGAAAACGGAATTATTTTGGCCTGTTAACAGTTCGATATGTGGGCGGAGAAGTATGCATAAATTCAGCTCCATTTTGAGGATACAACGCAGACGGGCTGGGACGCCAGAGGCAGATAGATCATCAGACCCACACGCAGATGTACACCCCCACAAGGGCCCAATATTCACTTGAATTACTGATTGAACCTTACTGAACATAAAGATCACGATTCCAAGTCCACGCTTTCTGATCTTTTTTGCGTTAATAGATGTCAAATATATCCGATTAGAACTTATTTGAATCACCTTCATTAAATTTAACAAAAAACTGGCATTATTATTTCTTCGTTGAGAGATTGACATTTGCATTCATCCCAGTTGTCAACAAGAAGTTTACCACGGCTTATTGAATAACAGAAGAAAGACAATTTTCTTCAGAAAGATTCACATTACTTAAAGAACCAATACTGGCCGATCGACGACTTATACTGGTATCAATCCCTAAACCAGTTTAGAAAATATATAACACTCCTTATCCCATAGCCGTGCGACGACTGAGATATCACAACAAGCGGGGTCCGAATTGGGTGGTTGCACCTCAACAGGAAGCAAGAGTAGACTTAGGATAAGTGTACGGGAAGAGAGTGATTATAAACTACCAATATCACAAGCTAAATTCGCGCGTGATTTCCTTGTTAAGCCTGTAATGTAATTGATCCTCAACTGACATTTCGACTTTAGTGAATTTTCCAACGACTTGACGTGGTTTTCCGATGTCTTTTCTACAAATATTTTTTATTGAAAATGTTTTTATAATCTGTTCCCCTTGGTGATTCGGCTGAGTGAACTTAAGCGGGCTGCTAGATTGGCAACTACGTCACGGCGTTTTACCGTTGAACTAACTAGATGCAGTCGTCATTTCTAGTCTAATAATTTTTTTTTGGAAACGCACGATTTCATGCTTTCATGCCGCATACAGCCTTCAAAAATTTAAATATACGGTCATTTCCCATCATCTGTCTTCCTGTATCCTTTTACTTTATTATTTTCCTTACCTCCCCTCAATAAAGTCTCTCATTCTCTTTCTTTTCCTCTAAGTATCTTCGTCCTAGTGACATTATCGCTTAACTTGGGGTGAAATGATTAAAAAGTAGTAACAAACAAAAACGTATAGGCAATAGTACAAGGTGATCCGAAAGTCATGTCACCCCTATACAATTTTTCTATTACAGATGGCTGAAACGAGCTCCTACAGTTTTGGAAGAGAGCCTGCTTGCCAGTGTATAGACACATGATTGCGTGCATTCTGACAAGAGCATGGCGGATGTGCGATATAATTTCATTAATATTTCTATTGTTCTTTTTATTTTTTCTTAGGTGATGACAAGTCTTTCTGACCACGCTGTTGTATTAACATTAAGAATAATTTCTTAGAAACTAGCAATGATAACAGAGCAGTGAACCATTGGCGACGGGCCATGTATGCAACGCTGGCATTGCATGTATTGTTTAGTGTTACATACTCGCGGGAAGTGGTATCACTCATAGGAGCTTAGCTATCTTTGTGACTTCATATGTAAATGAAACGCCTCATCTCCCTGTACCCAAGAGGTTTTAACCCCTTCTGGGAGATTTTGTCTCCTCGCTGTCTTCCTCTCTCTCTCTAAGAGATTGTCTCGATATCGGAGATTGTAATTTGTTTCCTTTTTCATAGGATTATTCTCCAACGATTGTTCATCTTTAGAGGCTATATTATTCTTGATTTCAATGTATAGTTTGTCTTGCTTTGACATTAAACTTTTGCCTTCATTATTTTCAGGCACACTATAGATTTCTTCAACGATAACTTGTTGCATTCTAACTTGGCCTACATGCGCTAATATTTCATTTCCATTTTTCTATTACCATAGTGTTCTGTCCACTTTGCATTATTAATCGTGTCACTTGTATATGATATTCAGTTCTCTACCACAGATTCTTATTGCTGGCATAGGACATGGTCATTGGGGCTCTAATTTGTTTACCCATGAGAACGGAGATTTTTTTTCGATCTGCCAGCATGTGGTATTGTCCTGTAACTTAGTAATATTATGTTTTCCTAGTTAACGTGAATAAGTGTTGTTCCCGGTCTGTTCTCAGCATTCCTTTTGTTATGACCCACGTTGGGATTCCTAACCTCCCCTACTTTGTTTTGCCCTCTTTTTCTCATCCCGACTGGGCCAGCGTTTGATTTTCCACTTTCCCTTATTTATTTTTACCCTTCCCATTCCATTAGTGAGTATGCTTCTTGATTTTGTCCATCGACAGAATACAGTAGACACTCTTATCATTTTCATTTGAATCACTTCTAGAATCTGACTACTTCTTCTACGCACCGCTGGCAAATGTTATATGTGTCGTTCTTGTCCTAAGTATTATCGTTCATTACCAACCTTCTCTAGTTTGCAACAGAGAACCATGATCGCTTACGCCCAGAAAGCACATGATCCGGAACCTGATTTTATTTTATTTTCTTACTTTACACTGTTAGATCTACTTTTCTGTGCCCTGGCCCTTAAGGACGTAAGCGATCATGGCCCGTCCCATCTTTCTGCTCCTTTTAACTCATAAGTTTTTTCTTCTTTTTGCTATTTCTCCCAAACCTTGTTCTACCATCCATTTACTGAAGCTCATCAATTATGTTAGGCTTTCCTCTTTTCCACTTTCTCTCAATCTGTCTTTTGAGCATCAAATTTTCCAAGCCCTCATTCCTTATTACGTGCCCATGAAATTTCAACTCCCTCTTCCAGATGTTAAGTACTTTTCCTTTTTGTTTCCATTGTCTATAAAATTTCGTTGTTGCTCACATATTCGGTCCAAGGTATCTTCAGCATCTCTCTGTAGAACCACATTTCTGTTCCTTCAATTCTCTTCTTCATGTCTGAGATGATTTTCCAGCATTCGCTGCTATACAGTGGGTGAGATATCATGAAACAGTTCAGTACTCTTCGTTTCTAACGAACTTTTTATGTTTCTTAATAGTTTGCTTACCTATTGGAATGTGTTTTTGTTCATCTCAATGCGTCTTCGAATCTCAGTGTAGCACTTTCCGTCCTAGATATCTAAATATTTTTACTTGTTTGATTATAGTATCCACGATTTGTAATTTGCATTTTGGGCTTATCCTATTTGTTGATAACATTGCATTTATCAAACTCATCTATTAAATCTTCATGATATCAATACTCTAGAAATGTCTGAGCGAAAATTGCTTTCTAACCATTCCTTTTTTGGTGGCTTGGACAAAATAATATATTTATTTAAGAATGTCAGTTTATTATTAAAGTGAAAGAAATTCAAGATAATCTGCGTATTCTTTGATGTAAACAATTCGCTTATAGAGCCTCAGTGTTAAGAGAGATAAGATTGATTGGATCTCGAGAGGCCTAGCTAAAAATGATTAACAGTTGATACAACAGTTGGCCTTCGAAAGACATATATTCAAAAACTGCGAAAGACATATAGTCAAAAACGGCTTTATAAACTTGACCTGATTTAAAAAAAAAAGTTTACTCCGCTTGTTACAAACTGCGCATTAACATGAGCTATTAGTCTCGTGTTAATTTTATGAGCTTACTCGTCCATGCTCGCCCAAGGCATGTTGGAAGAGAGCGCTTGAAGATCTTTCCGCAGTAGGTTGCCAATTCTTTCTGTGGTAGACTGCTGGTCAACCAAGGTTAGGGAACACAGTCTAACCTGCTATTCCACCCATAGCCCCTGCAACTGTCGGTTGCGTTGGCCTCGGTGCTCGCACCGATCCCTCTCCCTAGTGCAATGAGAGGGCGCCTCTCGGTATAATTTTCCTCAGTTGCGACTCTTTCCTTCAACGGAGCCGCCCCTGAGCGCACTCTACCCAAAGACAGAGACGCAACCGAGAGATGATAAATAGGGTGTTACAAATTACTTTAGAGTAATTTACACACGCTTCTGGTAATGATATCCCCACAAACATATATATGCACAAAAGCTGAGTATCATCTACCATGTATTCAATTGTTAAAGCAGAATAACATGTTCTTATTACTTCAAAGCTTCCACAAAAATAAAATTTCGGCATTATAGGAGTTGAACAAACATACATACAAGTCCTGATTGAACTCAGTAAAATTATCTACTATTACAATTCCAGATATAACTTCAACCATTCTATTAGTGAGAATGTGAGTTTCTGATATCAGTTTGTCTGGTTTGTTTTACGGCATATCAACACCTCAATGGGTTATTTAATGCTGACCAAATTTTTATTGCTGGTAATATGTTTTTCTTCAAAAAGCTATTTCTGGGAATATTTTCCCTGAAGAAATCTATAGCTGGTCATATTTTTTTCAAAGAATGTACAGCTGTTTGTATTTCTCCTATTTTTTAAAAAGTATTGTTGATAATAATTTTTCCCTCAAAAATTATTTCTGGTAATAATTTTTTTTTATTACAAAGTATTTCTGGTATTAAAACTTATTTTTACACAAGTTTGGGTGTTAACTATTTGCCCATAACTGGGACCCTAACAGGTGCTACCGCCCCGGGTCAGGGTAGACCGGGGAACACCAGCAATTAAGAGTTGGTTCCACGCTCCTCAAAACCTCCTGATCAGAGGCCTTGCTGTTGGACGTAGTTTATCGTCTTACCCAGAAAGGGAATGTAGTTTATCGTCATACCCAGGACGGGCTGTTGGACGTAGCTTATCGACTTACCTTGGACGCAGATTTATTTTATCGTCATGCCCAGGACGGAGTTTCTGATATTGTTGAGGGTACGTATTGTTCAACTCTCGTCATATGCATATATTTTCACGTGCTATGATGGAAATTTGCCTATAAGTAGAGTCAAATACAACTGAAATATTGATGGGAGCAATAAGGTAACAAAAAATGGCTTTGCCGCTGTTTACGTTGTGTGGGAAGAAGTGATCATTAATACGCAAATGAGTTCGTCACCTGTCAAGAAAGCGGTGGAGGTGGGGGTATTGCTATTGACTAATGCTGGAAACCAACAAGGAACAGCGAGTGACAGTCTGTTTCTCGTCGCATTCTCGTCACCGCAACGTACCCATATTTGAGCAAGTGCTCATCACTGATGAAAAGGGGACCCTCTATGACACTCCCAAAGATGCTGGACATTAGTTGTTACCACGGGATCATCTGTTTCACACTAAAAGATCATATCTACACCTATTCAAGATCATGCTCTGTCTTTGGTGTACTAGTCGACAACTTTTGCGCTATGATTTGCTACCAACGGACCAAACAATCACTGTGGACGTGCATTGTGTATAACAGGCTCTGAAGCAGAAAAGCCAGTATTGTTCAATTGCAAGAGTGCATTGCTCCTCTATGACATTGCCAAGCCTCATGTAGCGCTGGTAGCCAGGTATACCATACGGCGACTTGGCTGTACACTCCCCCTTACTCCCCGGACAACAGATTATCACCTCTTCCATTTCCTGGGAAACCATCTTTGTGGAAAATCCTTTGCAGATGCGGTAGATTCTGGCTGACACTCACAGACATCTTTGTGTCCAAGACACCTGATTTTTGTCACCAGGGCATTGCGCAGGTGGAGGTACATTGGAAAAATATTCTGGCTGCCGATGTGGATTACTTTGAGGACTAACAGTATGTCGAATTTGCTGCATAAATTGTTTTTCTAATAAATAAGAACGACAAGGACTTTGTATTTGAATAACCAGCTATCTCAGTTTTTTCTATCTATGATATTGTTACGTGTCTGTATCAGACCATTTATTCCTCATACCGTTGCGAATATCTATCTCTGATATCGTTGAATGTAGCCTTGATATCCTTGTATCTATCTTTGCTATCGTTGCTTGTATCAGCTATTTTATCGGAAGCCTTCCGTTTATCTATCTGTTTCCCCTTTATGTAAGAAATTGTTTTAAAAATGGTTATGTATTTGAATGGATTGTGTAATTGACATATTTATAATCAGCTTGAATTAAGCTATTTTTTTTTACTTGAGGCAAAATGAAAGTTGTCAGAATTGTTTATTGGAGTGACAAGCGTTCTGACAGCAAGCTGTATTTTTCTAGTTTTTATTAAGGCCTTTAAAAGATTGACAAAAGAAAAAGAAAAATACAGCATAGGAAATGTTTGCGTGGCTGAAGCCAAATATGGGATTAAATTAATGACTATATTTAAAATAATCACATTATAAGATTATAGGAAGAGCACGTGCTTTCATACTTATCAAATGGCAACGCACTCGTGCATATATATATATATATATATATATATATATATATATATATATATATATATGTATATATATATATATATATGGGGAAAACAATATGTATATATTTATATAACTAGAATAATTTTAGTGAAAAAACTATGAGAAAGTGGAAAATCAAAAACAAACCTCTCCCTACCAATATATAAAATAAGCCGTCTCATTAATGCTATTTCACAATTAACAATAATCTTTATAAAAAAAATATTTGGATTACTAATGGGGTCACCTTTAAGCAGAATGCTGGCCCGTATTGTCTTAGATTTTCTCAAATCTGGTCCTTTTAAAAAATATTTTACCGAAACAATCAACCTATTTTTTATATCATGATGACGCTCTATTAATATATACCCGTGAAAATAATTTACCCGATTTCTTAGATAAGCTAACCAAGCTCGAGTATACGATAAAGTTTACTTGGGAAACAAACAATGCTTTAACTTTGCTTGATATTACGTGACACCACTGTAAGAATAACTTAAAACTGAGTCTCCATCGTAAATCAACTAATAAAAATCATCTCATAAATTTTTATTCTCGCCATATCAGCAAAATAAAATCCATAATAATAATAATTTGAACTGTAGTGTATATATATATATATATATATATATATATATATATATATATATATATATATATATATATATATATCAAAATTATATAAAATAAAGCATAATATATGTGTGTATATATATATATATATATATATGTATATATATATACATACATATTTTTACTGTAATGTATGTATATATATATATATATATATATATATATATATATATATATATATATATATATATATATATATATATTAGTGTGGTGTGTGTGCAAGAGAAAGAACAAAGCTAATGGAATGAGCTGTTAACCAATTGCGTTTGCGTGCTCTTGTCGACCAAATCTCGAAGAAGACAATCATTTGCAACACTCACCACTTAAAGATCTGTGCACCTATTGCAGTGATTTAAACCACGTATCCACTGATCTATTCAAAAATGTCTTCTTCAGACCCAAATGACAACCAAGAAAATATCACTTGATAATAACAATAATAATAATAATAATAATAACGATTTCACCTAATTAGTTTACTGAGATTAAATCTACCTGGCACATAATCATTGCTGGGCGGACTTATTGAATAAGTAGAATCGCGTTTTCATATTTACTGTTTCAACTTATCGCATGAATTATTTATCTTTTGAATTCTCTTCGTAGCTCCACTGTTCACTGAGCATATTATAGATAGGGTTTTACCAAGATAAATGTGATCAACCATGTCTACACGCTTATATGTAAGAATGTCATGGTGCAGGCTAATATATCATTCTAAATTTCTTGAGACTACTATATGTAAGTTCAAAAGTCTGTGCAAGTAATTGTGAAAGATAAAAGCGTCTATTAGACGCTGCCTTCCATCCTCAGTATGACCCTTAAGATCATAGTCATGTCTCGTATAAGGTTAATAGATACCATCATCTTGGCCGAGCTTCTAGATTTCTAGAGGTAAGATATATAGGATATCACTATAGTCTCAGAATGCCATGTGAAACGCCACTGAAAAGTAAAGAGCAAATAGGATAGGAGCAGGAATCCTTTCCTGATTTACTTTATTATTTATCTCAAGTGGTTCAGACAGCTTACCACCAAAATTTGCCCAGCGGTTAACATCGAAGCATGATGATAAGTTTTTGTAGCCAACAAAGCTATCTTAATATGTCTCACAAAGTAATTCCGTTGACTCTATCAAAGGTCTTTGTCAAATCCAGTAAAAAGTTATACAGATTTTCTGCTGTTCCATGCAGTTTTCATGTCGGTGCACTGCAGATAATATCATATCTCTGGTATTGAGATCAGCACTGAGATTCTTAAACCACGCCATGAACAATGTATTGGAGTGGTCGATTCAACATTATCCCACATAAAATGTTAACAGTTACATATAGAAGAGAAATGCCTATATAGTTACGATAGTTACATCAAATAACGTTACCGCCAGGAAGGCCTTTGAAGAGTACTACTGTTAATGCATCACACCAGTCGTCAGGAATACATTGTTCCCCAAATAATTCTTGTAATAAATGACGTTTAATGAGAGTTTATCCCCCGCTCTTGTTCTTCGTATCCTTCATCTAATTAATCACCTTTCGTCTTTCATCAAGTGACAAGTTGCCTCGAAAACAGACGTAAGAGAGACATTCGTTTCTCTTGCAAAATCTCTTCAATCTCTGTATCTTTGTCATCGAACCAATCTTCGTGTTTCCTTTTCACGAAACCTAAAACCTCAATGCTTATGCTATTAGAAGAAGAAAAATGGCCATATGTTTTCACAGTCAGACTTGTCTTGACGATCCTCACGCTCCTTACACATCACCTATTTGTCTGTCAAACGGGGGACATTGAGCTTCTTGGGAATGAGCACATTTGAGAAATGCAATCTCGGTTTAATAACAAGATTTAACCGTACACGGACTAATCAAGGATCGATTCAGCATTCCCAATCTATTATAGCACGAACACAACGGACAGCTTTAATGTCTTGTTGCTTCCCAATCGTTTATTAGATATCGTCATTTTGAAGCAGGTTGCATCCACAATCTCTTATATCTGTTTTTCAATTGGAACATGGTTCTGAGAAAGAATTGCAAGTCCTGGAGACACAGCATAGTATAGCATACATAGGCACGTTTAGGTGCTGTAATAGCAAGCTGGTCTCGCTATATCAATTACGGCTGAGAAGGGAGTTCGATCCTCCCTGGGTGCTGAACACTTTCGGCCTTGTGCCACATCTAATCTACACTTAGAAAATATTTATGGCCAATTCGTCGTGGTGTAATAGTTAGCAAGCTTGTCTCGCTAGATCAATCAAGACTTAGTACTGATATCGATCCATACTAGGTATTCCACACTTTCGGCTTTGTGCTACATCTTATATATATATAATTTTAGTATAATCAATAAAATTAAATACTTGCTTATCTCGTTCTTGCATTGAGTTTAGCGGGGATTTTACATTACCTCGTCAGGTATGTCTATTGTAAAATTTATTTTTAGAACATTTTGGGCTAATCACAGGCTATATATATATATATATATTTGATACCACAGAACTTTTAGATAGTTTTAAACAGATAAAACCGCATATTTTCCCTTATAAATGTAACCTCATTAGGAGAATCGTTGGCGAATATAACGATAGGTAATCGAGGGAAATAGACAAATTGGAAGGAGACGAGGAACTATGATTAAAATACGATTTAATTTTAAAAAGGAGAAGGATAAAAAAGAGGTGGGGATTGCTAAAAAACAAAATAAATAGTTCCAGTTATTTTTAAAAAGGAAAATATAAACCCACAAATCACCGAGCAGGGAAAGAGAGCGAACGAATTTCTCCTTCTGTCGACACAAAGACTGACGATCCAGTTTAATACATCCTGCTTCTAAGATGTGCTGATGCTGAGCCGTTTTGTCCAAAATGAAAAACCACTAGTCACTGTATTTATACGCAGTCTCTGGATTATCCAAGAGCTGTTCACCATCGCGGAATCCTGTGCTGTGTGCGTAAGACGTCATATCCTGTCTAATGTTTCGGGGAACGTATTACGCAACACTCGTTTCAAGGAAATTATTGGTTCGCTCTATATTGTCAGCGTCGCACTGATATGCAAATTTATAAACGGTAAAACTCGTTTGTAAATAGGAAAGACTGTATTGAGCAACAAAAAAAACAGAAAAGGAAACACGGGGACAGTGACAAATACAACACGTGTCCTAACGGTAGGAAAACACGACTTGACACAGGCAGACACTCTATCAGTCAGAAACTGGCCGCCCTTCCCCACAACGGCAGTTTCATTTACACTGGGTGAAAACTGGTGGTGGGGGGTGGGGTTCTTTAAAACTCTTATCTTTTCGCTCAATTGTACATTTAATAACATTTTCCGGGTAACCATTTTCCCGGAAAAGAACATGAATATTTTTCCATTTCACAATCAAGCTGACAAGGAGAACATTTCATCAACACATGATAGGCCAAAATAAAAAATTAAATTTAACTTGTGGGATTTGGGAACAAAAGAATTCCAACTGGTTATTGTCCAATAAATGTAGGTTTACGGTAAACACAAGTAATCAAAGAATCATCCTTCCGCTCCTAAAGCACATCCAAGAAGGGCAAAGACGAATCACATTCCTCTGATAATAATAATAATCTGACGAGACGGGTGGAGGAAATTAATTTGAAGATGAAAAATCTTTGCCTCTTCAATGGAATTGAAGACAGAAAAGTATCATCAATATAGCGATAATAAACGTAGGGCTAGTGACACAGTTCAAAGGGAAGGTTTTCATAAAAAAACTCACAAAAATATTAGCTAAAACGGGCCCCAAAGGATTGCCCATCGAAACCCCGTCAATCTGGTCATACAAAATGTCATTAGAGCTGAATTCCACTTCCTCGGCAGCTCATTACATGTATTCCAAGAATAAACTCTCAGGAATACTGGGGTTACAAAGGCGACCCCTATAAAGGCCATCCATATATATCTGTGAGGAACCCTGAATAAGTACGTTGTAAACAAACTAAATATGTCAAAGGAGACCATAAGCTTATCAGTGGAACACATATTAGGGTCTCTGATTAAATTGGAGTACAGGAACGTATCTTAAACACACACAGGTCTGAAACAGGCTGTAATAAAACAGACATTCACTTAGGCATTTCATGTTGATGAGAACCCACTACCCACAATTGACAATATGGGCTTGAGAGGAATGCCTTCCTTATCAATTTGGGTAAACCATACACTCGTGGTGGCAGAGATCCAGTGGGTCTAATACTACTATACACCATTTTGGAGAGAAGTTCACTTTTATCAATAGAAAGCATACGCTTTTGTTCTTTAATCTCAATTCAATATATATATATATATATATATATATATATATATATATATATATATATATATATTACTATAAATGTTATTGTGGCTGGTACATGCTTTGAGCTGCTATTACTGCTTTTATTTTATTAAATAGTATAATCAATATCAACCGGCCTAAATTAATTTATTCATTTCACTTTTTAATAAAATAAAAAATGAGAGTTAGCAACTGAAACACGTGTAAAATATAATTATGAGAAATACTATCGAATAAAATTCCTTTAAGAAATACTTTCTCTCTATACGCGTACACGCACACACACGCACAAGTATGTATGGAGAACGTATATATACACCCATACTGGCAAAAACATCCACACTAGACGGACCACATATATACACACACAAACTCTACACACCATACAATATATATATATATATATATATATATATATATATATATATATATATATATATATATATATATATATATATATATATATACATACAGACACTATTTCCTTGTAATAAAACAATATGTATGCATGGAGAAAGAATATGTATACACATAATAGCAAAAACACACATACAGAGAAATGGAGATTGGTTTAAAAAGATACAGAAGACAAAAAAATAAAAACAAAGATCTCCTTACTTCCCCCTTTCTCTGACCAATCTTAATTTTTTTATTACCCCTTAAGCAGAAGAATATTTTCCCACAAATCCAAGTAAAATAAGGATTACTACTACACACAAAAGACAATGTTCAAACACGAGAAAACATAAGGAAAATTAATTCCTTTAAATAATATGTGGAAATAATCATTTTTCGCCTGATGAAGTTCACAAGACCCAAAACTCGTGTAGCAAAATTATGGAAAACAAAGTACAATATATATTTTTTAAAAATTCGCATTATAACCAAAAACGTTTGCGGCATCATTTTTCTCTTTAAAATATACACTTTTCTCTTGTTGGATCACTATAATCACTTCCTCATATATATATATATATATATATATATATATATATATATATATATATATATATATCTGTGTGTGTATGTATGTGTGTGTGTTTCTGAGTAAACATAGCCTATTAGTGCTGATAAAATGTATATGGCATATCAACTATTTTTTTCAATATGATATTCTCCATTGTCAATACAGTTTTCCTTACACTTCTCCACAGATTATACATATAAAAACATTATAAGTTGAAAATTTCAGATCAAACTTCAAATAATACTCCTCAAGTTAGAACCTCATCAAACCATTTCCATATTATGTTTTGTTTTTTAAATCTTTCTTTGAGGTTTTAAATTTTACTACTTGCCATTCATTCATTTCCACTTCTCTCTTCTGTTATGGCTTCCAGGTTGTCTTTATTATTCGCCTTTTATTGTTTCATGTCCAATCACTAGCTCTCCTGCCATTATTCACTTATATGTATTCTACAGTTTTCGCTAGTGTAAACACACTCACACAATAGTGCAATACAATGAAAGGAAATTTACATTCGAATCTAATAAAAGTTTGAAAGCACACCCGGTCCATTAAATGAATCAGTTAGATTCACTTCAAAAAGCTATCTCATGATAAGGGATATTGCACGTAAACGAGCTAATGCTCATGGCAATGATGATGATAAAGATATCAATTTATATGTTGAATACAATGACTTCATTGAACATCCAGGCGCTGCAGAATCACAAAGAAAGAACTTTCGTAAATAACACATCACCTGAGGATTTTCAACAACAGCAACACCTGAAATGGATAGAATATGTAACAGTTGTAACTAGAAATAAAAATAAAATAAGGTGACGGCTTTCTACACTACTTCATATAGTAGGTTAGGAAGGAAACCCCCATCAATACCGGAAAGAACTACTGGTCTTGAGAAACCCGTTTCCCCACCAAAAAATATAAATATATAAATTTCAACTAAAAGCAGTACAGTGTGCTCGGTCAATGAATGCCAAATGTTTCCTTGTAGGAAAAACGCAATTATTTCCATTAACACTATCAGGAATAATAGTTTTAATGAGGCGGCTTCTTTTTCGTCTTCGTTGTGACGTGTCACTTCATAGCTCTCTACAACGTACTTTTCATTATCTCTAAGTAATATTTTGATTAATTGTTATTCCTCTCGGTTTCTGCTCTCCCATCCATTTAAACAAACTTATTAGGAAACATACTCGATGCTTTCATCTACTTCTATTGACTCCAGTATGTCCTGTGAGTGCCAAATTCTCCAAGTCCTCTTTCCTCATTGTGTTCCCCAGAAATTTCCAATGTCTCCTCCTCTTCTATACTACAAGTGAACTTTTCATTACTCATTAATTTATTTACTAAACGGTTCATATTTCTCCGGATTTAATTTTGTCTAAATGCAGATAAATATTTTATTTGGATAGATTACAGTGTAACCCGGATATAAGAGAGATTTTCTCTGGTCCCAAATTAGAGCCTGTGTTAATGTATATATAATAGACCAAACCCTGATATAAGATAAACCCGGGTATAAGAGACTTCGTATCCGGTCCCGATAACTCTCTTATATCCGGGTTACACTGTATTAAAACGAATTAGGGAATTAATCACTCATAAATGTACGAATTTAAGTTGATTTATTTTAATCATTACACAAGCAAGACGAGGATGCCACAAGCATGCAGGGGCTTACAGAGAGTGAAAGTGAGACAAAAGACTGGGTATAAAGGGGACTGAGAAAAGGAGAAAAGATGAACTGGATTCAAAAAGGTAGAAGACGGCGGTGACGTTGTATTTCAATTTTTGAAGATTGTAGTTATCAGAGAAGCATGTAAACGAAAAAGGTGATCCATAGGCGGGAAGATCGAGAAAAGAAACTGTTGGAGTAGAAATGACGGTAACCTTTAACTATTTCAACAGTAAACATATGGGACCTAGATGCCAATCTAGTAGCACGCTGAAATTTATGTAGTCGGGCATAAGGAAAAAAAGCTCGTCAGAGCAGTTGCCATGAAAATATTTATAGAAAAAGGAAGAGGGAACCACGTTACATCGGTGAGAAAGTGGCTGAAGTCGAGATGTTAAGTCAGGATCGATTACATTGCAGATCCTTCTCTAGGACCTCGAGATGAATAGCAGGCCAAATATGGAAATGGTATCCAATGCAAGGACGAAATGAAAATCTGTAAATGTAAAAGATTGACTCTGACGAGAAAAAAAACCTTATAGCAGGATACTTTCCTTGTAGTAGATGCAGATATTGATTCGATGTAGTCTTCCCACTTCAAATCAGATGGCGGGCAGGGAACTTTCTCTATCGTGGTTAAATGAGAGCACTTTCGTTTTGGAGGCATTAAAACTTTGTCAGCTCTGAAGGATTTTCTTTTGAGACAAGTGTAAATGATATAATGGTATAATGACATCAGGAAGATCATTGATGAAGATCAAAAACAGAGTAGGACCCAGGAGATAGCCTTCGAGGACACCCGCGTTCATGTAAAAGGATCTGGAAGTGAGCACGTTCAAAACGACTTGATAGGAACAATTGGATTAAATCAAACAATAATACTGTAATACGTGCCAGACCCTGTCACACGCTTTCGCGATATCTAAAACCACAGCTAGATCTTCGTCGTTATTATCAAGAGCTTAAGATGCATATTCAATGATGGCCGTTCGCTCATCAGCAGTTGACTTGGCAAAACAAAGCCATATTGTTTGTCAAAGTGTAGGTCGTGAGAGGTAAGATGCTTAACCACTTTAGCATTGATTAAAGCCTTGAATACGTTTCCCAAAACGGTAGGAGACTAATAGGCCGATAGTTAAAGGGGTCATAAGCTTCTACAGAGTTCTTAAAAACAGGGACTACAGAGGAGGATTTCTAAAGTTTGAAAGCGATTTAATAGTTGTAGAATTTAGAGAGAACTGGAGCCAGCTCGAGAGCACATTTCTTTCGGAAGACGGCTTGGATGCCGGCACCTCCGCCTGCCTTATGGGAGCGTAATTTAGAAATGACGTTTGAAACCAGTGACGAGTAGGACCTCTGTTCTAGAGGGGAAAAACAGGTGTGAGTACTCCAAATGAATCGAGTGTTGAGTTGGAAGAGAATTACCGAGCAAAGCATTCAACCTTATTTTCTGTAGGTGTCAGGACTTCGAATTGACTGAAAGAGGAAGGATTCAGGATTTGCTGTTGTTCAGCACACTCTTGCAGAGCTGCCAATAATCTCTAGAACCCAACATGCGAGATGCTGTATGTTGTTTCATTCTATCGGCATACAGTAACTTGGCTTCTTTGAGGAAACCTTGCACTCATTACGACCAGAGACGTCTCTTGCAATGAGACGTGTCGCTCTGGTAGAACCAGAAGAAGTGATTACTGTGGGCTAAAGCGACCGAGCATGCATGTAAGGAGATGAACGTGATTTGACTTGGTATTTCCTTGCTGGAATGAAAGCATCGATGACGGCTTTCACCCATGACAAGAGCTCATACGCATATTTTTGAAAAGGATGATACAATAATCTTTATTCCAAGGGAGGTCACGAAGGAAATCAGGGAACGAGTCTCAATCAGCTTGTTGATAACAGAAAGATATTCCGTTGGAAAGAGAACTTTACAGACACTACCGCATGATCAGAGTTGCCAAGAGAGTAGAGCTGCATAGTGTGACATGAGTCAGGAACAGAGGTAAAAAAAAAAAGAAATCTAGAAGAGAAGCCTGTCCATCAGGGTTACTGGGAAAACGCGTGGTGATGTCTACCACTTGCGTGAAAGATTAAGTGATTGAGAAGAAACAAAACAGGGTGTTAATGCCAGCGAGGTCAGTGACAGTGTTTAATCCACCAGGCATGGTGGGGATAAATGTCACTGAAAACAAATATGTTTGCAAACGGGTGTAGGGAGATGGCATTGTTTATATTATTAGAAATGCTATCTAGCATGAGAGGAAGGGTAACGATAGAGAAAGAAGAGATAGCTGATTGAGTTTAGTAGAGAGAGACGGAGACACATGTAAGAATGGTCTGGTGTTTAAAGAGATAGATCCCTAGTCAGTGGGAGATTTTCGCAGGCATAAACTACCAGACCAAGCATATGGACATTGGAGTCATTCCTAAGGAGAGGACGATAGTTAGGAATCTAGAAATCAGAGGGGATTGAAGAGTTAAGATTAGTTTCGCAGAGAGCTAGGATGTCTGGAGACTTTTCGAAGAGGAACGATTCTACACTGCAGAATTTGGTACAAACACCATGAATGTTGGAGAAAGAAATGTTGAGGGATTAAGGGTTTTTTTGTTGCGCTGGTTTAGATTTATATCTTTGGTTTCTTATAGTCATGGTGTGGTGTGGTTATTATGGTAGATTAAAAGACTTAGGGTAGCAGTAGCAGTCGGTAGTCTAATATAACGGGTACGGAAAGGGAACGCTTGCAAGGACCTCTTTCAATGCGCGACATGGCACTGTAAGAGCACTGATCTTATGCGACTGTTGATCAAAGAAGCGCTTCTAGATGCTAAACAAGTGTTCGGACTCCTATCAGTCGGAAGCAGCCACCAGAAAACTGCCAACCCGGTAAACTCAGTATGAATTGACGTAGACAGCATCCACGCATATCGCAAGAAATTCATAACAGAACCGCTATTAAGGCCTGAGAAAAAGGAAAGGAACTGGGAACCCCTTCCTAAACAGGAAACAACGAATGAGCCTCTACTCCTGTTCGAGATATTGGGATATCGACCAGGCGATAGGAAAGCATATCTACTTCTATTTAAAAAAAAAGTTACCAACTTTTAACTTAACGCGATATCCATTAGAAATTTAACAAAGAATTAAAACTGAGGGAGACCAACCTCTTAAAGTACTTTTAAATCAGCCTGGGGTTTGATTTCCAGTTAAGTTATTTCAAAGAATGTACATTCAGATAACTTATTTGGAGAGTCGATCTGCGGCTCTACGAACTTTTGAACATGCAATGTTTAACTGACATTCTTCTATATTAATGGGAAGAGGCGGTAATAAATAGTAAAAGCCTGTCCCTAGAGCCACAAGTAAGTAACCAGCAGGTCAACCCGATAGCAGCAGGATAAAAAAAGGAAAGAAAAACAAAACAAAAACACGAAGGGTGTTAAATATTCAGATTAATTGTAATCCAAATGATGAACGATTCCAATGTGAAATTTAAACTACAATTTAAACACTCAAATACCACGGAGGGCATCAACTCCCTTCCTACTACAGATGGGATAGGAGATATATAAATGCACAGGAAATATATAAATAAATATCCATAGATAATTATTATGTTTTGATGATAGATCGGGGAAAAGATGCTTTTATTCTTTAAGTTGTTCATTTCTTTGATTGATATTTTAATTTTAGTTGGTGATGTTCTTTCGTATTTGATTTCTTACTAAAATTAGAAATTCGTTTTACGCATTGTAAGAGATTTACAATTCTTGTATTTCAAGAGATATACAATTCTCGCATTTTAAGCGATTTGCAATTCTCGCATTTTAAGAGATTTGCAATTCTCGCATTTTAAGAGATATACAATTCTCACATTAAAGGAGATTTGCAATTCTCAGCATTAAAACATCAGAATTAATTTACAAGTTGAAAAAGAATGGATCTCGATCGTGTAAACAAATCATTTTAGAAAACAAAACAAAAATAAACAGAGCTGCTCACGGAGAATAAAAAGAATGCTCTACGATTAGATATTGCGATACAGACTGACCGCAACAACCGAGGGACAACAAAGAATTACCAAAAGGAAAGAGAAACAGCTACACTAGCTGACCAACAAGAAATCGTAAAAATCCCAGAACCTTGCCTGGAAGCAAAGCAATCTTTAAATCATAGAGATTAGACTCGTCTCTATGATAAGCGAAAACCACGAAATATTTTCCCAAACTAGAGAACTGAGATTGCACCCATTTTTTTATATTAATCATTTCACCCCAAACAAGGTAATAACGCCACTAAGACGCCAGAGGTTACTGAGTGTTAGAAAATATTAGGGAAAAACAATATTAACGAGAGAGTACAATAAAAGAAGAAGAATTAAGAAGATATTAGATAACGATTGATATTGCATTTAAACTTTTGAAGATCAATGTTGACTGGGAAGCAAGAAGCCGGAAGCGATTTCAAAAGTGAGAAGTGCGATAGAAGAAAATGTTAGCATAGAACTTACGGTTACATCCAGACATTTCAACTGTAAAATAATGATACCTTTCCGCCAATCTAGTACTGCGCTTATATTAATAGTCTTGGTACCATAATTTAAAAGTCATCAAAACAAATAGCATGAAAATATTTATAGGAAAGGCACAGGGAAGCTACATTACGACAGTGGGAAAATGACTGAAGGCGAGATGCCAGGTCATGACAAATAACATTGCCGATTCTTCTTTGGATTTTACCAAGTATCTCTAAATGTATTGCAGGAACACCAGACCAGATTAGGCAACAATATTCAGAGGAAGGACAAATGGTAGACTTATAAATATGTAAGATAGATTCTGGAGAGAAAAAATGTCTAGCACGATACAGGGAACCAACTTTCAATTGATTCAATATAATCTTTTCACTTCATGTCAGCAGAGAATATTTGTTCGACAAGACGCATTGAAACACTCTTCTGGAGGTTAGTATTAGCCCTAATGAAGGAAGGTAAAACGGGTTCTCTCAGACGTTTAAAAGAGAAAAGCTTTGGTTTGGAAACGTTGTAATTTAACGGTAATATTAAATGTTCCTTAAAAGAAAACGTTTGCCTTTCATTGACCGAGTAGCCAATCGGTTGAACTTAATAAAATATTTCAATTAAATGAGTTTCGCAGGAAATAGGTTTCTCTAGTTCGGTAGTCCTAACATTTTGTTTGAAGTGGTGTGAAATATCGACATTCTTATTTTTTCTTCCAGATACGTGTGATATCCATTTGATCTGTTAATGCTGTTGAAAGTTCACAAATGAAGTGGTTTCTGTTATTTGGTACGGTTCTTTCTTTGTGATTCTGTAGCGACGGTCTCCAACGTTCTTGAAGCGATGGTCTTCACCAAGACCCATAGGTTCAACTCGCTGAAAGCCATGATCATTAGCAAGAGGTACGACCCGATGTGCGTTCTACGCTTTGGAGATGTTTTAATCGAACTCATAATTGATCTAGCGGTACAAGCTTGTTAACCATTACACCAGGTTGAAGTGCCCTATCCGGGAAGTGTTATAACAGACGACAGTGAAAATCGGAAGACGCATTGGAATAGCGAAAGTAAACAAACATTTCATTGGAAACAAAACTAAAATTTCATTGGAAGCAAAGCGTGCGCATCTATTTTTGTCATATTAATCATTGACTAATCCACAAAAATCTGGTTCTGCAGAAGGATGCTGAAAATTCCATGAACCGAGGTGTCCTTGAGAGATAGAGGCGTTGGTTAGATCCAGTGACTAGACCCAAAAAGTTGTGAGTTCAATACCAAGTTACAGCAGTGGTGAACCAAAAACTTGGAGAGTTGAGTTAAAGGGAAATAACTGAAACATCTGGAAGAGGCATGTCACGTGGAATTAGAACAATCTAATCCGGTGGACGAAATAAAGGGTTCGACTCGAAATTCCAATCACCTGAAGAAGGCCGGAACGTACAACGGGCGAACCGTTGGAAATATAGCAATGAAGATGGGGACAACAGTCCGAATAACGTATATAATATAAGTAATCATAATACCTTACCACAGAGATATAGATAGATACATAGTGTAAGTAAGAAATAATGGACCTGAAATTTCCGAATCAAATACACAAAATATTAATGGCCTTAAAAAAGCCACACGCGCCACTTTCCGAGGACGATAGCCTTCCTGTTAAAAGAAAAGGCAAAGAGGACGTTTTAGCAATGACGTCTTTATCGACTCAGCTGTCACAGAACTTTGCTGACTTCAGCTGGTAGACAGAGAATAAGGATGACAATCAGGAACTGCGACCAAATCTAACAAAAGAACAAATCGAAGATCAGACAATCCCAGAACTAGAAGACAAACGCGAAGAAAAATTATTCTATGGAGATTTCAAACATTAGGTGGAAAAAAAATCACAGAAATTTACGCGACTGAAAACGAAAAGAATAATTACTAGTAATAGCCGTTCAAATAGCGAAGTAAAAAGATGACGACATCAGTTCCAAAATGGAGAATCAACAGAATACTAAATGACTGTAAGGAATGAAAACAAACTTTCAAAAGTAAAAGTAGATATTATTCAGTAGGAACAGCAATCGACTGAGAAATGTGCAAGTGTCAGGATCTCATCATCAAGGATGATATATACATCAGAAGAATAGAAAATTAATATGAAAGTTTGAAAACAGATTTGTATTAATCCATTTGAGAGGAACTGCTATAGTCATTGTAAAGAATGATAACACCCATCAGAAGTGCTATATATGAATAAAGTGTCGCTGCCGACACTTGAGTTTGAACATAGATCGCCAGTGAGCAAACAAAGGCGATCCCATTATTGAATTAAATAGACCACGTGAACATAGAGAAAAATGCAAATATGGGATGTAGTGTGTGTCAAATCGATCGTCATTTCTATTCTATCCTCTATTACTATTCGAATCCCCATTTCTATTCTATCCTCTATTATTATATGGACCGCTATTCTCTACTCTATTCACTATACTATTTCTCTATTCGGATCATTATACGGGTTACTATTCGAGCCAGTATTATCGAGCAAGTACTATTATTGCGAGTGATATTTGAAGGCGTTTGACACTAGTATTAATCAACGGCGTATATAGTTGTATCGGCGATTAGAAAGTTTGCTACAACGAACCTTACGAAAGTGACAACGAGTAATCATTGACATTACAAATGTGTCAAACGAGTATTCGTTGACATCACGAAAAATAGTCCCTGTGTCTTGTTATTGAGCTGAAAATATGGCGCATTATAATTTGTAGCGATTATATTCGGAGACGCGTGGAACGGGTCAGAAAAAGAGATTTCCTCCCAGAAATAATATACTGTCGGAAATCTGCGATACTAGACGTGTGAAAGCTTAAGGCATTATTTCCCAGATGTGAGTGGAGCAAAATGAACGTTTTTCTCTCTCTTTGTCATAGACATGGTACTGTTAAATCTCTTACTGAACAACTTCTCAGAATAGCAATTCATCTTCACAAGAAACACAACCGTTTACTGTATACGGACGACTTGAAACTCGGTTCTAAAAACAAAAGAAACAGAGACTAGGGACAACAGATAGAATGCCACAAATCATCGAATTGATCGTTAGAAAAGGTTCACTGGCAGATGAACGGGTTAATCTCACAGCACACGTGAAATATATAGGACACTTGCGAGACTGGGCAAGAGAGGATATTAAATCGATTAATCAGGAAATTAATGATCATACACAAGGCTCTACACCTCAACAGTGACAAGCTGTATGCAAAACAATGGAACGAAGACACAGCGGCTTTGAGGTACAGAATTCAGATATCATGTATGAAAATTCTCAGAAGTGTTGAACAAATGACAGAAAGAACAGACGTAATATTCAGACATCTGACGTAACAACACACATTCTTTAACTATTAATAATAGTATCTTACTTGTTTGGGGTTGAAAGTTTATGCATTGGTATTTGTAAGCGGGGTTAATCATAGGCGGGTGATAAGAGTTTTCTTTTTTTTATGTTTTAACACCTTAGCTCCCACACAACCCACCGGACGGCCGATGCGGTATGTCTACAAGGCCCACACGACTCTCCGGTGGTTGGTTTTCCAATTTCTTTTCGATGAGGATTATTGGGAGCGGGATGTTATGATTGACCGCTTATTAGATCATGGTCCACCAGAAACACTTTTTTTCCCCTCACAAATTTCAATATTTTTTTGTCTTTTACTACTTTTCCTTTTGGAATTCCTACTGTTTTTTATTGTTTTTTTTTGGGGGGGGGGGCATTTTTTATTACTTTTACACACAGAGAGCTGTACTATGCATTCGTGTGGATCGTGTGGGACACTGAATTGTAAAATTGACTCAGATACCGAACAACACACCATGATAATGATATCAGCATACGCTTTCGTTACCATTTTATAAGACTTCCTCGTTGATTACTTGTTCCAATCATTAGGTAGAAACACATTTTATTTTTCTCATCATCTGTGGATAGATTGTCGAGCATCCATAGCTTGCACTGAATTGCTATATAATATCAATCTTCTTACAAGAGCTTAATATATATATATATATATATATATATGTATATATATATATATATATATATATATATATATATATATATATATATATACTGACCAACGTTAAATCCTATGAAAAGATGGCTCTAGTACTAATACGAGTTTTACACTTACACTTCAGATGACTTGAACAATTAAGTTGTCTGAGGATCGCGCGTGCGTGAAACTAAACTTACAACTAGAGCCATCTTTTCATAGGATTTAACGTTGCTAAGCCTTTTATTGGTTTGTCTGGGCAATCTGGGCTTCGAGCACTTTACTGGGCATATACGTTTGTTTTAGCCCTTTTTTCTTTTCCTTTTTTCAGTATTGTCAGTTTTATTCGAGACTGTATCCAGATAAGAGATTTAGATTTTGGCAAGTTTTCCCTTGGTTGCCACCAACGGTTTTGTTTTTCTTTTATATATATATATATATATATATATATATATATATATATATATATATATAAAACATAGCAATATAGAACACTTTATTTTCCACGGAGCCGTAATTCCTCCCTTTATTTCTGTCGGGTTCCAAATGTAAGACGGAACTTCAAATCAAGGAGGTTTTTCTCTCTCAAAATCGTCAATCCGTGGAACAAATACTCGTACTTGCGTGAACGCATCTCCCATCACTTTAATCTTACCCTCTTCTAGTCAAGTCTCGATAATTATCAACCTTATCTTTACTTTCTACCACGTTATTTTTAGTCAATTTACTCCAAACAAGACGATAATACCTTTAAGACGCAAGGGGATACTTGTAATGAAAACACTTTAGAAGGAACTACAAACCCAATGATAAACCTAGAATAAATAATAAACCTCTACACCTGTTAAAAGGATGAGGTGTGCGAAGCGGGCGATAGAGGAACCTATCTATTTCCCATCCATTGATATTACATTATTTATTATGATTACTCTCTACGTCGAGTGGATCTGAAGCCTTGTTTTGGTTGAAATTCAGGAAAAAAAAACAATAAAACAAACTAGAACACACTATATTGACTCGGGAATATCATAAGAGATCTACTTGGGTGTGACCGACTGTGGATTTTGCAAACAAGTGTTATTTAATGTTGCAAACCAATTGCATATTTAGAAACTAGAATAGGTCCTAGAAAATGCAAACAAAAGGAATATAAAATATCTAGAATAGAAACTAAAATTCTGGTCTCACAATCACAAACTCTAATCTTAATAAACAAGAACATTTGTCAAATAGAGCCTGCCATTGTTTCATGCTCCATAAAAAAAAGATATTGAAAGAAAGCAAAATGCTGAAAACATATGCAGACATTAGAACAAGAAGGCACTTCAACGTGGTGTAATGGTTAACAAGCTTGTCTCGATAGATCAATTACAACTGAGTTGTGAGTTCGATTTTCACTGGGTGTTCAGCACTTTCGGCCATTTGCCACAACCAAGCCACGTTGAGAAAACCGCTTTCCAGCACTTCGACGTGGTGTAATGCTAACAATCTTGTCTCGCTAAATCAATTACAACAGAGTAGTGAGTTCGATTCTAACTGGTAGCCGCGCCTTTTCGGCCTTGTGCCACATCTAAGCTCTGCCTATTAAATTTCCTTTACGAATATTCTGCGAATGAGAATGACAACAGCTCTCAATTTTGTTATTCTGCTTGAAGCCATCTTGAAGACTTTTTCGAAGAGGTTGCAATACGTGGAAGTCGAAGAAAGAAGATGGCTTAAATCACCTAGAATACTGAGAAGAGTGCTGGTGTAGAGAGAAGGATTTCTGCTACTTGATCTCCATTGAAATCGAAGAGTTTATCCTTGTGGAGTTAAAATTCAATGAACACGAATGATAATAATAAAGAAAGGTAAAGAGTTCATTCGAGGAAAATGTCACATGGGACTCGGCCTTGAAGAATCAAGTATCCGACTGACATTTTTCGCTTGTTTTTATATTTCCGGACAAGTGTTGTCTCAAATTTTTAGATGAAGAATCTTCAAAATCACGTCGGAAGTGATGAGTCAGAGTGAAATGTCAGAATCGTTAGAAAACTTTTTCACTTGTCATTGCGTTGGAAGCAAAAAAGTACTAACAAAAACAACTAAAGGAAAAACAGCATAAGAAAACGCACAAAACAATTCCTTCTACGCAGTAAAAGAAAGATTTAAGAAAAACTTCATATGGTAAAAGTGAAACTGACTATATCAATATGAATACTGAATATCACAAAAAGAAATAATAATTTAAAATTAAGAAAAAACAAAACAGTACATAAAATAATATATTCAGATATATATAAAAATAAATATATATCAAAAATATAAAAACTAAATATGTACCAAATATACAAAAATATTAAATTAATAGCATTATGGTAAATAATATATACAGATACGTATCATTAATGATATTATCATATGCGTTAATATATATATATATATATATATATATAAATATATATATATATATATAGAGAGAGAGAGAGAGAGAGAAACAGACAGAGAAATATATATATATATATATATATATATATATATATATATATAGATAGATAGATATATATAGATATATATATATAAGGGAATTCAGAGCAGCATGAATCCACCCAGCTCTTATCTCAAATAACAACTTAAAAAAGACTGTTTGACCAACACAAGGATTGAACAAAATTCTTGTTAAAAAATTAAAAACAAATGAAAACTACATACAAATTCATTTTCTCCATCAAGACATTTATTTCTGTAGTTCACTGCTACCAGCAAGCAGAATTTTTTTTCTCCTGATGATGGTCATGTTGCCGAAACTAGTCGAGGAATCTAAATGAAATAATAATAAAAACGAAAGAATATTAATATACAACCTAGTGCGTCTAAAGATTTTAATTTTTTAATATTTTTTATTGTTCAATATATATATATATATATTCGACTGTGCCGTCGTATTGGACGTATGAGGGTCAAACAGCTCAGTTCCAAGGACACCAGTACATGTGATTTTATTATATTGGCGAAGGCTTTGAGCAGAACCAACCACAGTTTTTGAAGGGCCGAATACAGAGACATGGTGCAGGACGTGACACAAGGTCCCCAAACGACCCTCCTCAAATTTTGAATTCAGAGTTGTCCTTCTCCTAGACCAGTTGCCGTCCAAGGCTATAGAACCCAGTCTGCCTTGCTATTTACCCATAGCTGGGGGATAAGAAGAGGATTCTACTGGAATTTGAACTCGATTCCTCAATCCATGCCGCTATCTATTACTCCGCCTCTTAATATATATATATATATATATATATATATATATATATAAATATATATATATATATGTATATATACATATATGTATGTATATATATATATATATATATATATATATACATATATATATATCGGTTAAATGAAAACAAATGTATAATTCCACTGTATGTAACATTTAATGTAAAACAGAGCTCAATAAATAGTGGAGCTAAATATTATTTCTTTTAGCATATTAAAACGAGAACATGCTAAAGATTGCTACACGATTACAATCATGTTTCAACATCGCAAATGCGTCTCCTCGGGCGATGACAAACCGCTGTCGTGCGAAAAATTAATTAAATTTCTAAAGCAGAATATTTTTAAAAAAATAGGCTTGTGCGCTTTGCCGTGATTAACCAATCAAATGTGGCCTACGCTAAATTCAAATCTACCGCAACATTTTTTTAATATAGGTCATGGCAAGAAGTTGTCTGCATATAAATCCTAGATAATTTGCTTATAGACAGATACAATTTGTTACATTATTTCGTAAGATGTATCGAAGCCTGTCGTTCAATTTTCTAAATAAGTAAAAGCTAAAAGTGGTAGGGAGGTAATTTAAGACAATGCTAACCGGTTATAGGCTCGTCCAGCTTCTTACATAAGATTTTATAGTACATAAACGCAAACACTTTGAAACGTTCGTATTTGGAGTTTCCGTTTTCAAATGTCAAGCGCAGTGAATTGTGTTTTGGGGTTCTTTTTCTCACATGTTGTGCACAACTGACGATACTATACTGTGCAGTGAACAAAATAAAAATAAAAAAATAAAAAAACGCGCATAGGCGAAATAAATCTATAAAATGGCGACAATTTAACCATCGTACAGTATATATATATATATATATATATATATATATATATATATGTATATGTATGTACATATATATATATATATATGTGTGTGTGTGTGTGTGTATGTTTAAAATTTGCTATATTTGCTGTAGGGGGAGTGTCTCGATATCGGAGACAGTGTTTATTGTTATGGTTAGTGGCGGCATAACAGTCAGAATTTCCTGGTCTAAAGATGGCAATATAGCGTGAAACACATACGCCAGTGTTGATTCTTATCTCCCCTCTCGGTCTCACTCTCTCTTGATATATATCTGTGGGAAATACGAAACAATACTTGATTCGTGTGTCAAGATTAACAAGTGATTTCTGACTTCCCTCGCATAAAGACCGAACCCTCATTAGATGATTATTCGATGTCATTTTTGTTGAAAATCCCTGCATTGATGACCTGGAGGTAGTACTCATATCTTATGTTAGGGACAGCCGAACCAAAATTAAGTGAACGAACATGGACATCCGTACGTGCAAAAAAATAAAAAAAAAATAAAAAAATAGAGTGTCAAAAGGGCGATTTTTCCATTTATTTTAACTACCGTCACCCCTGAGCAATGTTTAGTGTTTTAAAAAGCGACGGTTAGAATTGTAATAAAACCTGATGAAAGTGAATTGATACATCTTTTTTGTTCTTGAGGTTTTCCGACAAAAATATTGAACACTGTTATATTGTTGAATTAAAAGAATAATTTTATATTTACAACATTCTAAAATACAATTAAAACTAATACAATGCAAGATTTATAATTTGCAATATATAAATAAATAAATGTGCAAACAATTTTTTATTCATTAACCTATAAACAGTTCCTAAATTATTAAAATATATAAACAAACCATAAAGAAATCCTTATTATTTACAATTTTATAAAGTTCGAATAAATTAACAATTAGCCGATATTTTGCCAAACATTACAGTAAACAATATAGTTGGTTGGTTGTTTTGTTTTATGGCATATCAACCTCAGTGGGTCATTTAATGCCAAGAAGTTTTGAAATAGAATCATAGCGATAGTTTGGTAAAAAAAAAGGTGTATATGTATAAATACATATTTGAATCATTTTTCAATTACTTATATTTTTGAGTACAATCCAACTTCTTTTAGGAAATTTACAATCTTGGATGGTTTTATTTTCGTAAAAGGTTTGTTTTTTGTTTAAATTACTCACTTGGTAATATTTTGTTCGCCCTATTTTGTATTCTGAGTTCCATTCTCCAATTTATTTTCAAAGAATGTATAGCTGTTTGTATTACTGGTATTTTTTTTTTAAGTATTGCTGATAATAATTTTTCCTTAAAAAATTATTGCTGGTAAAAAAAATCTGTATTACAAAGTATTTCTGGTATTAAATCCTATTTTTACACAAGTTTGAGTGTTAACTATTTGCTCATAGCTGGGATCCTAACAGGTGCTACCACCCCGGGTCAGGGTGGACCTGGGAACACCAACAATTAAGAGGTGGTTCCAAGCTCCTCAAAATCTCCTGATCAGAGGCCTTTCTATTGTATGTAGTTTATTGTCTTGCGCAGGACACGGATGTAGTTTATCGTCTTACCCAGGACATGGATGTAGTTTATCGTCTTACCCAGGACTCGGATGGAGTTTATCGTTATACCCAGGACACGGATGTAGTTGATCGTCTTACCCATGACGCGGATGTAGTTCATCGTCATACCAAGGGCGGAAACAATAGTGCTTATTATTTTTGTTGCCAATTATCAAAACAAAGAAAATGTATACTTTTAGATTCCATTACAATTCTAACAATCGATTTTAAAACAATAAACATTGCCGAAGAGTGAAGGCAGGCAAAATAATAGCGGTGTCTTGGGAAAAACCTTCCTTTTGACACACCGTTTTTTTGGCGGGAACGGAGATACTTGTTAGCCAGGATCAACTGATTTCTAACATAAAGAATGACAAATCATTCCTGGTGGAAATATGAAAAAAAATAGGACGCAGCGAATGCATTAACTATCAGATTTTGCAACCTGATCATTCAAAGTAAGTGAATCGAATGTTGACATTTACAAAAAAAAAAAAACCCCTGAAAATGAGAAAGATGAAAAAAAGTTATAAGAATGTTGCACAATTCCATTGAAAAAACAAATGAACATGATACAAATCCAGATGGATAATCCGATGTAAACACGCCAAAAATATAAAATGAAGGATTTAACATCGAGTAGCTAATGAAAAACTCAGTGAACATAAATAAAAATTGAAAATAGTTTAAAAACAGCATTACAATTATGCAGAAGCATGAACTGAAGGAAAATAATCTTGTGTGGAAAAGATATATTAGAGATTGGACTGGAATTAGGAATTTAAATCAAATGAATGTATTCATCATCATCATCATTATTATTATTGTCGTTGTTTCTTCTTTTTTTCATTTTCATCATCATCATCCCTATGACCGGGTGTGGTCGGAAGGTCGCTATACATCTTGGGCAGCTGATCAGTTTACTTTGCCTATGTGGTTTGTCAGTCAGCGATAAATACATTCGTGCAAGTAGACCAGGTTGAGATAATCCATCTCAAAGTCAAACCACAACCGATTAACTCCCACCTGAATGTTCGCCTTGGCTACAGACACATGGACCTTTCCATAACGAGAACTCTCCACCTTGGATGTTGAACTCAGTGTAGGATGCTCTCTAACCAACAATGCTGTGTCATCACATCACTGTTTACATACTTAGCTATCGAGCCCAGTCAATTCCATTGTGCTGGATAACTGGAAGGTTTATTCGCTCTTTGAAAGGTCTCTTTTAGAATCTTGTTGGTTGTCTAGCCACATTCCTCACTAGTAAAGCCTGGTCGAGGAACCGGTTTAGTAGTTATTGTTATATTCTTGAATGCCAACTCTTTGATAATTAAGAATTGCTGGAGAGGAACATAACCAAACATGGAAATTTGATTCAGATTTATTGAAGAATGAATGAATTTCAACATTATATATATATATATATATATATATATATATATATATATATATATAAATTGGTATTACCTCATGTAACCTAGTAAAGCCACGAAGACACACGTCGTTACAGGGTGTGGAAGAATTAGGAACAGAAACATAAATAATGAGCGGGAAGAGGAAAGATTAATCAGGCGTACATTATATAGCAATTGACATTGCATTTACTTTTTTGCAGATTACAGTAGGATGGAAATCTTGAAGCCGGAAGGGAGTTCCACAAGCGAGAAGTGAAAGAAAAGAAATTGTTACCATAGAATTTACTGTTACATTTAGCGAGCTCCATTATAAATCTATGAGATCTCGACGCCAGTCTAATAGTGTGCTTAAATTCACAAAGTCTAGGTACCATAGCGAAGAACTCATCTGACAATTACCATGAAAATATTTATAGAAAGAACACAGCGAGGCAACGTTACGGCGGGGAAGACTGAAGCCGAACCCACAGATCAGGACTGATAATATTACTGATTCTTTGAATTTTATCAAGGAGTTCAGGGTAAATAACAGCGGCACCGGTTCATGTGTTGTAGCAATATTCTAAGGATGGACGAATGAATAGAAACAGTTACGTAGTACTATTTATACAGTATTGAATTGCAAGAGAATAAACTCGGATATTGAAAGGGAATGATTGTTATAAATATCTTAAGGTATTAAATAAGCTATTATAGGACAAGAAGTGAAAGGATAGATAACGATATTTCAAGAGAATAAAATCTTAGAAAGAAATAAAACGTCTGGCTAGCAGAAATCTAATAAAATAAGTATTATCCACTGAGATTCATGCTGCATTCTCCATGAACTTTGAAAGAATAGAACCGAGATAAATAATTTGCTGAAGCAGAAAATCAATCATACAGAAAAAAAATGTACTCAAAAAAAGACTAGGAAAGAAACTTAGATCAGAGCTAGAAAGAACTGTAAGAAATTACTGGACTGGAAAAAGTTTATTTTTCTGAAGAAACTGTTTTAAGGGAAATATTTTATTTCGACCGACAGTAACGCTAACTGCTCGGTAAATTGATGCCGAATGTTTCCTTATAAGGAAACATTCGGCATCTAGAATTAGCTAATTTCCAATACACGGAAAAAAAACAGTAACCGAGAAGAAAGGACTAAACCTAGATTATATGAAGATAGCAGATACGGTTTCAGGAAGAGCAAGAGGTCAATATTCTAGCTAACGTATGATGCCTTCCAAAAACTAAACTGTTGTGGTAGGATCCACCTAATTTGCATAGTGGAGTACCGACGATATAAATATGGTTGGTACCGGGAAGACAGAGAGGCGAATCAAGAGATCCAACTAGAGACTCTGCCCGACTGCGACTTAGTCAACACATTCTCCAGGAACGGTCTTCCCAGAAATATACAAAAGACTATATGTAAATATTGTGTACACATTCTTGTTTCAATACATTCTATTCTAAGTACATTTTGTGTTTGCATTATTATTCCATGCATTAGGCAAGTTTCAACATAAACAAAATACTAAGAGACTGGAAACAAAGGTACCCAACTCTCATCTAATATCCTATATGACATTGAATGCTGGGAAAATACCCTCACAGATGAAGGAGACTTGACGCAACAGAGATATACTGCCAAAGAAAGATGCTGTGAATACAACTGAAGGGCCGTGTGACCAACGAGAATGTTTTAAGGAAAAAAAAACTTTTAGTAAGACGCAACGTTGCCTCGCTCTGTCTTTTTTACAAATACTTTTTTTTTCATGGTAATTGCCCCAGGAGCTGCTTTCGCTGGTTCCTAGGCCTCATGAATTTAAACGTCCCACGAGGCTGGCATCCCGTTCCCACCCCTTCACCGTTGAAACCGTTAGATGTAGACGTCTCTTCTACTCCAAATAGCTTCATGTCTCGCACATCTCGCCTGTGGAACTCCCTTCCTTATTCTTGTTTCCCTGACAAATACAAGCTCCAACTATTTAAGTGTAACGTCAATCGACATCTCCAGCTGCCTTGATCTATCCACTTCCCTTCTCCACATCCTTTCACCTTTCATTCCTATCTGCTCTCGCTCCAAATCTTCTGTAACCCCCTTGCCTTGATCGATCCACTATCTTTCTCCACACCCTCTCCTTTACCACTCCTATCTGCTCTTCCTCCAAACCTTCTGTAACCCTTTGCGTGCTAGTGGCTTCCAGCCTTGCTTGGGGTGATAAGCTTAAAAAAAAAAAAGACTCGTTAAGAAACACTAGGAAATTTATGGGAGATATAATGAGTAATGGTAACTTGGAGAATTTGACACTGACTTGCAATATTGAAGTCAAGGGAAGCAGAGGACAACATCAAGTGACTTACCGAATAAGCTTGGCTTTTTTTTGTTTAGCCGAACAGGGACTTGGAGGGATAATAAGGGAACAAACATCGAATAGAGATACGAATGATAGGCAGTGGTGGAGAGCTATGATTCCCCAAGTCGTGACGTGACGTGACACGAAACGAAACATTGTGAACAGACTTTATGTAAAGAGAAAGGAAGAAGGTTGTAGCTTCTTCAGAAATTTAAACTCGACTAAAAATCGACTAAAAAAAACAACAAAATACGGTGGAAACTACGCATTTTGTAAGTATTAATTTAATTGTCAGCCAAGACAAATCTTTATGTTGACCCTCGCATAAAAAGTGATTTTTCTCTATTCATATAATTATAATCTTAAATTTATAATATTATTAGAATCACACCGCTAAAAAATAAACGGATTACTATTGAATTTCCCAAAGTTCTCTTTTTCTATTCATTTGCATATCCATTCTAGGTTGATCAAAGAATTATTACTTACATACCCATATATAATTTACAAAACGTATATTTCTGGTTATTTAAGTTTCCATAGTAACTTGATCTATCTTCATTTACAAAAGTTATCTTTTTTGTCTATTTAAGTAGCCATATTAATTTGATTAAAGTTTTAATTTACAAAATTTATTCATTTCCTGTTTGTTTAAATATCCACACTAATTTGATCAGGGATCTACCTGCCTATTTACATTTATAAAAGGTAACTTTTTTCTGTTTATTTAATATCCATGATTCTGAAACTAATTAACAAAACTCATTCAATTACAGCTATCACTGTATTTTCATTAACAAAAGTATCGTTTCCCATTAATTGTAAGTATTCGTATTAATTTGATCAAATACCTGTCATCCAATCAATAGATCTAACTATATTTACAAAATGTAAACAATCAAATAAACAATCTATCTATCTATTGTGACCGAGTAAATGGTTAAATAAATAACAAAATAAATGTTGCCAATATATAAAGTATTAAACAGTAAGTACAACAGAAGAGTATTACACGACTAGTAATACTCGGTTGACCCAACGTTCAATCTATTCGACTGTTCTGCAAGGCCTTCTCTAATACTAATCTTATAATAGGCGGAAGAATCCAACGTAGACTCTTTAGAGGGAGGACACCATAACGCTATCTATCTATCTATCTATCTATATATATATCTCGAAAACCACTATTTTGTGGAATAGACTGTCAATAGGATGATTCCCAGCTCACTTTTCAAGTGTAACGTTAACCCTTATCTATCCGATATGCCCTCATGATCTGCACTTATATCATTCACATATATTCATGCAACTACTTCATTCAATAATAGTCTAACATGGTTGGCTCTTTGGTCTTATCTTTGTTCACCTTGTTGGGTGAACAAACATAAATACAACGAAAGCGCCCCGGTGAAGAGGTAAGAATCACTGCACCCAAACGGTTCACCTATATGATGGATTGTTGAGGACGGATATGGATACCTGATGCTTGCCTGTAGACTAAAGAGTAAACCAGACAAATACCGGCTTAAGTATAATTTTGACGTTAAATACCCCCTCGGAGTGTGGGTAGGGTGATATGACCACTATCAATCTCTCTCGCTTATACTTATAATTCAATAGGTGTCTTATCTATAGACATATGTAAATAGGGAAAACCAATCGCATACAAAAAAGAAAATCAATATGTTACCAATTTTAAGAGATATTCTCAGTGAAATCTCTCTATCTATAATTCTTATCTATCTCTGACTAATTCCTATCTATCTATCCATCTAATTCATATCTAATTCGTAACAAACTAATTTCTATCTATCTATCTATCTATCTGTTGTAGCATACGTACGGACGATAATAGGTGTGTTCCCATTCACATAAATACAATAGTAAATAGTGTGTGTTGGTCTGCAGTTGGAGATTCATTGTTGAATTCACTAGCAGTTGACTATTTATTCTACGCGCCGCTGGCGAATCTTATATGTGTTGTTCGTGTGCTAAGTATTATCATTCATTACCATCCTTCGTGTGATTATTTTATTCAGTAAGCTTCCCTAGGTTACAACACTATCTACTTATCTGGCACTTACTTAAGCACACAAACTTATAAAACGCTATATATATATATATATATATATATATATATATATATATATATATATATATATATATATATATATATAAATTCTACACTATCTTTTAATTCATTAAACAATTTATCTGTAGCCCATTAATTCTTTCGTGGGTCGAATATTTATTAATTTATAATTCTTCTTTAATTTTAGGAATTATTCTTTGTGATCGAAGCCGATATTGTTTGAGTGAGGAATTACTTTGGACTTCAAGAGCGTCAACAGGAAGTAACTTGTCCGACAATTTTATTGCCCTTTTAATTGATACGGACTATTAATTTATATACCATGACAAACACCATCAAAGACAACCACCACTACACACACGCTATTCTAACCTCTACCACTGTTATTATAGCCACTAACACTAATATAAACTTAACCGCTGCATCAATATGGAAGGCATTATTGTCACTAAGGCAGCTCAAGGCAAAACCACTGTACCTATCCCTGTTTATAACAAGCAAAACCTTTTAACCTCTGTTAGGTACCGTGGGACAAGGGTACAGCATTAGTACAGTGGAGTTGTTGAAACTTCGCATTCAAAATATAAGGTTAAAAATATCATCTTTAAATTTTATGACTGGTATTATAGGATGAATCAAAATTTAAAAAATGTTTTCTGTCTGAATTTCTGAGATGAGAATTATAATTCGGCCATTGTGTCACCAGGCCTTTATCAGGTGGATATCAGTTGCATCCAGATAACGTACTGAGAATTTCAAACTGAACTCTTTATTTAATCTACGATGGTAGACTGTTCATTTTATATATATATATATATATATATATATGAATATAAATCTGTTAAGAGGACGTAAAAAATAAAATACCGTGCCAAACGACGGACGCATATAAAAAAAAGTGCTCAATGCAGCTTAAAAAAAACATGCACAGCAAGTAATAATCATAAAGGGGTAAAACACCTTATATAACTGCACACCACCTTGGTTTCGACCGTCAGGTCTCTCCTCTTTTACATTATATATATATATATATATATATATATATATATATATATATATATATATAATGTATAATGTATTTACGCAATTTACATATGGACTATTGTTCTCAAGTTTATTATAGCTGTCACAACGTTTCGCTCATTGTGCCCTAAGACCTTCATCAGGGGTATATCGAACTTGGTAACCTACTGGGAATTCTGAACTGAACTTTTTAATTAATTTACGGTGTTTATCCTGCTCTCGTTCCATTGCCCATTTATTGGGATATCGCGTCTAGTTCTTATTTTTAGTAGTGCTCAGTTATTGCTTGTGCTCTTTCCACTGAGTCCAAGTATACAATGCCCGGCCCAGGGATTGAACTCACAATTACAGTGTCAATAAATTCACGTACCAACGTTTTAATCCACTATGCAATTGTTATGTAAGCTTTCAGTTCAGAATTCCTTGTAGGTTATCCGGGTCTATATACACCTTATGAAGCCCGGAGAACACACCAACCGAAATCTTGTGGTAAAAAACAACAAAGCTGAGGACAATAGTCCTCGTGTATATATAAACTGTTTTATTTAAAATCCCATCATGAGACTAATATTAAAATATATATTTATATTTTTAAAATTCAAATACGCAAAAATAGGATTCATTTTATTTTATTATAAAAAATAAAATTGCTTGTAATTCACAAAATATATTGTTACTAAAACTAGAAACCTCTTGTAGTTACTTGACAGAGGTATTCAGAAAGTTACTTGACTAATCAAGAAAATTTTACTTGACACTTACTAAATATTAAGAAAAAAACAATTTGTTTTAGAGAATCTTATAAAAAAAAAACAGGAATGTTTATTTTAATTATTCTCGGACAGTTTTCCTCATCTTTGTTATTATTAAAAACGTTTTGGCCTTTGTGCTCTCTGGTCTTCATCGCATGATTTTCAATTCAGCTAACTAACCTTCAGGGAATTTCGAAAGGAAGAATTTATTTAATTTACGACTATTCACCTTTCCCTGACAACGTCGACAGATATCTCGTTTTGTTCCTATTTAATACTGTCCAGTTGTTGCTTATCCTGTCTCCACTGAGTCGAAGTCTATATAACTTTGTCCAGAGAATGAACCCACAATAAAGCGAAACCGCAGAATACTAAAAATTGAACTACATTTCAGAATGTACAATTCATAGTTAATCATGAATAAAATCTTTAGTTGATTATAACCTGTGCTATTAAAAAATTGCCTTATCCTAATGTGTACAGCACCTCTCTGTATTTATCTTGGCACAGATATCGACTTTGAAGGAAGCTAAAAATTTTACGGCTCTATTCCAAGAAACATTATTTTATCTCACTATAGTTACTTTCTAAATCGTGTTGGTTGAATAATACTATGAAAAAATCAACTTCAAATGCCACAGTTAAGTTCGGCTAATGTACTTGTTATATAGGAATAAAGTGTCGCTGCCGACACCTGAGTTTGTGCATAGGTCACCAGTGAGCAAACACAGGCGATCCCATTATTGAATTAAGTAAACCATGGAACCATAGATAAATGGGAAGTCGCATGATGTCTAATTGATCGTTATTCCTAGTCTATCCGCTATTACTATTCGGATCGCTATTTCTACTCTATCCTCTATTACTATACGGACCGCTATTCTCTGTACTATTTCACTATAAGGATTACTATTCGAGTGTGTATTATCGAGCAAGTACTATTAGTGCGAGAGTATTCGAAGGCGTCTGGCACCAGCATTGTTTAACGGCGCATTATAGCTGTATCTGCAATTAAAAAGTATCTAACGAGCATTACGAAAATGACAACGATTGTTTGTTGGCATCACAAAAGTATTTCTACATTAATCAGTAAAATTCTTGTTGAGAATCAGTTTTTACTTTTTTTTAAATTTAGAACAACAAAGCATGGTACTAACTGAGAGTTAAAAGAGAAACAGATACTATTACAACTGATATGAAGACACAAGATTAAATTTCTTAAAAAATATCTTAAAATAATGATTAATGTTTACACTATTCAGCAACATCAGATACGCATGGCTATTATAATAAAAGCAGAATTATCAGAATTCAGGCGATATATTTTTTATGTCCAATTCAGTCGAGCACATACATTAACGCAAGTTCTACTTAACGATCTTTTTGAATAGGAGTCAGTCAGTTATGTGCAATGCGTTATACACGCTTAGACGATCATGTATCTTTCGAAATATGAATGACAAAGCAGACTTTTTTCTACCGCAGTAGCTTGCCATTTCTTTTTGCGATAGACCAGTTGCCATCCAAATCTGCAGAACCCGGTCTGTCCTGCTATTTACCTATAGCTGGGGGGGGAGTAGAAGAGGATTTATACCTTTCCCATGGTTGTTATGTTAGCACCTAAGTGAATGTAAAGGATTCGATTGGAATTCAAACTCGGCTCTCCGATTCCTCAATACTCAATTCGCTATTCATTATTCCACCGTGCCTCACTTGAATAGGAGTAGAGATTTATATCTGGTTTCCTGTCTAATGGCAGGTTTGTAGTGGACCGTGGGGTGAAGATGCGAAGAGATATCAAAAGGTTAAAATTTCCTGCTAGCCGGTCCAGCTACATGAGAATGTTGGACTTAATTAAGTCCAGAGAAGACAAAGAAAACCAAAAAGACCGATATATATATATATATATATATGTAAACAAATATATATTAATAACAAGTTAAACAAAGACATGGACAGTTACATAGAGTTTGTGTGGTGAAATTATGTGTGTGTGTGGTGGTGAGTGTTCGTACGTACGTGTATTGTTCTTAGCGTGTTCCCAGAATTTGGGAAACGCTGTATCTGTGAGAGGTCACGTATTGGTGTTAGTTGAAAAGAGAGATTTACCTCATCTCCACGCGAGGTGGCGGCCAAAGGCCTAAGTGGAAAAGAGAGATCGAGGCGAAGGGTCAGCCAGTATTTATAGCCAGGTGAGAGAGACCCCCGTTGAAGGATTAAGGAACTGAGGAGGAGCTAACTCCGACAGGTTTCCAATTCCTTCGAAAGTCTACTTCAACACTGTACTTTTAACTTTCTCCGCCTAAACTTATTATACCGCGTTTCTGGTTCTTTCTAAAGACTTTTCCTTCACTTTGACTTCTCCACCCCCACTACCACACCACCAATGCGTCTTACAGGCGTTATCGTCTTGATTAATTGATTTTTAAAAAGTCCATAACGGAGAAAGGTTGGTTATGAGCCGTCCAACTTAACAAAATATGTTTTAATTTTGATTTTTCAAACACACCAATTAAGACTGAGTGAATTTGTTTCTCTGAGGGAGTGACGGGAATTCTACTTCTAAGACACTCCCAAAAATATCCGATTATATATTCGTGTTTGGACTGAGAACTATACAGTACCCGTCGTATATCTTTACATGCTAAATAATACAAATGGAAATTTATTAATCTAAATCTGAAGAGTACTTTGATATGATATTTAGTTATCAGTTTATATATTTGTCTACATATTAAAATAATAAGGAGGAAGAGTAAGATTTACAATCCGGTGTTCTTAGTAATTATTTTTATTTTTTTAAAAATAGTGCTCGATACAAAAAAATAGAGCTTAATATTATAATTATTTTCTATATTAAAAATATGGTTCCATCGCTACAGAGGAATTACCATGTTCAAAACAAAAACTGAAATTTTAAATTTCATTATAAAATGAAATTTAAAATCCATAGGTCCATTCCATTCTCAAGCATTTTATTGGAATAATTTATTAAGAAATTTACTTCATTTATAAGCACAATCTTAATATTTTAAATTGTTAAGGTTACGGAAAGTTCAATCATTTTGCTATGGGTGGTTGGGTTTTAATTTCGCTAGAAAACTTATGTATCAAATATAAGTTACTTTCAAAATCAGGTTAAGTTAAGGTGTGGTCGAGGTGCCTGCTCACAAACAATGCCATCCGTTTCTCGTATCGTCTGGGTTTTTTAATGATAACATTTTTGGCGTTTTTATTTGGCCGCTTAATTTATAATTCTATGCACAAAAAATTCTTTAAAATGTTATCTGAATATATGTAAGTAATATTTTTAATATTTTTCCACCGATACCATTATATATAAGTCAATGTCCTCACGATGAAATTGGTGTTTATCATATGCAGGCCACCGTCATGCAATGAAATTGGTATTTATCAACGGATACTATTAAAACTCTCAGCATATACTTCTGTCTGTAAAATCAATACATTATTCATGTTTCAATATATAAATAACCTTCTTAAAAATATTGATAACTTATTTCGCATATGTCAGGTCTATTATGTACTTAAAGTAGAAGTTCAGCATTAAATTTTTATTTATGGCTAAGTTTAAAATATAAAGGCGACGGAAACAGATGTTTGATAGACACAATATCGACTTTAACATCACTTATTCCTTCCCACTGATCTTAGACGCGTAACATTTGTATTCTCTCCTCAACAACATCTCTTTTAAAGATGGACCGCGAATATTCTATTGGATCAATATCTGGAGAGGCTGAAAGTTATTTAATTAATTTGATGTCTTTGAAACCGATTTTATTTTAAACGTGGGCAAAGGCCTACTTAATACAATGTAAAAATTCAGTTTTTCACGAATTAACTCTAGCTTAAACAGTTTTTGTTTTGACCAGGACCACTGAAAAACTCTCTTGTCCAAAACATTTGCAATAATTCTCTGTAGCTATCTTGGTGCAACTACCAAGAATTATAAAAACTAAAATTTTAATGCCCTATTAAAAAAACGATCGTGTTGGTTGGCTAATACTATTAAAACTTCAACCTCAAATACTACAGTTATGTTCGCGTAAAATAGCTCTACATTCATAACTAAAATTCTTCTGAAGACTCTGTTTTTAGTTATTTCTTCGCCCAAATTACACATTTCCCTTTTGATATTTACTTAATGCTCGTAGTTTGATTGCTTTCACGCCTTTGACCAACGTTCTTTATATTCTATTGCCTGTACAATTATACAAACATTCTAAGTAAATTATATCTGAAATTCTGGAGGTGTCGGAACTTACATTATTTACATTCCGTCTATTGTCCTCATCTTTGTTGTTATTAACACAACTTTCGGCTGACCTATTCTTCAGCCTTCATCAGGAACTTTTTCGATCCGGTTAGTTCTTAGCAAATTTTGAACAGAAACTCTTACTTAATCCGCGAGACGATAGCTTAATGCATTGGTTTATGCATTTGATGAGGAATAAATTGTGAGCTTAATCCTTGAGGAGGTTAGTGCAGACTTAGACTCGATGAGCAATAACTGAGTTCTTGGGAAAGATAGTGGTTTCCTGCTATTGGAGAAGCGATGTGTTTATGCCTTCGTCAAGGCCATTGATATGAACCTGAATACAAAAATTTAGACCCGGCATCTCGATTTCATTTTAAATTTTGTTATATCGAATGAGGCATGTAACAAAAGGTTACGTGATAATCTTTAATCACAATAATATTCGTGTCGAATATGAACCCAGCACGATGGATTGGAAATGGGTAGGATCGAGAACTTTATAGAACTTCTCTTAATGACCAGCTAAACGTATGTTATATACAATGAGTACAAAAAAAAAAATGGGCATGTGAATGGTGAAATTTTGCTGGTCATCTAAAGCTAGTAAACTTCATATGCTTGAATGATACTTTTATTACGGTTTATCAACCCTTTGTTATTTAAATCAAGAAAATATTTTCCGATTGTAAAATTAAAAAAAAAATTTTTTATTGGATATAATGATGATTTAGTGATACAAACCATACTAACTAACCTATAGTTTGGGAAAGAAGAGGTGGATTCATATCGTATTTGCACGTGTGAATATAACGAACCCAACTGGAATTGAAACACGGCTTTCCAATTAACAATTCCAAGCCATTATCCATTACACACACACACACACACACACACACACACACACACACACACACACACATCCAAGCTTACAGAACCTGGTATTCCCAAATGGTCATCTATCTCGGTACTCACGATCTTTGGCGTTACTGATTTTTCGGTGATCGTACGGGAACCAATGTTTCAACGTCATGCGGCCGTAAGCTAATAAATTTCAGGAAACAACAATTACTCAAAAGCAATCAATAAATTACTTAAAAAAGATATTTGTTCCCATGGAAACTTATTCATGTCCTGTTGTGTTTTCTGATTCTTTAGTGACATAAGAATTGTAGGGTAGCACAGGATTTTGAAAAGTATATAAACTATCTTTGCCCATTCTTAGTAGTAGCTAACAAAGTACAAACTGTACAAATCGTTGGTAGTCTCTGTTCTCCTATATGGATGAGAAACATGGACACCGTTGGCAAATATAGAGAGAAGGGTTCAAGCTTTTGGGGACAAATGCTTGAGAAAACTCCTTGACATTTACTATTGGGAACAAAAAAAAAACCACTATGGGTTTGTGTGGAAAAGGGTTGAAAGTTTTGTGGGACACAGGAACCTCTTCTTGCTACTGTCAAACGTAGAAAAATGGCGTGGTCTGGACACATTACAAGACACTACAGCCTGTGCAATACCATCATGCAAGGCACCGTTGAAGGTGGATGTAGGAGAGAACATAAAGCAGAAACTGGTTGGACAATGTCAAATAATGGACAGGTATGACAGTACCAGAATTGTTGCTGGCTGTCGTTGATAGACCGTTGTGTAAAAGAGTAAAGTGTTGCTTCTGCACACGGATCCGCCCTACGAATACAAAAGTTAAGGGGTCGATGATGATGATGATGATGATGATGATGATGATGATGTCGATGATGATGTCGATGATGATGATGATGATGCGAAATGGCTATAGATCATTATATTTGGTGGAAGAACACTTTCAGAAATGTCACTTAGTTCTCATTAAGAAAACGAGCTTATGATATAAAAAAGATGATTAGAAAAAAAAAAAAGCTTAGCAGACTTCTGAAGCAGGAAATGATTACAAATAATATTCCATCTTTCCAAAACATATATGACATATTGATTTCTTCTATTAGGTTGGTGCAAAAATAATGTCGTTTTTGACGTTCAACTTCATGTGAGAAAACGACATTATTTCTGCACCAACCTAATAGTTTATTTGTTATAATCACTTACATTCATCCGTTATTATATACATTCTTCTTCAGGTTCTTGTCATATTTTCAACTGAATAATTTATCCAATCAATTATTGTGACTCTTCTTGTTAGAACTCACGTTAGAGTTACAAATAAACGGACATGTAAGCTTATCATTCTCTTGGAGAAAAATCTACCCAGAACTTATCTTAACCATTCATTTGATTAAATATTCAAATAATTCCCTCCCACCCCTAAATGTAGATAGCGAACATTATTTGACAGAGAAATTTGGTTTGAATATTTAATAAAATGCGTTGCTGGAATATGAATATCCCGGGCGGAGTTTTCCCCAAAAAAGATTAATCACAATCCGCACCGGATATTTCAAAATCAAAGTTATACCAGAGGATATCAAGCATTACTTAATTGTTACCTTATGAGAAAAGTCTGTGTAGATTAAATAAAAGCGTCAGCTCGGGATTATAAGAATACAAAAGAAGCCACACCATATTTGGCATAGACAAATGCCGAAAATTGTGTCAGTTAAAATGACTACAACTGTCAGAGAGAATTAGTGCATATTAAGGATAATTCCTCATCAAAGATGTTAGAGAGAAAAGCTTTCCAAAGAAGCTACTATGGACAGAAACTATTTCCATGACTGATTTTATGCAATCCAGAGTCGATGGGCGCGTGTCCGCATGGTTGAAACGTTCTCATTTCGGGTTCAAATCTTACCGTGGACGATATGTTTGGGAAGCGACTTCTTGAAGTTATCGGTCTAGATAGGCGGTTCTGTTGTAAAGCACCTTTGGAAGGTGCCTGTAATCCATACGTTGTGAGTGAGACCAGGCCTTGTAGACGGAACTATTTGAGAGCCGTCAGTGGCTGGGTGCTAGCGCAAAAGTCACAAGAGTCTGAGTGTACTAGTCTCGGCCTTGCTCAAACTTTCGATCAGACCAGATAACGCGCCCTCTCCCAGAAACTGTAACTACCCTACACGCAAGCCGCTAGTGGCCCCGCTGGCGGACCACCAATGGCAACGCCAGCTGTCCTCTGGTGACAGCCACCCGCGGCTCTCTAGCGGCCTGCCAGTGTTAACATCCCCTAGGCGAACACGCCGGCGGTCTGAAAGCAGGATACCAGCGGTAAAAGCTACTGGCATGCCATCCAGTGGAAGATTGGTGGCTTGCGTGTAGGGAAAAGTCCGCCCATCACAGTTGTAGTATAAACCACAGGTACGCTTTTTGTGGGTTGAATAAAGACAAGCAAGTCTTAGCAAGTCACCTGCAACAGGAATTAGCTAGTCGCCCTAGTAGACAGACATCCTCGAATACGAGTGGCCAGTTATCAAAAAATCCAGCGCCAAATAAAAGAGAAAATTCGAAGTAGAAATAAAACTTCGCCTATCCAAGAAAACATATTTCTGCTTAAAGTTCATATTTGAATCAGACTTACGGAATTATCACATTGAAACACCGGTTCCTATATGATCACCGAAGTTAACCAATGTCGGGCCTGGTCAGTACCTTGATGTGTGACCGTTTGAGAATACCAGATGCTGTAAGCTTGGATATACGTGTAGTGTAATGGATAATAGTTCGGAATTATTAATTGGAGAATCGTGCTCCAATTTCCGTTGGGTTCATAAAATTCACCTACGTGTAAATACCCTTAGGACAAGTATGAATCAACCTCTTCTCCAGAGATATGGTTTAATTAGTAAAACTCGTATGATTAAACCATTACTATCTAGAAAAAATACTTAGAATCTAAAAATATCTTTTGGCTTTAAATGACCTACGAAGGGTTGATAAACCGTAAAATAGAATCAAAAACAACATTTGAATAGTATTTCTTTTTCCTTTTCTGAAACTGAGTGGTATTTACAATTCTGAAATGGCGTTTCCCTCGGTGCATATGCTATTTTCTATTTGTTTTTTTTAAAAAGTATATGATCCAAAACGAAGCATTCATTTGCCTTTTACGTCCATCATCTACAAACGATTGTCAAACAGAAATTTAGTAACAGTATGTTAAGACAAAGATATTTTGTAGCCGACTAAAACGAAACGATATAATTATTCAAGTAAGAAAGTTTCTTCTGTATGTCAATTTAGTGACTACACTCACTGTTCATATTTTAAAAGATTTTTAGGTATTGATTTTTTAGTATTAGTAAATAAGCAGAAGCGAACGTTCTAATTTCTCTGAGGATGTTAACCTATTTTTCTGCGATTTGTTCTGAAATTAAATGATTTATACGAAGGAAAAATCAATTTGCGCTTTTCTGTGGTTTCTATTTTTAGGCGTGCGAGCAAATTAATTTATCAAAAATCAGTCGGGATTTCTTTAGAGGACGAATATGATTTCCCCTTGGATTGCATTAGAGGCGGACGTGACAAGGAAAGGTGTTTGCGTTTTCGTGTTGTATACCAACATTTATAAACACGCAAGAGTAGTGCGTCAATTGTTTTTCGAAAGTAAATCGAACCTAGAGCTTTTCAGTACCTTTCGTGCAAGGGAACACACACACACACACAAAACTGGTATGTTTTAATACATATATATATATATATATATGTATGTATATATGTATATGTATATATATATGTATATTTAGCGTCTCCCGAACACGTTAACACAGACACACACACAAAATGATCTCATATATATATATATATATATATATATATATGTGTGTGTGTGTGTGTGTGTGTGTGTGTGTGTGTGTGTTAGAGAGTGGTTATATATATATATATATATATATATATATATATATATATATATATATATATATATAACCGCTCTCTAACACACACACACACGCACACAGCATATTTTGGTATATATATATATATATATATATATATATATATATATATATATATATATATGCAGAAATATAGTCTTAAAGTGTGCTATATTTATGGGGTAAAGTGCTCAATATCAGAGATAGAGCGTGTGTAAATATAAAAGTGGACATGGAAGTCAGCACTTAGAGGCGACAGTCTGTTTCATGCTAGTGCAATCGTCAGGCGACTGTATATATATATATATATATATATATATATATACACCAAAATATGCTGAATCGAAAACTCTATCAGCACTTCACGTACACGGGAACACGCATACACACTTAGGCAGCATGTATTCATGCACACAAGTTTTATTCAATTCGACCGACAAACTCTGTCAAATCTTTTATTGTATTTGTATAATTTAGAATATATATTCTTATATCAGGATCGTGTTTCTTCTGTTTTGTTCAAGCACATTCAACCGTCCCAGTCTATTGGAATCTTTTCCAATCAATCTGAGAGCTACAATTACAACTGGAATTGTTAATGTCCTCATGTGCCACATTTGTTAGATTCTGATTTCAATGTCTTTGTATTTTGATAGTTTTTGAAGATCTTCAAAGATACATTGCAGTCTGCAGGTAATGCCATGTCAATCAGGAGACACATTTTGTCTTTGCGCTCTCTAATCACGTTGTCAGGGCGATTAGCGTTGATTGTCCAGTCCGTGTGTATTGCGATGTCCCATGAAATTGTTACAGATCTTGTCTGGGTGGCGTTCACACAAATTTCTTGCAGTTTCCTATCCGTAAAAGTTGTAGATTTTCCTGTGTAGATATTGGCCAACTCTATCATTATTTCATACGCTTATTTAATATTTTATGTACACGCCAATATACGGTCTCCATATTTACATTATTCGGACTATTGTTCTCATCTTTGTCGCCATATTTATTACAACGTTTCGGCCTTCTTCGGGTGGTTGGAATGTCAAACTGAACCCTTTGTTTCGCTCACTAGGGTAGACTGTTCTAGTTCCATGTGCCATGTTTAATGGATGTCAGTTATCAGTTATCTCCTGTTAATTTTCCCTCTGAAAGTTCTCCACTGCCTTAACCGGGTATTGAACTCACACTTTTTGGGTCCTGACACTGGATCTAACCAACGCCTTTATCCACTGTGACATGACAGATATACGGTCTCCTGTGGTTAAATAGGCTTTCTTTAATGTGGGTCGTTTCCTTTGCATAATAATAGCTTCTGGAATTTTGAGGCTTTCGTTGTGGTATTAGATTTTCCTATTATCCACTAAGATTTTTCATATGTTGATAATAGTATTTCCGTTTTCATAAGACGCTGATCGATATGTGTGTGAATTGCTCTAGGTTTCGGTAAGTAATAAGTCAATCTACGAGCGTGTTTTCTATAGAGCCAATGTAAGGTTTTAATATTATTTCTTCATTGTTCATATTGGAGTGCATGAGAATTCATAAGCAAAGTTGTTTATACATAGGATGATTTCTCAGATATTGTCTTATAATCGTTTAGATGATTTGTATATTTTCTTATATCATAGACATCCGTTTATCACGTGAGATAAAAGAAGCGCCCGGATTTTTTAAAATCGAGTCCTTTGTTGTTGGTGACTGCAATGAACTTCTGGGCGCAGGCCTAGGCGATGGAATGTGGAGGCCTTGCGCTATCAGACCACATGACACCAGTCGGCCGTATCGATAAGATTCAAAAGAATAATGGGTATTATACTTGGGGCAGGCTAGGCTGCAGAAGTTGTAAGAAGATTTTCCAGTCTTGACAGCCAAGAGCATTCAGGGCTACACTCCGTCTGGATTCACTTCCATAGCCCATCCCGTATTGGTATATAACCACAAGGCAGATGGGGTTTAAAATCAGGGCTTTCTTTTCCCTCGACAGACTGCCTTCTCCGATTTGGAACTAGATTTAAATATTTTATTTTATTATTTAGTTTTTGTTATATATAGTAAATTTACAAAATATTTTTCCGGTTTCTTAATGCATTGCTTAAATTTTGGAAGGCATTGTAAGCTATTCAAATGCGCCTTCTGCCATAACCGGTTACGCTCCCAACTATGGGAAAATAGTGAACCCCCAAACAAAACACTATAAAAAGGGAACGCGTGTGACATTAAACGCCAACACTTTTCAGATATTTAAATGTCTGTACCTTTTTGAATTTGCTTCTCCATTTCTTAGTTTTTCTTGCAGTGATTTTTTACGTACCAATTTTAAAGTTCTGAGCAACAATCTTATGTATTTATTTACATTGTTCGGACTGCTGTCCTCATCCTTAAGGCCATGTTAACGACGTTACGGCTGTTGTACTTTCCGGCCTTCTTCAGGTGATTAGAATTTCGAACTGAACCCTTTATTTCATCCACCGGTGTAGATTCTTCTAGTTCCACGTGCCATACCTCTTCCGGATGTCTCAGTTATTTCATTTTTTTTTAACTTGACTCTCCAATGTTTTTTTTGTACACCACACCGGTGGACTAAATAAAGGGTTCTGTTCGAAATTCCAGTCACCTGAAGAAGGCCGTGGCATACAACGCCCGAAACGTCGGGAACATGATAATTAAAGATGAAGACAACTGTCCGAACAATGTAAATAATGTAAATAGTTACAATACCTCATCTCATAAATATAGACAGAAATGTTATGTATTATTTCTGTTTCTATATACAGACATGAACTCCTTAAGAGATGCAATGTATAGAATTTATCAAAGTCTGCGAGTTTCTTTATATAATAATTAGTCTGGGGAGTCAGGTTACTTTCTTAAAAAAAGTTCCACTGTCCTTCCGCCGCGGGAAGTAATTAATAGCATAGGCAGACGTAGGAAATCAGGTAGTAAATAAATAAACAAAAATGTAAGCTTATAAACCAATGCAAGTAGCAACACATGTTATGAGAAAAGGGGACGCGTGGAACAAAATTTATATGAATTGATTTATATAGACATTACTTCCAATTTTTATATAGACATTACTTCCAATTTTTATATAGACATTACTTCCAATTTTTATATAGACATTACTTCCAATTTTTATATAGACATTACTTCCAATTTTTATATAGACATTACTTCCAATTTTTATATAGACATTACTTCCAATTTTTATATAGACATTACTTCCAAATATTATTTAGTCCTAGGCATTATGATAAACATCATCCGGCAGCAAGTTATCTGATCAGGAGATTGGAGGTTTTGAGGAGTTTGGAACTACCTTCTAATCGCTGTTGTTCTCAGGTCTACCTTGATCCGGAGTAGAAGAACCGGTTACAGTCCCAGCTATGGGCAAATAGTGAACCCCCAAACAAAACACTATAAAAATACATTTTGTATCAGTCTATATTTTTGAGCTGCGGTATTATGTACACTATTTACATTATGCGAACTATTGTCCTTATCTTTGTCGCCATATTTATTTACAACGTTTCAGTCGTTGTACGCACCGGCCTTTCAGGTGGTTGGAATGTCGAACTGAACCCTTTATTTCGCTAACTGGGGTAGACTGTTCTAGTTGCCATGTTTAATGGATGTCAGTTGTCAGTTAGATTGATTGATTTACCTATTTACGGATTATCACCCTTTTACAGGTTAATTAAATCCAGAAAATATTTTAGATTATATGAAATCTCTTGGTCATAATAATGATTTACTGACACAAGTTTTACTATTTAACCCATAGATGTGGTGAGAAAATTTGGATTCACCCCTTTACCAAGGGTATTTGCATGTAAGTGAATATAAGGGACTCAAATGAAATTGGAACACTGCTCTACGATTTCCAATTCAGAGCCGTTATCCATTTCATCATCCCAAAATCTAAGCTTACAGCGGTCACTCATCTAGGTATAGACCAGAATAGACGATTGTAAGGGAACTGGCGTTTCATCATGATATGTCTCTTAGTAAGATAAGTCTGGAATACAATTCAAATTTTCAAGAAAATTTGAAGTAAAACATTCGAAATTCAGATATGTTTCTGGTATCAGATTAAAACATGCAGTTATTCTAACCACGAGACAGGAATCCCAAAAACTCACACGCCTATCTCTCTCTCTCTCTCTCTCTCTCTCTCTCTATATATATATATATATATATATATATATATATATATATATATATATATATATATATATATCTGTAAAAGGATAATATAAATAAAGACAAAAGGAAAATTTATCTTAGCCGACGCGTTTCCTCCTCTGGTCGGATCTGATAAATTTTCCTTTTGTCTCTCTCTCTCTCTCTCTCTCTCTATATATATATATATATATATATATATATATATATATATATATATATGTGTGTGTGTGTGTGTGTGTGTGTGTGTGTGTGTGTGTGTGTTGTCATCCACAGACAGACTCATTAGTGTGGCTAGACGTCCGGTTGTCTCTAGCTAGGATCGAAAACCGACTGAATTGGGGTCAGTCGGGGATTCTACCCCTAAGCCGTTGAAGGTGAAGTCAATTCGATTTACTGAAGAGTACACTAAAGTTCAAAAGTTGGAAGCCATCACTAGAATTAGCATAGAATCTACATGAAGGAGGAGTGAAAAAAAAGGAAAAGATCTCTTAGAGTAATTGAAAAAAGAATGGAATCAGTTATCAAACTTTGAGAAACTTTTGCAACGAATGCCAAAATTTTGTGCTGCAGTTATCAAGGCTAAAGTAGAATATTTTGACGAGAGCAAAATTTAATCATAAAAAGCTTTTTTTCTTTTTTGTTATAAGAAGATTTCAAATAAAAAAATATCATGACTCACATTTTTATAACGATCTATATTATTTAAAGATATAAAACAACTACATTTGGAACCAATTTAAAAAATTACTAGGAGTCGCCTCAAACATTTGACCTATAGTGTATATATCTTTTCGAGATATGTCCGAAAATTATTCAATCATTTAATACGAACAAAAATAGTCTGTCTTTGCCAGTGCCGCCTATATAACATTCAGAGCTCCCACATTTATTCCAGTGACCTTTATACATACAGCAATGTCACCCGATGCATTCCTCCTGCCGATTGTGTAATTTAAATTTTACAGGAGAGTGTCTGTTTATGTATTTTTATCACAGTTACCTAGAGTACATTATAGCCTTATATCGAAACTACTGTCATAGGTATTTACAAGGTGTACCGCAAAATGTCCTCACACTTTAAATGGAAATAAGCGCAGAGGCTATTGACTTGCAAACAAGATTAATGAAGAAAATTAAGAAATATTAATGTTTATTGAATTATTAAATGAAATGCATGGATCTGAGAAAAAGAAAAGGTTCAAAATGTCATAGGATGTTAAAAAATAAATACATTTTAAAGACATCTTGTATAATTGGATATACTAAGGACTATCGTCATATAGTCATCGACAAAATTATTGTCACGATATAATATAATAGTTTTTGTGAGAATAATTAGACTTTAAAATTAAAATAACAAAAATAAATTTATTAATTTACCACAAATGCATTGCGCTCAACAAAATTTCTTGAAAGTACAAAGCCAATAAATGTTTGTGTGCAGACCGAAATATAGATACAGCCAAATGAAATCAGGTATAATAATGAAAAAAAAAATGAGATGAAATAAACCAACAACGGTTGCTAAGTCGTAAAATACACTAACCAACCAATCAAATCTATAGAATCTACCAAATTACTTTACATCTTTACAGCGAAAAAATAACCTGACAACTGTATGTAATTTTAGACCTAAATACGTTATGCCGTTTCATATGACAGGTGAATACATTATGGAAAATTTTAATTAGAATATATCATTAGAACAGATTAATACATAACGAGGGGCGTTTTTGCCTTATATGCAGTTTACAGGTAAAGTAATATTTGAAACTAAAAATCAAAGAAAATATAATCGAGATGTGAAAAAAAGAAATTTTATTAGCAAATCAACCAGTAAGTACAATTAATATTTCTTAATAGCTAACTGGTTTAGTCAATGCAGACTTTCATTTTCTTCTGAAAAATGGATTATATTTTCACACATTTCAGACATTATTGACCCTTCCTCTTTTTAATGAAGTTCGTTAAATTTTTAAATATTTCGGATGCTCTTTTGTAAACAGCATTCTTAGTGTAGCAAAATTCTGCAGATATAAGGTGATCATTTTTTTTAATCGAAAACAAAAGACCTTTTTAGAATACGCGCGAGATATGTGAAGATATACCGTTCTGCTGACCAATTTATTATTTTTTCTAAAGTTGCGAAATAAAGCAGTTATTTACGAATGATGTCTGCGGGTGTTTCACTGACACGCCAAATATTTCCCTTATTGCCTGATAGGATAATAAACATTTGTTATCTATTCTAGCATTACTTCTTTTTATAATAATAATAAGTAAAGAATGTAAAAAAAAGGTAATAAGAAAGTAAAATATCATTTGAAGCTAAGAAAAGTGTGCTCGAATACTATATTCTCTATCTCTCTGTATATATATATATATATATATATATATATATATATATATATGTGTGTGTGTGTGTGTGTGTGTGTGTGTGTGTATGTCTATTCAAGAAAAACAAAAAATGTTGATGGAACCAATGGAAAACTTGCCTAAACCTGAAACTCTTATCCAGATAAAATCTTGAATTAAACTGACAATACTGAAAAAGAGAAATAAGGCCTAAAAAACTTACCTACTCAGTAAAATGCTCGACGCCTAGATTGCCTAAAACGAGGGAAAAACGCTTACCAACGTTAAATCCTATGAAAGGGTGGCTCTAGTCGTAACCCGAGTTTCACGTTAACGCGATCTTTCCATTCTGTGTGTGTGTGTGTGAGTGTATAGATATAGATATTTAATTATTTCTTTACAAAATCCAAAGAAGAGTCTGCAATGTAGTCTCTCCTAATCTGGCAGTTCGACTTCAGTTGCTTTCTCACCATTGTGAAGTGGCTTCCCTCTGCCTTTTCTGCAAATATTTACATGGCAGCTATTCTAATGAGTTTTTATTCTTTAGTGCAGCATAAATTTAAGCATACTACTTGATTGGCAACTAGGTCTCAAAGTTTTACTTTATTTACTAGCGAGATGCAACTGTCACTTGTATGGGAACAGTTACTTTTCTCGCACTTCTCCCGTTTGGAAGTCTCTTCCGATTTCTTGCTTCCCTGAGACCTACAATTTTCAACGATATTAAATAAAACGTCAATCGCCATCTTCTATCTTCCTGAACCCTGTTCGTTTGTTGTCCTTTCTCCTCACTAAAGTTTATAAATTAATACAATCTGAACGAGTCTACAAAATCAGAGGGGGACATGCTGAAAGAAACACTAGTGACCTCGGCGAACAAGATCATCACAAAGATAACTGGACGAGAAAGGAATAAATGACAGAAGAAATTCTAGGCAACCGACAACAAGCAAAGGAATGGAAACGAATACAGAACATTAAACACGGAAATTACAAACAAATGTAGATAGGCCAAAGCGGAATGCATCAATGTAATAGAGAGAATGAGGCAACACAAATACGGCAAGTATGCACAAGAGAACGAAGGAATTAACAGGATAAAAGGTGAGCCAAATAATTATATAAAGTATCACGGATAATAGAAAAAGGAAAAAAATACACCAAAGGTGGAGTGATTACGTTAAAGAATTTTTTTGCCGTGCGTTTTAACCTAGGGAAGGTTACTGAATAGAATAATCAACCGAAGGTTGGTAATGAACGATAATACTTAGGATAGGAACAACACATATATGATTCACCAGCTGCGCGTAGAAGAAGTAATCAACTGCTAGAAATGAGTCAAGTGAATTCAACAATGAATTTCTAACTGCAGGATATCTACCAACCGTCCCACGCGGTCAGATGTGGCACAATGCCGAATTTAATGTGTGGTATCCGAGCACGTAGGACCGGCCAAAAAATTCTCCGGTATAAATCGGGGTCGGGTAGCTGATTCCAGAGACGAGACTCTGCCCTTCGACATAGCCCAGTCTGGGGATCCTATCTGTCCGAAGGCAGAGTTTAACCAGCACAGATGGAGACGAATCTCCAACTGCAGGATATCTATCAACCATCCCACGCGGTCAGATGTGGTGCAAGGCCGAATTTAATCTGGGGTATCCACACCCGTAGGCTCGACCAAAAAACTGAACCCGTATAAAAAGGGGTCGGGTAGCTGTTACACGAGACGAGAGTCTGCCCTTCGACATAGCCTCGTCTGATGATCCTCTCTGCCCGGAGGCAGAGAGTTTGACCAGCACAGCTGGAGACGAATCTGCAACTGCAGACCAGCATAAAGTATTTACTATTGTAAATATGTGAATGGGGACATACCCGTTATCGTCCGTAGGTATGCTACAACACTATGCGAAAGAGAAACCTATACTAGAAAATAAAGATGGCCTAGAATTAATAAAAGATGAAGAGCTGAAGATGAACAGGAACAAGTCAGCAGGGTCTGATGGGATCGTAACAGAAAGACTCTCAGCCTTAGATGTCTTCGGCCTCGTCAATATCACATAAGTAACAAATGAAATATACTACAGTAGCCATCTACCATCAGTAAATCAATTTTCGTAACATTACATGAGAGACGAGGTGCAAACAAACGCGAACTCCATCGGACAATCAGTTTAATGAGACACATAACTAAATTAATGAGGCGAATACAGATGAATAGAGCGCGAATTAGACTAGAAATAGGACAGGAACAGTACGGCTTTTTCAAGGATGCCGGAATAAGAAATGCGTTATTCGTGATCAGAATGACATCAGAGGGAACAATACAAAGGGATGTACACGTTTTACACAATGTTCGGCACAAGGATCTATTTTGAAATATTGAGAAAACTCGATCTATTTGGGAAAGAATAATCCAGAACTTATACAGGGAGCAAACCAACTGAATACAGATAGAAAATGAACTGAGAAGCTATACAAAAATAGAAATGTTCGTGAGTCAAGGATGCCTTTTCTCCACAGATTTATTCAACTTCTACAGCGACGCTAGCCGAAGAGAAATGGAGCCTATTATGATTTTTATTATCGGTGGGCGTAATGTTAACAATATACGCAGATGACACTGTGTTGATGAACGACTTGGAAAGGAAACTACAGGACACCCTAGACAGAAGAAAGCGAGAAAAAAAGGATTAATCATCAATTGGAAACAGACAGAATGTATGGCCATCAGCAAGAAAACGACGAATTGGAGAAATAAAGGTGAAGCATGTGTCAAAGTTAAAATATCCGGGAAGCGTTTTACATAGGATGGAAAATTGGACACCGAAATCCGAACATGCATTGGACGAACGAAAGGTGCATTCCTAAAGCTAATCATTTTGCGGAGAAAAAGAAAATTTTCAAAAACAAAGAAAAGAATTTTGGTTTGCTTTGTTTTACGGCATATCAACATCAATGCGTTATTTAATGCCGACAAAATTTATTTTACTGGTAATATTTTGTTTTTGTCAAAAATCTATTTCTGTTAATATTTTTCCTTCTAAAGTATATTGCTGGCAATAGTGTTTTTTCTACAAAAAAATTTTGCTGGTAATAATTTTTTACGAAGTATTTCTGGTATTAAAGCTTATTTTTACACTTTCATAGTTTTTTTACCACAGTTTTGGGGTTAGCTATTTGCCCATAGCTGTGACCCTAACAGGTGCTACCACCCCGGGTCAGGGTCGACCTGGGATCTCCAGCAATTAAGAGGTGGTTACACGCTCCTCAAAACCTCCTGATCAGAGGCCTTGCTGTTGGACGTAGTTTATCATCTTACCCAGGACGCGGATGTAGTTTATTTTCATACACAGGACACGGATGGAGTTTATCGTCACAGCCAGGACGGCAAAGAAAAGTGCGATGGATTGCTACGTGGTTATCTATCCTCTTATATGATAGTGATTATTGGACAAAGATGAGGGAAAAAATGAGTAGAAATGTGGTTCTACAGAAGGATACTGAGAATTCCATGGACGGAGCAAATAAGAAACGATAAAGAATATGGCAACAGAAAGAAAAACTTATGGTCAGAATCAGGAAGGGACAGCTAAAATTCTTTGGATGCATAATGAGAATTTAAGGCTTGAAAAATTAACCCTCACGGAGCATATCGAGGGCAAGAAAGATTGGGAAGACAACCAGCCACTTACTTGACAAGCTTGGGTGGCAGAACAGATATCGTGGACCTTAGTAAAGGGAAAAAAACTGCTGACAGCCACAGGAGATAGAAAGTTGTGGAGAGCCATGGTCGCCTGTGTCCTGAATTCTCGAGGCACATAGAAGAAGAAGAAGAATTATGAAAATGTTTGTTAATTCTGAGCACTTTTGGGTAAACTATTAGTCAATTTTCAAGCATTTAATTTTAACATATGGTGTCTAAGTGCTACTAAAGACAGTGTAAATGTTGCTGAATATGGCCAGGAAATTGTGGGCGTGTTCATAATTGATGCTATGATTATGTTAGATTATGTAGACGGCCACAATCTAGTTGCCGCATTACGGAATAAGAAATACGTATATTTTTCAGCAATGTACACACTATTTACAATAGTACAACCAATTTAGTTGAAAGCGCTCGGAAACAAACAATTGGACAATTTCTACAACGATCAAATCCAGAAAGGAATACACCTGTTCGTATAAAAGGAAAATACAAAAAAAAAAAAAACTTATCTAACAAAACATGTATTAAAGAGGTGTTGCTATCCAAATACATATCTATCTATCTATCTATCTATAGATAGATAGATAGATAGATAGATAGATAGATAGATAGTATGACAAATTGAAAAAAATGAAGTTTTTGTGACGCCTTTCATCCGTTAGGATTTCATCGGAGTGGGGTTTGTTGATGTCACGTTTACACAGGCGAACAAAACGAGAGACGCTGGTAGTTTCAAAACTTTTTTAAACATATTTTTGGAAAGAATATTTTTTATTTTTATTTATTTATTTTGAAAGAATATTTTTTCAATCTAACCAAATTCATCTGTATTCTTTTCGTGCGCATGTGTAGACTTTACAACACCAATATTTTGTAAATAAATATATATATATATATATATATATATATATATATATATATATATATATATATATATATATATATATATATATATAATTCATTTACAAAATTTAACATTTATTTCTGTTATTGTTATCGTAACGTTTCGGTCATTGTACCCTTCCACCTTCCTCAGGCTTATATATAACTGGGTAACCTACAGAGAATTCTGAACTGAACCTTGTATTTAATCTACAGGGTTAGACTGTTCTTGTTCCACTGCCCATGACTTGTGATATCGAGTCTAGTTTTTTTAATAGAGCTCAGTTATTCCTTGTCTCTTTCCAATGAGTCCAAGTACACGCTTCCCAGTCCAGAGATTGAATTCACAATAACTATGTGAGCGTATTCCAGAAGTAATGCTATAATACACTATATTCCCATAGCGATAACAACAACAAAGATGCGGACAATAGTCCGAATGAGAGATAGTGTGAATAAAGGTAACTCCTCAACTCCAAATTCACACAGAATATATATATATATATATATATATATATATATATATATATATATATATATATATATAGGACATACTGGGTTCTATAGACATGGATGGCAAATGGTCTAGGAGGAGGGAAGTTCAACTCTGAATTCAAAACCTACGGAGGGTCAGTTGGGGACCGTGTGGTACGTAGTGCACCAGGTCTCTGTATTCGGCCCCTCAAAATGTGAGGTTGGTTCTGCACAAAGCCTTCATCACTATAATCAAATTATATGTGCTGATATATGGGCTATCGGTTCCTAGGAACTGAGCTGCTTAACCTTCATACGTGGAATACGACGGGAGAGTCCACCATGTTACCTATGCCTTAACGAGAAACTTGAAATAATTAGATTTAAAAATAAGACTGGTCTTTTAAATCTAAGATATGAACTAACAGTTAACTGTAAACATCGTTTTAAGTTTAACTTAGTATAGAGATCATACAATTTCAATGATAATGATAAGTTAAATTTAATAGACTATTACCTTTATAACATGATGGTCATCTTGTCGATATGAATGTGTATTGTGTACTTACAAAGTGTTACACGTGTCTGTATTTGTATATATATATATATATTTGCATGTTATGTATATGTGTTTGTGCTGTTGGATGTGTATGTGTGTATATAGGGGTGTATATATATGTTAGTAGGTTTTTTTTTATATGAGGATATATATGTGTGCATATTGACACCTATCATATGTTAACCTGTTTACGTGTACGAGTAGGGGTGTAAAATTTGGTAGGTGTCTACTACTACGTGTGTAAGTATATGTATGTGTATATGGATATGTATGTGTACTTGTGTGTGTGTGTAAATGTGTGTATATATATGTATATGTCAGTGTATGTATGTGTGTATATGTATGTATATATATATATATATATATGTATGTATGTGTGTATATGTATGTATGTATGTGTAAATGTATTCGTTTAAATATGTATATATGTATGTATATGTGTTTGTATATATGTATATATATGTGTGTGGGTATTTATATGTATGCGCTCGGATGTGGGTGTACTTATATATATATATGTATGTGTATCTGGATGTGTTGATATCGGTATTTATATATGATTATATATTTATGTATATATGGATGTATGTTCGTATGTCGTAGGATGTGCATTTGTATGTATACCTTAGTGACTTAGAGTGTATCATAGATACTAACTAAAATCTACTTTTGTTTGATAAGGAGTTTTTAATTGCTTATAGACTGTCTGTTGTTACTTTTAAAAAAATATTATAAACTTTCAATGTACTTTATCATCAATAAGTTAATATTGTTAGAATATATGTAGGTCTCTGTATACATATTCCTTTTCTTTGTGTGTGTGTGTGTGTCTATATGTTTATATATATATATATATATATATATGCGTATGTATTTGTGTATATATGTATACGTGGGTGAGTATATCTGTATATATATTTATATAGTTTTAATTTACGTTTATTTGATTTTTCATGTATATGCGTGTATTTGTAACTGTCTGTTTTATGCTTAGTTTATATACATATATGTATACGTGCATATGTATGTATATCTAGGTATGTATGTGTATGTATGTATGTATTTGTATATATGTGCATCTTTGTGTATATATATTTGTACTTGCTTTATTTACTTTTTTACGTTGCTTTATGGGTCGATTTATACGTGCTATATTTATTTTTTCATGTAGTGTGTGGAAAACTATATGGTTAAAAAATATATATTTATATATATTTATTTGTTTGAATATTTTTTTTTTACTAATTTTATATATATATATATATATATATATATATATATATATATATATATATATATATATATATTTGCCCAGATTAGTTATATTTCAAGTTAGAATTCGTTTAATAACATTAAGCTCCGAATATGTTTTGCCTATTGCGTCTGATTGTCTATGTCAATGTGCATGTGGATGTATGTGCCTGTGTTTATCGATGTCTATGTGTAAGGAAAGTGCATGCACGTTTGGTTGTGTGTGTGTGTGTTTGTATGTGTGTGTGTCTGTTCGTTTTTTTTATCAAGGGTCGTGTCTCGTCACCGTTTTTGTGTGTATATATATCTAAATATGTCTGGGCGCTTATGTATTATAACCTGAGTGTGTTTGCATTGTTTTACGTTTCAGTTGAAGTAAACTGTAAAATGTATACATTTTTGTCTGGAGCTATCAACATCCTTTTTAACATAATTTCAATGAAAAAATAAATTAAATAACATATGTATTTTTTATTTTCTCCTCAGTAATTCTACAATTTTAAACTTAATAGAGATTAGATTTAGATTTATAGATAGGTAATTTTTTTACTTTTAATTTTAATTTCAAATTTTATAAATCTTTTAATATCTATGATAACCTTGCTTCGTTGTCAAATTTTTTGAATTACCATATACTTGTATTTTGATTGGTCATTCTAGCTTATGTAACAGCGTTTACCCCTAGCGAAGGATCGTTAATTAATTTGAAACTTTTAAAACTATTTATTCTACATTCAACATCATCACTTGATAAGACACCAGAAGTGTTGAAACAAAATGGCTATTTTTGTAGTGATTTTATAACATATTTATGTTATAATATTTAAATAAATGAATGAATATATATATATATATATATATATATATATATATATATATATAGAGAGAGAGAGAGAGAGAGAGAGAGAGAGACAGAGAGAGTGCAGTGATACCAAATCGGTTGGGTTTCAATCCTGGCTTGAGGCATTCGGTTGTCTGGTCGCACTGAGGAGTGTGATACAGTGAAACAGTACTCTCTGAGAATTATATATATATATATATATATATATATATATATATATATATATATATATATATATATATACTAAATGCAAGGAATCTTGTAGGGTCTTTGCTAGCACATATTTGAATTACGTGAGTTGCCTGATTGAGAACTCTTATAAACCCCGACAATGTCAATATAATATTCAAGTTGCGTCTACTTAGTGTTTAAAGTAATTAGTGCCTGTCTCTAATTTGATCTACAAGATTGAATTTCATTATAAATATTGAATATCTTCCTGTGTTCAGCAGACAATGCCACCCATCACCTTTCCGCAGGATTTCACACACCTGCATGTCTTAAGATCTCTATGACTTGAGAATATTCAAGAATTAATTGTCAATCATCTCTCCCCACTTCTCATGTCTTCTCCCATTATTGGAACCCGATATTTATCATTCTGATTTGGATGTCCGGATTTGTTATCAAACGTTGACTAAGTCTGGCATAATGTCACATCTTTGGAACTGCTATAAAGATAGAACTTTCTAAAATCTACACCAATATCTTTTTCACCATTGCGCTTTGACAAGACTCTTTCTTGCCACTATCTGATGTATATACAGGGCTTGAAAAAAATAATTCATATTATGACGGGGAATAACAAATATGCAAATTTAATTTTGATTTCCGAAATAGTGACACTCGTGATTTGTGGATAATGTAATGAAATTTGAAATGAGAGAGACGAGTTCAAATTCCAGTTGAGTTTGTTACAGATACTTACGGAATAATAAACTTAGGAAAAGTGTGAAACCATTTTCCGCTATCCCTACTCATTGGTTAAATACAAGAATTTCACCTGGAAAATATTTTTATTACCACATTTATTTATTCAGAAATAATTCTTTACATTATTTACATTTTTTGGGCTGTTGTTCTCATCTTTATAGCCATATTTACGACGTTTCGTCTGCTGTTCGGTAGGCCTTCTTAAGGAGATTGGAATTTCGAACTGAAACCTTTATTTCGCCCAACGGAGTAAAATGTTCAAGTTGCACATAACCTGATTCTTCCACGTGTCTCAGTTATCTCCCTTTAACTCAACTCTCCAAGCCTTTGTTTACTACTGCAGTAGCCAGGAATTGAACACACAACGCTTTGGGTCAAGTCACTTGATCCAACCAACGCTTTTATCCACTGGGTCTTGAGGCGTGGATAAAAGCGTTGGTTGGATCCAGTGACCTGAGAGAGTTGATTTAAAGGGAGACATGACACGTGTAATTACAAGACTTTACCCCGATGGACAAAATAAAGGGTTCAGTTCGTATTTTCCAGTCATCTGAAGAATGCTGGAATATTCAACGGTTGAAACATTGTGAATATGGTAATAAAGAGGAGGACAACATTCCGAACAATGTAAATGATTACAATATCTCATTTCAGAAATATGGACAGATATAGAATTATTCTTGCAATCCGAAAATATGTTTCGGCTTTAAACCTCCCACAACGCCGTTAGAAAAAAATCACTACACGCGGTTGTTTTAAAACTAAGTCATAGACTGAGTATAAATTCATCTTACCAATGGAATAAGAAGGGAATTAGAGTGGTTCGTTACAAAGTGCGTAATATAGCAATTCTTAGATTTGAATGCAAGTAAAATAAAGGAATATAGTTCGTCTGAGCAATTTACATGGAAATATCGTGTGTGCATCCAATTTCTAAGAAAGTGGGGTCTGCATCATAATATTGGCAAAGGAGAAATAAACAAGCATAAATAAATAAAAATATCCATAACATTGTTGTTTCTAAAAAAGAATAGCTAATGGTGTCGGCATTTTGATTAATGATATCACGCCACAGAAAGGAAAGTCGCAACATCTGTTCTATTTATTAGAAAGGATATACATAACATATTTATTTTACAATGAGAGCCGAAAATACAAATATCGGGATTTCTGTGGCTTATACCTTGTCAGGTTCAAACGATTGATTTGCATCTAATTCCACTGGAACCATATTCTGCTGAAACGCGTTCCATTTAAAAAAAAAAATATGTTAATATTCGGTGGCATGAAGTGCAGAAAGATACCATTCACCCCAGATGCATCCGACGACGATCTGCACTGTATACTCTTTCCGTTATTTGTCCGTGCTATCAGCCCGAATGTTTGAAGCACGTATGCTTCGCA
>OZ038486.1:49440065-49442565 GCA_964036315.1 Acanthosepion esculentum
TCAACCCCCCTCGGTGCTCTATACCTGATAGATTACGCGAAAACTAAGCTAAGCTTAAGAAAAAACAACTGAACTGGCATCTCATCTTCAGTCCCTTTCTTACCGCCGTAACGTAGCTTCTCTGTGACTTTTCTATAAATATTTTCATGGTAATTGTTCTGATGAACTTTCCTCTATGGTACGTAGGCTATGAATTTAAGCGCAATACTAGATTGCCGGCAAGGTCCCCTCGTTTTACAGTTGAAATAGCATAGAACTTACGGTTATATCTAGCTATCAGTTTCTTCATTCGTACTTCTTGCTTATGGAACTCCCTTCCGGCTTCTTGCTTTCAATTCAACATTGATCTTCCAAAATGTATATGCAATGTCAATCTGTATCTTCCGTCTTCTTAAATTTTTATTATTCTCTATCCTTAATAAAGTTTTCTTTTTCACATATTCTTTCAGACTCAGATACAAAGAAGAATTTGCAAATAAATAAATAAATGAATACAAAGAATATGCAAAGTTATTCGTTCTGACCTGGAATCTCGGCTTCAGTCACTTTCAGTCTGCTGTAATGTAACTTGCTTGGTGCCTTTCCTATAAACATTTTCATGGTAATTATTCTGATGAACTTTCCTCCATTGTACCTAGACTTTATGAATATAAGCAGAGTATTAGGTTGGCGGTAAGGTTAAAGTTATTTTATATTTGAAATGGCTAGATGTGACCGTATTTATTTTTTAACATTTCCTTCTATTGCACTTCTCTCCTGTGAAACTCGCTTTCAACTTCTTGCTTTCTATTCAACTTTAGTCTCCAAAAGTTTAAAAACAATGTCAATCGTTATCGTCTTTCTTAATCATTGTTCATTTTTTTAATCAATACACCTCATACAAGGCGATAATCTCACTAAGAAGCAAGTGGCTACTGAAATTTAAATAGAAGGAATGAACATGCTTTAGAGAGAAACCCAGTTCTAAATAGGAGACAAGGGATAAAACGCTATTCCTGTTCAAAAGACCGGGTTATTGTCGTCTCTCCTTGACAGTATATTTGTTCTCATATTCTCTAATAATCTATAACCCCCTTACGTCTTAACGGATTTATTGCCTTGCATGGCATGAAACGATTAAAAAGAAAACTGTAAATGTTAATGTTTAGCCTTCCTCTACTCGTAGAGATTGACTTAGTTGGGTGACGTATGTTTAGTGTAATAGTTAAACAGGTAAAGTACATATGGTAACCATATGATGCGAACAGGAATTAAACATTTCTCTGATTGGAACTTGAATGATAAAATACTCTATTTCCGAAAGAAAGAAAAAGAAATAACAGCAAGGCTTCAACAGCAGCAGCAACAGATAAGAAGAGCATCGGTGTCTGTAGTCAAGTGTACAAGTAACAGCAGTTGCAAATTAGGTTTTAGGCTCCAAGTTCTACACTCAGGATTGTCTCACAGTATATTAAAGCGTTGGTTCGTGTATTTGTTGAAAAAGTGAATGTTAGTGTAATTCCCGAGTTGGACAGCGCTAAATTGGGCTCTGTGTAAAAAGAGAAAACAATAACTAAACAGTATTAAATAAGAAATAGCGAGGTATCCCATCGGTGTGAACTAAGTTTCAATCAAACAGCTTTTTCCCGCGACCCATTGCTCTGTCAAAATGACTCTCAAGAGAATGTTTCTCCAATCACTATAATCTTAACCTATTCAAGTCTAACCGTTATCTTCCCCTTCTATCGATATAAACTCCCCCTTAACGTAAGTCTCTACCTCGAGTGACGTCTGGGCCTTGTAAAGGGTGAAAAATATCCGTAGACATGTTAAGGAGAACGAAACCATCTACTCGTGTAGATTAAATCGAATTTCCCTATAGGTTAACCCCGTCCTGGGTATGACGAGAAACTGCATCCGCGTCCTGGGTAAGACGATAAACTACGTCCAACAGCAAGGCCTCTGATAATACGTTTTTTTAAAAAAATAATGTTGCCAGCTGTACGTTTTTAAAAAAATAATATTACCAGCTATACTTTTTTGAAAAAATAATATTGCCAGCTATACATTTTTGATAAAAAAAATATTAACAGAAATGGATTTTTGACAAAACAAAGATATTACCAGAAGAAAAAAAAAGTTGTCGGCATTAAATGACCCATTGAGGTTGATATGTTGTATAACAAACCAAACCAAACCAAACCAAACCTATAGGTTAACCGGATCGACAAGCATTGGATAAGCGTCAGACATCACAACACAGAAAGGTTCTGACAAAAACAAGGATAATAGTCTGGATGTAAATAGATGTAATAACAACATGTGATGCTAGAGATCCAGATTTCATTCAGAAGGCATCGGCACATAAAACCCTCGGGTGCACGCATGGGATTCAAGCATATGGTGGCCTATGTATAGTAAGTTTGGTAACTATCCAACAAAAGTTTCAATGCAAATTTAACACTGTCGCCGATCAACCCATCAGTCAACACACTGGTCTATGTAACGGGTGTAATAGTAA
>OZ038486.1:49447565-49455065 GCA_964036315.1 Acanthosepion esculentum
TTATTTGGGGAATATAATGTGAATACCTTTCTTATATATTTTTTTTAACTACCTAGTAACCTTCAAGGCTATCAAAATATTCAAAAAATAATTTTAAAAAATCGATAAGTTTATACACACATACACACACAAAATTCAAAATTCTTTTCAAAATTCTAATGATCGCTGAATTGTAGTAAGCTTTTCCATTTATGATTAGTAAATATTTTTTACACTAAAAAGATGTTGTGGGGCCCGTTTTACCCTCCACCCTACAAAATACGTATATATATATACATATATATAAGTTAAAGATCAAATGCGGATCAAATAGGGATCGGAATCCAACAGGATGATAACATAAAAGAATAAATAGGAAAGATATATTAATCTAACATATTTCAATTTTCTGAAAGCTTCGTCAGAGATTGAGAGAAAACAAAAAGATATAAACACTTGTATTTTCAGTTATGTTTGAGTCAGTTAGTTAAACACGTGTATTAAAACTGTAGGTAATTCTATGCGTATTTAGGTTTATGAAGATTCTTGTATTTCTAAGTGGGCATCGGATGGTAATGTGTATTCGTAATTGTGTACGTGTGTCTGTCTAGTGGAAGTTTTATCTTTATCTTTGTGCGGGAACCTACGCATCGGGAAGTCACAACGTTCTAGTTTATGGTTTGCCTCTTTAAGAATATATTATTTGTATAAGACAGATATAAGTAAGGGTTTTTTAAAAATGGATTCAAAGAAAGATAGAGATGTAATGTAATGTTTTAGGCGTGTGTTTATATTTTTCAATGCATTTTCTCCTTAAAGAAATATTTTCCTTTTTAACTAGGGTGAAATTAGTGAAATCAAAGTTAGCCAGTGTCTTTCTTTGCATTTTAAAATGATGTCTTCGCATGGAATATGGTGAGCAAGTAATTTCTTTAACAGAAACGCCAATATTACAGCAATCTGATCTCATCATCTCATATTCTCCTGACAAAGCTTCTGCTTTGGTGCTGATGATGACCAGAGAACAGTGAAAATTACTAAAACAGAAGGGCTGAAATATGAGCTGTTTCTGCTTTGGTGCTGATGATGACCAGAGAACAGTGAAAATTACTAAAACAGAAGGGCTGAAATATGAGCTGTTTCTGCTTTGGTGCTGATGATGACCAGAGAACAGTGAAAATTACTAAAACAGAAGGGCTGAAATATGAGCTGTTTCTGCTTTGGTGCTGATGATGACCAGAGAACAGTGAAAATTACTAAAACAGAAGGGCTGAAATATGAGCTGTTTCTGCTTTGGTGCTGATGATGACCAGAGAACAGTGAAAATTACTAAAACAGAAGGGCTGAAATATGAGCTGTTTCTGCTTTGGTGCTGATGATGACCAGAGAACAGTGAAAATTACTAAAACAGAAGGGCTGAAATATGAGCTGTTTCTGCTTTGGTGCTGATGATGACCAGAGAACAGTGAAAATTACTAAAACAGAAGGGCTGAAATATGAGCTGTTTCGGAATAGTCTTTGTTCGAAAGACAAGGAAACCACTTTAGTGACAGCATGGCTGATAGAAGTGTTTTAGGACAACCATTTTGCTGACAACATTAAAGGAAATAAATGGTTGGCAGTTACTGGGAATAATTTGACATCAAATTAAACTGCAAGAAAAAAAAGCATGCTACGATTCAGAAATAGGCAAGAAACGAAACAATAAAATTTGAAACAAAGATAAGAAACCTCAATATGAATTAAACATCAAACTAATTTATTTACATTTTTACAGATCAGGTTTCGGCGATTGTCGAGGGGTAGTTGAATATGGAAATAGAATTGATCATTTATAATGAGCCTGTGTGAGAGAAAAACTAATTCAAAATTTCGATGGCTTTAAAATATAGCTAAAACAATTTCTGGAGGCTGCATTTTTAAACAGAAGTTGAACTATGTCTGCAGCATGTTGAAACTGTAAAATTAGTGAATACATGTCCAAAAGGCTTGAAGTAATCCTGTGCTGATTAGTTATAAAGTAGGTACCTCCCAAAAATTTTGAAGCTTTTATTTTAGTTTTAATTTCGAGCCAGTGGATTAAATTTAATATTTCCAATAAAACGAATATAAATTGAATGAAATTAAGTTGTTTTAAATCGTTAAAAATGACTGATGCTAGCCATATTTCCAATTCTCTCTGCAACATGTAATTCTCTTTCAAAAATAAAATATAGTTTTCTGAAACTTCATTTGGGGAAGATTAACTGATTTAAATTTTAATTATTGTGATTTGAAACAAATATTACTTTTAGTTTAAAATATCGCAGAAAAGCATTTTTAACATGGTGAGTGATGTTTTATGAGGTGCTGACAACAATCTAGTGATATTTATGTTGAGAAATCTTTTCTATGTGGGAGATATCTGTAAATATTAATTGAATATTACTTAATCTCCGTTTATATAAATTTTTTTAACTAGCAAGTAATTTTAAAGATATAGGAAAATATTCTAAGTAATCTAACGTTTTATTGATTTTTAGATAAATTGGTTTTAAATTTACTATAGTTACCGCTATTATTTTCTGATAATGTCGTGTATGGATGTCCGTGTTTACAAAAATCGGCACGTTTTTACACACACGAAGTAAATTCAAAATTCTTTTGAAAATACTGTGGTTGCTGAAGCGTTTGCATTTATGAATATTTATTAACATTATCATCTAAACGGTATAAATTAATATAGAACACATGGCACAGTAGATAAAGGTGTTGGTTAGATCCAGTAACAGGACCCAAAGAGTGTGATTTCAATAGCCAGTTAAGGCAGTGGAGAACTTTCAGAGGGAAATTAACAGGAGTTAACTGATAACTGACATCCATTAAACATGGCACGTGGAACTAGAACAGTCTACTCCAGTGAGCGAAATAAAGGGTTCAGTTCGACATTCCAACCACCTGAAGAAGGCCGGAGCGTACAACGGCCGAAACGTTGTGATAAACATGGGGACAATAGTCCGAATAATGTAAATAATGTACATAATAACTCATCTCAGAAATATAGACAGATATAGAATTTTAAAAGATTTAAAACTCTATAAATTATTCTAATTACAATTTTAAAAAATAAAAATAATTTCTTGAAAATTTCATTATTTGTCGAAAAATAAACACTTCTTAAGAAAATGGTGTCCATAGTACATCTTATTCATAAAAGAAATTAAAAGTTCTTCTAATTAAATTATGTCTTAGTTTTATTGCATTATTTGTTTAACGATTCAGAGCAGACTTTTGGTAACTGTGGATTCCAATTAAAAAAATATATAATGATGATGATGATGATGATGATGATGATTCAATTTTTCCTAAAATCTTCTGCTTATAAATAGTATAAACATTAAGCTATACAAAACTTAATCTCTCGAAATTTAAAAAAATTAAATACAGTGGAGTAACACATGTAAGAAATAAAATTACCAAGATTTTATGAATAGAAACATTTATAAAATAATTTTATTGATTGGTGAATAAGTCCTGAATATTTCATTAACATCCAACAATTATTTGATTTTTGCAAGAATTTTCCAAATCAATGTTTTTCATCGTAAGAAGACGCTAATATTCCCTATACTACAGTGGTAACGTGCTGATGCAAGAAAATATGTTTAAACAAAATTGTGAATGCTCTAAAAAAGAGTCTTCTTTCTTTTTATGTGCCGTGTCATTTCAGGCCGTAGGCGATCATGGCTCTCAATAAGTTTCGTGCTTCTGCCATATCCCCCAGACCACGTTCTGCCATCCACTTACTTAAGCCTGCCAGGTATGCCATGTGTTGATTTCCCTTGTCTCTTTTTCCTTCTATTCGACCTGTGAGTATCAGATTCTCCAGGACTTCCTTTCTCATTACATGTCCCAGAAATATAATCTGCCTCTTCGTTATGTTAAGTATAAGTGTTATGATGTTTGTTTGGGGGTTGTAGAGACAAACTCCAAATAACACGTAACAATAAAAAGGGTTTTAATAGGTTGGTAAAAAGGTACAGAAATCGCCTGAGTAGTCAATAACTAGCTCAGCCAAAACTTCTCTGTCTCCCTGTCTCTCTCATGTCAACTGACAGGCCACTATTTAAAGTCTTTGTTCACAGACGCAGACAAGTTCATCTTCAAGAGGGGTGGTAGTTTTCCGACACAACAATAAGCTTCCTCCCTGATTGCATCCTCTTCAAGACCTCGTCTTTTTCTCACACGCTCGCTCCATGATATCCTTAGTATAAATCAGGGGGAACCTCATCTCCCATGCCTCGAGTCTCCTCTTCATCTTTGAAGAGAACGTCCAACATTCGTTGCCGTATACGGCGACAGATGTAACGTAGCAGCTCAGTACTCCTTTTCTTTGTTACCAAAGAAATACTCCTGTCTCGCAGTACTCTGCCCAACTTTTGGAATGCATCCTTGGTCATCCCCATCCCTTGCACCTACCGTCCTCCGTCAAACCAGCACCCAGATATATAAACTTCCGCCCATGCTTGATTGTAGTGTCCCCGGCCTGCAAATCGCATTTCGGCTCATCCTTTTACTGATGACCATGCATTCTATTTTCTTGTAGTTTAGTGGAGAATGCAACGGGAAAAAAAATCTCCACTATCTCAAGATATATTATGGCTAAAAAGGAGTAGAAATATAATTTAATAATTATAAAGATCCTTTGGTCTTTTCTCCTAACAATAACAATGATTTTGACGAGAAAAATTGTTTTTATTAAGTTTGGGGCATTTTCTATCAAGTATACTCATTTTTCTATCTTTGGACGTAAGTATATGTGTGTGGTCACTGACTAAAACCAGTATCATTTTTTCTAATTTGGAGTTCAGGACGAGAAAAAAAAAGGTGTATATCCTGGCATCAAGTAAAGACAGGTGTTCGAAAATGTGAGAATGTCGAATCGAAATATTTCCAATTTGTATGTCAGACATGTTCCTGGCTATGTATCCTTAAAACAGAGAACAACAATCATGTGCGATCGCATATTTTATGTGAGAAATTTAATTAAGATATAGATATGGTTATGACAGCTACTTGCCAAACTTGCGATAAGACCCGCAAGACTAGAAATGGTTTTCAACTGCATATAATTACGTATGGCTAAAACAATCAGATCCAATACGCGTTCACGAGGAACTGTGATCCCAAATGTAGTGTTTATCATAAAGTTAGTCGCTTCGAAAGGGCATATACAATCTCAAGCTAATGACATGAACTCAACTACATGAGAGAGACAATAATAAAATATGGTGTCGCATGAAACTAAATGCTGGTTTCGGTCATTTATTAAGTGGACAAATATTATATATATATATATATATATATATATATATATATATATATATATATATATAAATATAAAAGTGGGCATGGAAGTCAGCACTTAGAGGCGACAGTCTGTTTCATGCTAGTGCAATCGTCAGGCGACTGACGATTGCACTAGCATGAAACAGACTGTCGCCTCTAAGTGCTGACTTCCATGTCCACTTTTATATTTACACACGCTCTATCTCTGATATTGAGCACTTTACCCCATAAATATAGCACACTTTAAGACTATATTTCTGCATATATATATATATATATATATATATATATATATATATATATAGTAATGATACTATATGCTAATTCATATAGAATTTCAAGGAGGATATAGATCCAGGGAGAGCACTATGTCAAAAGACATAGCATCATTATTATTAATTAAAGAATATCAAATAATTAAAATCACATAGGTAATTCTTTTTACTTCATGAGAACTCTGAAAAAAGCAGCTCTCAATCTCAAGGTTTGTAGGTCGTGAAGATTGATAACTGCTTTTTTTTTAGAGCTCTCATGAAATAAATATTATTACTTATGGGATATTAAGTGTTTGATACTCTTTAATTTATATATATATATATATATATATATATATCCGAATATAATGAGAACGAAAATAATATATAAATTCTAACGTTCACAGCATTAACTCAAAAGAGGGATCAATACCTATAGTAGAGCAATAATTATTTATTATAATTTTTTCGTATAGGCAAAAACAATTTACTCACGACAAATATGAAACTTTGCTTCGGTGCATTTAGTTGCACCTCGACTGGTGAGAACCAAAATTTTGGTTCTAACCATTCGATATATATATATATAAGTTCCAAAAACTTAAAGAAAATATGCTGTCCGGTATGGTTCGAACCCTTTGTAAGAGAAACCACCATCTCTTTATACAGAGACCCTGACCGCCCACCACGGTTTCTCTATACTTTTCAAAGAATGCGCATCATCTCGTTCAGATCAAGTTTTGGAATGATTTCTTTTATATAAAATCTCTTTCCTGAAGTTTTTACTGCAGTTTTAATTTCAAACTTACAGATTAAATTTAATATTTCCAATGAGCAAAATAATTTGCTGTATTTCAAAACTAATTACTGGAAGTAGATGTTTTTCCATATCGCTAAATATTGCTACTTGTAGTTATTTTTAAACCATCTGTCAGTAGAATGTCATTCTCTTTATGGAAAAATCTTTCAAAAATGAAATATACTTTTCTGAAACTTTATTTGACGAATATTAGCTGATTTAAAGTTTACTAAACTAATCTGTAACACATATTACTTACTTTTCGTTAAAATATCGTACAAATTCATTTTTAATAGGGAGGTAGGTGTTTAATGAAGGTGTTGACAGTTTCACTGAGAGCCGAAAGTTTATCTATATTTTTTCTACGGTGGACAGATCTGTAAAAATGACCTGCACAATATAACGTGAGAGCCGTTTTTATATAATTGTTAACTACCCATCATTCTTAATAATTTATGAAAATATTCTAAGTACTCTAAAGTTTTATTGAATTTTAGGTACTTTGGCTTTAGATTTACTATATATACTTCTCTTATTTTCTGATAATACCATATATGGATGTTCGAATTTACAAAATTCGGCACGTTTACACAAACACACACAAAATTTTAAAATTATTTTTAAATTATTAGGGTCGCTGAATTGTACTAAGTTTTCCATTTACGATTATCAAATATAGTTTTTAGTTAATAAAAATATCACCTAGCCGGTGCAAATTAATATAGAAATTTAAAAGATTAAAAATTTTATAAATATTATAATTAAAATTTTAATATAATGTATACAATTCTTGTAAAAATTCATCATTGATCGAAAAAAAAAACAACTTTTTTCCTTAAACAATAGTGTTCATAACATATCTTATTCATAAAACCAAATAAAAGCCTTTCTAGTTAAATAATATTTTAGTTGTATTATATTACTTATTTTGCGATTCAGAGCATATTTTCTTTTACTGGGTGTGTGTGTGTAAGGGGGGGGGCTATTTAAAAAGTAATGGTGATATAAATTCTCCAAGGAGTTCTGCTTATAACTAATATAAACACGAAGCAGTTTATAAAATTAAATAAGTGGGGATTACAGATGTAAAGAACATTTCTAAAATAATTTATGAATAAATCCTGAAAGTTTCATTAATAT
>OZ038486.1:49460065-49462565 GCA_964036315.1 Acanthosepion esculentum
TCTTTTGCCCAATCTGCTGACCACCATTTCTACATCTATTCACACATGCTTCTCAGGTAGTTGATCTGCCACTTATTCCTGAACCGATTTCCTCTTTATGAGTTAAAACAAAATCCGATCCCTGCCAGATCCTGAGTATCAGTGTCCTTTTCTGTTCCTATTTTGTTCCTATAAGAGAGCTGGCCGCGCGCCAAGCTCTTAGAGCTCGTCGGAATCTCTGCCTACGGGCGGAGATGAACCAAGACGAGGCTATGCTTGTGCCATATCCCGCCTTGTGGGGAGGACTCGAGTAAATACCTAGTATAAGTGTCTTTTCTTTTCCTATTTTCCTTAAGACTGCCTCGTTGCTTACGCGCTTTGTCCATGGAATTCTCAGTATCCTTCTGTAGAATCACATTTCCGATGCAGCAAGTCTTCTTTTTATCTGTGAGGGAATTGTCTAGCATTCATTGCCATATAAAAGAATTGTTATTACACAGCAGTTCAGCACTCTTTTCTTTGTTTCTAAAGAAACTTTCCTGTTTCTTAATACTTTCCTTAGCTTTTGGAAGGCACCTTTTGTTATTCAAATGCGCGTTCGCATGTTCAATCCTCTGTTAAGACACTTCCCAGATATTTAATCTTTCAAACAAGTTAAGGGTACATTATACTAGCTAATAATCGCGTGCCAGACTAATCAATGCTCTTTCTAAATTACTATAAACATGTCGTCCGGTTCCCACACCTCCCCAGTCTTTTGAACAAAAATAAAGGTTTTTTTCCTTGTTTCCTGTTTAAGATTAGGTTTCCGGTTTCTTCTCACTCTATACTAATGCCTCCGTCTGAACTCTGAAATTTTATTTACTAACCTTTTTCACTCTCTTTCCAATTAGAACAGATAAGTTTGCCGACCGCCTGGTTCACACTCCTCCATTATCTTTTGTAACGGAGTGCAGGTTTATCCATTATTCCCTGTTTAGGATCGGGTTTCTGGTAACTTTTAAAATCTTTTCCTTTTGTTACACTCTCAGTAGACCCGTTGCGTCTTAGTGGCATTGTCGTCTTGCTTGGGGTAAATTGATTAACAAGAACAAAACTTTCTACAGACACACATAGGAAAGGGTCAGTCTGTTAAGTTCCGGACGTGATACACGTTTGGGCGATCATGTCGCTTTCGATTCATGATTGACTAGGCAGAGGATTTTCACGAAGTAGACTGGTTGGCAACCAGGACTCTATGACCAATTCTGACCTGCTATTCAAGCAATTGCTGGTGGGAGAAGAGATGGATTCATACCATTCCCCGGGGGAAGATTACATTCTCTTACACGTAAGAGAATGTAACGAACTCGGCTGGAGTTTGAACTCGGCTTTCCGATTTCTCATTTCGAGCTGTTATCCATCACAGCACACCACACATTCTTAGGAAAGGGTAATAGTTTCTAAAATGACTTAACTTAGACGTTAAAGCTAAGCCATTAACCGCTGAAATTAGTGATTCGATGACAAAAAGCGAAGCACTGGAACAGATTTATACATCTATTTAATATTTATTTTAAAACCTTTATCCCGAAAAAAAAAAGAGCTATTTAACAAAGATTAAACTGATTATACGTACCTCGCAGCGTTCGAAAATTAGATTTGTTTCTGTTGCTCAACATTCAACCGAAATAACTCAGTAAACAGGAAATTGCTTATAAATCATTCTGCCAGGAAGGAAAGCGACTGTTTACAGGGATTGCATGTCAGAAAATAAGAAAAAAAGGTTAACAAGATGAGAGCTGAACATTAAATCCGCTTTTTGTACTTTCCGATCTTAGCTTAAGCAACATATTCAGCGATAAATATTTTTAAAGGTAGGACAAATTTAATTGAGTGACATCATTTTGTGCGAGTGTTCTGATCTCATCTTCCATTTTGCAGGATAGGCGGGGGATTGTGCGGTTAGGCACCTAATGTCACATTCTATTTCGTGACTCACCTTGACAAATAAATTGGTTCATGGTGGGACAGCTGGAGAAGTAGAAGTTGAAGATCTTAAAAAAAATTATACGTTTGACAGAAAACGGAAAATCTTATTTGCAGATATCTGTTGTAATCTAATATAATAAAATGAAGTGTCTCTCTGTTTGCCCGCTACATACGCAGAGACTACTGGATGAATTTCAACCAATCCTAGCATGCAGTCGGACTATGAAGCAAAGAATTATCACAGGCTTTGTAAAGGTGGCAAAAATCAACCCCGGAGATGATTTAAGGCAGCGTATCCGAACCTTTTCTCAACCAGTGCCCTATTTGGGCACAAACTTATTTGTCATTCACCAGTCAAAGTAAATTTTTGATATTATACTGAATTCGTCTTTCATAGCAAGATAACGCTTACGAATTAGTGCAAAAATAATGTTAATACTGTTTTCATTTCTATTAGAAATGTCAATGATTAAAATCATAAAAACAAACTTTTATTCGATAGCTTATCGCAATGTTTTCAATGCGATTCTTGACTTTGGTGCTTACTGGC
>OZ038486.1:49472565-49487565 GCA_964036315.1 Acanthosepion esculentum
TTATCTACGGATTTAATACACGTGACACAAATCTGACCAATGAGAACTGACCCAAACATAATTGAAAATACCAGTGTTGCTGTCTTTTTGTCTGTTTTCTCCCAATCTCTGACGAAGTTTTAATAAAAGTGAAAAGCGAATACGTTTCCTAAATGTTCTTTTATTTGATCATCCTGTTGGATTCCAATTCATATTTGATCTGCATTTGATCTTCAGCTATATATAAATATAGTGATATATCATATCGTCCTTTCCAAGCTGAGAATCACTTTCACCAATCCTAGCTGTTGCGGATTTCAATATCATCTGACATCAAGGTAGTGTCTAAACTTTCTACTCACAGGAGTCTTCGACCGAGGAGTCTCGTCTAGATACAATCACAGACCTTCTGATTACTAAAGCTGAATGGGTTACTAACTAGGCAACGCCTGTAATGTTATGCACTGCCTTTATGAAAAAACCCGTCACGATATGGCGCACATTTCACCGTGACGCATTTGCCTGGTAGCCCCGTATCAAACTGGGGGTCATGACAGGCATAATGGGTCGTATATTTGTACCCGATCTTCATATTATAGACATACGACATACTGCTCTCACACTGTATTGATATTATTTTGTGTAATAATATGAGGAAACAAAAGAGTATTTACACACACACGCATATATATATATATATATATATATATATATATATATATATATATATATATATATATAATGTGTGTGTGTGTGTGTGTGTTTGTGTGTGTGTGTGACATATATGAAGAAAATAAGTAACTACAGACACTGAGGTGCGAGCGTGACACTCTGGACTCATGAATATGTTTTCTGCCAGGTGTATAAATAGCGGTGTCAGGCTACTGACTGGAGTGATTATTGAGTGATTATTGAACGACTATTGAGTGGAACTATCTAATATTGAAGATTTTTCTTTGAATTTTATCAAGGAGCTCAAGGTAAATAGCAGGGGAACCAGACAATATTCGGTAGCAATATTCTAAGCATGGACGAATATATGTGTGTGTTTGTGTGTGTGTGTGAGTGTGTGTGTGTGCATTTTCAATTTTTTTGTTTTTCATTGGTTAAGCAGACATCATGTGCATCCGTCTTGCCAACCAACGTTCGTGTGTATAATGCATCTGTGTTTATAATTGTAATTAGTCTATGCGGGTTTTGCATAATATAGATATCCGTTTGTTTGTGAATGTGCGCGTGCGTCTAGTCGGTATTTCTTTTCCATCTTCCGTGGTTATCAGCATGATGATTTGGCATGAAGGTGAAAGAACTGAAGTTGTACCTGTTGTGATAACAGGTGGGCATATTTTACATTGTTCAATTATGGATTTTATAACACCTGGTGATACATTAAATCTTGTTTGAAGGGTGGTTTATAGACGCGGTAAAATAATTATCAGAACTCCCTCGATGTTTTTTTCCCGTGCAAAGAATAATGTCCTTTTCTAATTGGGGTGGCATTTATAAATGCGACGTTATGGCCTGTTGGTTTCTGGGTATTAGGAGAAAGACTTAAAGGGAATCATTCACAATCAGAATTCTTCGCCCACAGTGTTCAAACTACCACTGCTCAGTTCAATTTCTCCAGTAGTTTGCCATTTCGAACCAGCCCACGAATTCCCTAACATGCCCGCACTAAATGTAGTGCATGTACGAGCTTAATTGAATCAGTTCGGTTTGGAATTCCCTACAGGTAATTTTGAACTCGGAATCGATATACACCTGAAGAAGGCTGGCTGGCACAACGGTCGAAACGTTGTGACAACAAAAATGATGAGCCCAACAGTCCGAATGTAAATAATAGTAACTCCTACAAAGACATTCAGAGAAAAGCAACTATTTTTTTAAATTCTTTCTATTTACTTGCTGGCCAGCGACCCACTAACACAGCGTTCCTGGAAAGTTTTGTTGAAAAATCAGGTCAACAGAACAATAGAGATTTTAAAAAATAATGTGTTGATATCCTAAGTGACGTCAATGTGATTATATTCTGAAATTCGTTCAATGAGTGTCATTGCGGTGATATGTTCATAAGTGCGTGACAAATAGTTGTAAATGAGGTAATTTCTTCTGTCATGTGTACTGAATGAACAAGTGTAAATTATAGCTGGTGTTTTTTTTTATGAAGCCTGATAAAATACATCTGATGATCATAAAAGAATTAGCTTTAAAATGTATTAAAACGAAACAATTTAAGTAATACAGTTTTATTGGATAACACTGAAATACGTTATAGTATAAAAAGAAATGGTAAGTTCAATCTAAGGGAAACAATAATTGAAACAAAGCAAGTTCAGTCGGCCAATGATGACAATTCCAGAACAACGTAACTATTTAAGTAAATTTAAGTAATTATCTCCCACAATGCGGAGCTTTGTAAATAAAATCTTGAAGTTAAATGCATTAGAATCCTGACTTTTAGAAGATGAACGCTTATGTATTTTACTTGTGTTTAGCGTGTTTATCTGTGTTTTTATGAAGGAGACAGTGAAGGAAGAAGGTAACGTTGAGTAGGAAATTTTGAGCACAGAATGAATTTTGTACTTTATTTTCATGAGTGCTTCTACTTCATGTGCTGTCTCTTCTGACATCTAGTTCGTTAGGTAGATTTCCTTATGGTTCCTTCAGATCCTCTTGTCTTCAGTTTGTCCCGTGAGTGTCAAATCCTTTTTCGTGAAGGGTACGTCTTCTCTTATATGCTGTGTTCCTTCAGAATCATGGGTATCCACAACTTCGTATGTTTTGTAGAGCTAAGTAATGTTTCTTACTTTGCTACCCATCTCTAAATCCATGTTCTGCTGTCTAGCTCCTTAGGTAGATTACATCATTTCTCACTCAGCCTTTTGTCTTCACTATGTCCTGTGAGTGCCAGATTCTCCAAACCTACTTTCCTAATTGTTTCAGAAATTTCAACTGCATATTTCTGATTCTAAGTACAAGTGGCTTGTTGGCCCCCATATTTCTTTATACTTTCGCATCGATATGCAAGTAAAATGGTCAACTCCCTGTACCGTTCCAATAAGTCCCTCACTCATCATGCTATCCTCCACCTTTACAAGAGCCAGATCAGGCCGAATATAGAGTACTCTTGCCATATTTTCTCGGGGAGATTCCCTGTCCTCTCATTCCACTCTCGATAGATTTCAAAAGCGTCTCCCAGTCCATTTGGGTGACGAATTATATTCCTCCCTTCAGACTGTCTCTCACAGACGGGGTGTGGCAAGCCTGTCTTTGCTCTCTCGCTACTTCCTTGGAAAGTGCTCAGACGAACTACATTTGTTGGATCCGCCATGCCACTTAATTTGTAGCAAACCACTCACATTGCCTTCGTAGTCCATCGGTGAGAAGTAAGTTCTACTCAAACAGCTTTTTTTCCGCAAACCGCTGCTCTGTGGAAACGACACCCAAGAGTAGGTTCCTCCAATCACTAGAATCATCCGCTATCTTCCAGTCCTATCAGCATAATCTGCCACTTAACGTAACCCCCTACCATGAGTAGCCGCGACCCTATAGGGTGAACTTTACTGTAAAACATAATACTTTATCTGTAGTATTCTCAGAATCTTTCAAGCGAATCACATCCCTGTTACCTGTGTTCAGTTGTCCTGCATTCACAGGCATAGAGTAGGGGTAGCATTTCACTCAGTATCTTTTTTTTTTTTTTTTACTTATTTCTAACGAAATCTTACTGTATCCTAATACTTTGTTCAGCTTTTGGAAGGCATCTTTCAATGAAAATTCGACTTTCACTTCAGTAACCTAAAACAACACTTATGAGAATTAAGGCCAGATATTGACCCATTTCATTACACTTCTCGATTTCCGCGACAGATGTCAGGAGAATTTGAAGTTCAATTTAAAATAATGTTTGAATATTCTCAGATTATCATTAAGTTTTCACAGTTAGACTTCTTTCTTCTTTCGCCCTTCATCACGGGAGGTGTCTTTGGGCCGCCGACGTGCTGAGCTGACTACCATTCGCCTCCATCTGTCGCGGTTGTGTGCCTGAGCTTGGTTCTCCGCGAATGATGTCTTGTTGTACTCATCATGTGGCGTGTCTTGGGTGTTTAAATCTGGCGGAGACCATCAAATTCCGGGATAGACCACAGCCAATGTCCTCCACCTAAGTGGCCCGGCTTAGTTACGAACACGTGACCGTTGCAGTTCATCTGAGGAAAACTTCCGCCCTTACCGATGACCTCGCCCAATGGTGCCGTTTTAAAGAGTTACACTATCTGAAACAAAAAGTTACAAGTCAATGTTAAAATCAATGATGCGGTATTATGATTAAATGTTATATTATTTGCGTTCCAAGTAAACTTGGTACGGCTAACGGTTGCAGTGCCTGTAAGGTCTCATATTTTAGAGATGATATCCTCTTGCCGTTGTCAGTGTGTCAGTGATGTTCCTTTACGAAGCAGATGTAAAAAGTGATCCAAAAAATGTCAATGAATGCTTCCGAATCTTCGCCACATGCCTGCACTCGAAAGGTAGGATTTTTGTCGGGATTTATTCCCATATTGCGTAATCATTGACACCCAAACGGCTCCCATATAAGTACAGACCAGTTATAGGGCACCTTGGTGCGGTGTAATGGTTAGCAAGCTTGTCTCGCTAGAACAATTACAACTGAGTAGTGAGTTCGATCCTACCCGCTTGTCCCATGCTTTCGGCCTTGTGCCACATCTAAGCTATGCTTGGAAAATCACTAAGTACAGACCAGTCTCAACACTGTTTAATTACAGCGATCGAACAAAAATCAGTAGTACTTTCTTAGTGCTGTTTGGACGTGATGATGATGATGATGGTAGTATAAGAATATTAGTAATAATAGTTTGCCCTCTGATTGGCATGAGAGTAACCAGTGGCAAAAAAACATCTCTACGAAGGATTTTGAAAAACATCGCTAATAAAAGACATGGAGATGGAAATAAAAAAAATGCGACACTTAAAGAATAAAATTGTTCGTGTTGTTTCGGTTGGAGCCTTGGGTCTGATAAAGAAAAAGAACCCAAGAACAAAGCAAAATCCTTGGGGCAGCGTCTCCCCAGGAAATTCTAACAATAGTTATGATAGGCACAGCTCATAGTTTGCGAAGAGATTTGAATCCTTTTAATTTTTTGTTTGTTTGTTAAATAAACAAATGATGTATATTAAGTGGAGAAAAAAAGACACGCCCTTCGCCTGCGATATTTGATCATAACAAATTTCAGCTTAAAAAGAAATTAAAAGAAATAATACTAATAAAGATGGCATTGATCCTGGTCTTAAATGATTTTTCGTCTTAACAAGTACATATTTTGTTGTGACGAAATAAAATTCTTTACAGTAAATATGCCATGTATTACCACAATACCATTGCTCGACAGTTGTCCGATCATAAACATTTGTGCAATGTTACCTAACAGTTCACGCTGCGTATCTGCGATCATCACTGAGAGACCATCTATTGATCAGGTTTCCAAAGGATTGTTTTTACGTTTGAAAAAGGTGGCTATTAGAAAATCACGTCTAAATACAAATGGAAAACTGATTGATCACCATGAAAGTATTTCAAAATCCGGCTATATCTGCAAGGTTAGGTGTTGCCATTATGAAAACCTGTAAGAAAATCGGGAAATTTGGCTGTGATGCATATGTTTAGTATCCTTCTTGTCAAAATTTTAATTCTTGATGGATATGCTGGGTAGTCGTATATTTGTACTCCATCTATATAATGTAAGCATACTGCTCACTCACTATATTAATATTTTTATTAAGAATAATAAAGAAAAAAACTGAAAGTATTTAGATGTGTACATGAAGTCAGCCTTTTAGTAAAGGATAAGAATATAAATTTGACACACACGCACACATCTCTCTCTCTCTCTCTCTACATATATATATATATATATATATATATATATATATATATATATATATATATATATATATATATATGTATGTATGTATATATATATATTATTAACAAATCGGAGACTTCAGAAAGACATGGTAATATTTTATTTCGCAAAGTCGATAATTCGATTTCGCTTTTTCAGGCCTGGCGGTTTCAAAAAATGAATGGATTCCAAAAATTCTTCCATGAATTAATTAATTATTTCTTGCTCTGTTTATTACATTGAGCTCTCGGGATTTATATCCTCTCTGGAAATAACCCATACGGATTACCAATTAACTATATCATATTATATATATATATATATATATATATATATATATATATCAACCGACTGACATGGATAGTTATGAACAGACTGGTATATATATTATTCTAGCTCCACGTTCCCTCTATAAAAGAACGGTCTTATTTCACTAAGCCATTATTGTGTGAAATATTGTCTGAGAGGACATACCACAAATATTTGTCATTGAGTCTTCTCTCCTTAGATATGCTAAGCTGGCCAAGCATAGAATGAATACAATATGGGAATGAATAATACGGAGAAAAGCAATAATAAAATTGCAGTATGAGCTCTGGTAACAAACGGTGACTGAGACATAAATTTATAAGTCCCAATTCATAGACTGATGTTTTCATGGACACATGGCCCAGTGGCTAAGTGACTTGACCCAAGGGAGCTGTGAGTTCAATACCTAGCTACGGCAGCGGTGAACACAAAACTTGGAGAGTTGGGTTAAAGAGAGATAACTTTGTCATCTGGAAAAGGCATGACACGTGGAACTAGAACAACCAACCCCAGTGAATGAAATAAAGGGTTCAGTTCGAAATTTCAAGCACCTGAAGAAGAGTCGAGCGCACAACGGCCGAAACGTCGTAATCATGACAAGAAAGATGAGGACAACAGTCCGAATAATGTAAATTATGCATAAATACACACACATCATATATATATATATATATATATATATATATATATATATATATATATATATATATATATGCACTGAAAAGAGATGGTAATAACGGTCCGTAGTAGTAGACATGCCAGTCCAATACTATAGAACACAAATAGTTGTGTGGCTAATAAACTGAACATGTTAACCTTTGAAATATGATGAATGTTAACAGACATTTTGTTTGTCAGGTGCGTATCCCAAAAAAAGAATATACATTGTCAGATATTTGTGGGATGTTGAGCGAGGTTTGAAACCGTTTAGCTAGCTCGTTTTTCAGTTTTACCTTTTACATATTATCATCAGCATTGGTAATAAATATGAATTTTGTCTTTTCTTAAGGCAATCTGATGTCTAGTCACACTGATGAGCCGTGAAACAGCGAAACAGTCTGTCTTTGGAGGAGACTATATCAATGATAATAATATAACTTACAGTCTCACACACAGAATTATATATATATATATATATATATATATATATATATATATATATATATATATATATATATAAAGTTTAAAAATTTGGAGGTAAGAAAGAATACGTGACCTTTGTTACGGCCTCACGATCTCATCAGACTAATTCTAGATAGAATTAGTCTGATGAGACCATATTCTATCTGACCTCCTAATTCTTAAAGTTTAAAGTTCTACATGTTATATTTACCTTTATTTTTTCACACGTGTATTGACTACTTTTTATACTACTGTTTCCTGGTCTGAGACAACTCTGATCATTGACCTTATATATATATTATTTTATCTATTTATTTTGCGGTTTGTTTATATTATTTGTTTTGGTTACGATATTGGCTTCGTCCAAAGTATGATACATTATCTGTATTGGAGATAGTGCATATATTTCTATTTTTTATGGATGCATTTTACAAGATTTTCGTTCTCAATTTTTAAGTAACATAATAAAATCTCTCTCTCTCTCTCATATATATATATATATATATATATATATATATATATATATATAGCTTAATGAGAAGCCACGTATACTTTCTTAATATGTATATATAGAAAAAACCAACTAAAAAGTTGCAAATTAAAAAAAAATGAATGTTTTTTGTGAAAGTATATATATATATATATATATATATATTTGATATTTCAGATCGACCCCGATCTTTCATCAGAAATAACTGTTTTTAGAAGTTTGTTTACAAGTAGCGTCCGTCGCGAGACGCGGACGTCACGTGATATGGAATGCAACTGTGTTCGAATATTTTTAACGTAAATCTAACTGTAATAATATTTGAGATGTTGTTTAAAAACAATTTTTAATTATATCTAAAAAAAATTTTTTTTTAACTATTGAAATATTTATAAAGATTAAAATAGCCAAGTCTTTATTTAACCCTAGTTTATATGTATTTAATTTTAAAATCCAGTATTTTTCTTTTTTTCTGCGTGTGTATGTGGAACAGAAATCAGAATCTATCAATACACATTTACAGTTTTCTAATGAGTGCACTGATTGATTAAAATGTTCAGCTATGGGGGAATAAGGATTGTTTTGACGTATGGTTAGTTTATGATTGTTGAAGTGAAATCTAAAATTATTTCCAGATTCCCCAATATATCCACTATTGGGACATATTGTGCAGAATAAATAGTAGATTATGTTATGGCTATCACAGGTGAGGCGAGGTGGGTGTATCTTGATATTGGTGTTGGGTACAAAAAATACACTATCGATTATTAAGTGTTTGCAAACTAAGCAACGAGGTTTGTTACATTTGTAATTTCGGGATTGGTTTGTATTGTTTAGATATTTGGTACATATTATTTATATATATATATATATATATATAGACATTCAACACGATCATTTGATAAGACAGCAGAAGTGTTGAAACAAAGACATTTTTATGTTTAACATATAATAAACAGTATTAAATAATATTTACCGGCCTGTATACTTGTATTTATAAAAAAGAATGTTAAACATAAAAATATATTTAAATAATAAGTCGGACTTTGTCCATTTCATAATGTGTGGCGTCATTTTTTTTACATTTGATACGCCATGAGCAGTTATGTATGTACGTGAGAGATTCATGGAAGATTGAAGTTTATAAGCAGTAAATTCGACCTTGCCAACCGAACGATCCACAGTGGCGTAATCGGTTAAGGCACGACAGGTTCAAATCCTGTCGGAGGACGAATATTTTCTCTGAAAAATTTCTTGGACATTCAGGCCGGTAAATGTTATTTAATACTGTTTATTATAAACAGAGCATTTACTTAAATACTTGTATCTATAAAAAAGAATGTTAAACATAAAAATGTCTTTACATAATTCCATTTCATAATGTATGTATGTATGTATATATATATATATATATGTACATTAAACCTAAAGTGCCAGACTAACCTACCACGGTTTCACCTAAGTGGATCGTCAGGGAATTCTGGCTAAAAAGGTAGTGTGGTAACGAAATATATAGCCTACAAACCCAAAATTATGACCACGTGACCAAAACAAAAGATAGGAAAAAGAAAGAAAGAAAACACAGTCGACGGTATGGGTAAACCTTTATTCCAAAAATAAAATCAACAAAAAAAACAAAACAAAAAAAAAACAAGAGGAGGTGGCCCAATTTAACAATCAACTTTTTTATGTCTACATTTGCTTAAAATTTCGGTTTTTGAATTTAGTAAGTGGTCAGGTTCATTGTATATGATGCGATTGCTAGTTTTTCCTCTAGACATAGGTGACAAACATTGTTACTATAAAGCGATTACTAGTTTTTCCTCTGGACATAGGTGGGTTTTTCCTTTGGACTCTGAACTTGCATGTATACGATTATTTCGGCTGACGTCCATGTTTTCTGTTCTTTCTTTCCATTTTTTCCCCCTTTCGTATTGGTTTGTTTATTTGCGAATCAAGAAACCGAAGGTTTTCCGGACGAGTATAATTTCTTATATTTATAAGATTACAACTAGTGTATATATATATATATATATATATATATATATATATATATATATATATATATATATGATGGACTCTCCCATCAATTTCGACGTATGAAGATCCACCCACCACATTCATTTTTTGTTTTTTTCCGCAAGTGACCTGCATATAACTGTAAATATTTGCGCAACATCAAGGATACAACTTCTGTATCCAATATATGTTACTTACAAAGTCAGGTTAAGTTTAGGTGAGGTAGGGGTGGCTGCTAACAAACGTATCTTTCCGTTATTTAGCGATTAGTCTGGGTTTTTCAATGATAAAAATATTTGGCATTTTTATTCATCCTCTTAATTCACATTTTTATACCCAAAGATTTTTTAACAGGGTCATTAAATATGTGAAGAGTATAGTTTTAATATTTAAATTTTATTAATGAAATTTTATTCTTATAGATTTAAAGTACCATTCAAACTCTCTAATAACTAATAGTATTTACGGTATTTTTACAATTAAATATGTTAGAATTTAATTAAAGATCAAATTATAAAAATGTTTGTTTCATCTCTATTCTTTATTATTTTTATTTTTTCAAAATGAATTATTACTTAAGGAAAATATTTCATAGTGCCTACAAAAATAGATATTTCATTTCTTTGCTTTAGTAAATTTTTATTTTCAGAAACTTAATAATTTTTCATGTATGCACAAAGAACGTAGGTCATTTAATGAACTACAAGCTCTAGCTTTTATTAATTTCCATTTTACTGTTGGTGTTTTATTGGTTTCTTTTAAATGCCAGCAATATTTAGATATGGATGTTTGATTTCAGTATTTATTATTATTAAAGGACGTTTGATGTTGGCTTTAACTTCTTTTGAATTCATTCCGTGTGCATCCAGTGTAGAATATAACTGTATGGATCTTCAATAGGTGATATATTGCATTGATAAATTATTGATTCAATACAGTTTTTATTATTAAGACAGATTTGAGGATTTCTACAGTTACGTAATTTTCCGTTATCTTCATTTCTTTTTATTTCAGAATCTATATTTGTTATTTTAAGTATAAGTGTTTATTTAAGATATTAGCATTATGTTTTTAACAATCATTTCTAAGTTTTTAGTACAATTATAACTTAATTTTAGGGTATCTTTATTAAAAAATTGTACTGAGTTCATTATCTTTAGGAAAATGTTTATTAATTAATGAAAGAAATTTTTGTCCTAACTTATTTCTTACCATTTGGTTGTATGGGGGTATATACCAAATGATTTTACTATTTCTATTTTTTCTATGGTGTCTATTTTCATTTATTTATATAATTGAGTTTTGGGCATTTATAGCCATTATTCTTTAGAGCTTTATTATGGAAATTACTATGTTTATTGAATATTTTCTTATTTGCTGAATTTGTACTTATTCTTTTTTCAATAGATGAAGGTTCTTTTTAGGAGGTAAATTATGTAGAATTGTCCAAATGTTTTTTTTATATCCAAGCGCTTTCGGTTATAGTTTTAGCCTTTTATCAAGGATGATTTTATTGTTAATTTTAACTGAATGTATGGATTGTTTTATGCATTTGTCTACAGATATAGGAATATTTTATTTTCCAAACACTGTCAGCATATTGTGACCGTGTTCAGAGTTGATGTTATTGACTAATTACTCTCTCATTTTACACAATTATATATATATATATATATATATATATATATATATATATATATATATATATATATATATATATATATATATATCAGTGTGTGTGTGTGTGTGTGTGCAAAAATTTAGTTGAAAAAATCTCACGTCGCCTACTTGAGGTATCAGTGATTTCTTTTTCTCCAGACATTTGATTTTTCTTATTGCAAATCAATAATTATGTCTTGCGAATTTGTCGTTATGCCAAGTTGTATTTTTTTGCATAAGCTTCGATTATTTTGTAATAAAACAACGTCTTTTTTCTCGCCTCTCCAACCAAGTAATTAAATTCACAGAATGACGAAACACATGCTGCCTGGGTGGACATTCCCAAGACACTCTAACAAAGTATTTACTCGAATGGTGATAATTACGATTATTTTCACAGTGATTGCGTCCATCTCGTCGCCCTATTTTCTGCTTTTCGCAAAACTAAATTCTCCTGAAGATTTTGTAATTTTTATTTTCTTCTTTTCTCTTTTTACTTCGATTATTTTAAATTTTACATTTTAATTGATCGTGTTTTCCCAATAATTGCAAGAAGACTGAATTCATAGTTCTTAGCAAACGGAAAAGCAAACTTTCAAATTAAAAATGGGAGATACAAAAAAAAAAAAAGAAAAAAAAAGAAAAAAGATAATAATTAAATATCTCTGGAAGTATTTTAACAGAAGACAGTAAATGTGACAATGAAATCTGAAAGTGCAATATGGCTTTTGAAAACTAAGCAAAGTATTAAGAATCAGAAAAAAAATCGTTCGAAACAAATAAATAGCACGAAACGTTTATGTAATATCAGTCCTCTAATCTGGCAGTAAATGCTGGACAATCTCCTCACAGATAAAGAAGAGACTTACAGCAACCCAAATATGATTCTATAGAAGCATGCTGACAATACTATGGATTGAATATGGGAGCAATGGCGAAGTTATAGAGAAAATGGAAACAAAAAAGACATTTAGAAGAAAAGACAGTTGAAATTTCTAGGATGCATAATGAAGAAAATGGCTTGGAAAATTTGATACGCGCAGGACAGATTGAATGCAAGAGGGACAGAGAAGAACAATGTCAGATGGATGGTGGGACAAAATTTAGAAGTGATAACAAAAACACAGAATTTATTAAGAGCTAAAAAGGACAGGAACGTGTGGAGAGCCATGATCTCCTCCGTTCTGAACGACACAGCATATAAAAGAAGGATCATTTTATTTTAAATTCAGCCTTCTCACCCTTCACTGATGTTTCCTTTGTTTAAATGTATCTGTTTATTCTACCATTTCCGACTTTATAGAAATTTGCTTTTTTCATCGTATATTTAATTAAGTTTGCAATAATGATGAAAATATAAACGTTTTCATTGAACCATGAGTGTTTATCAACACAACTCTAGACTGAAACCAGAACAAAATTTATTATAGTCTCAAGTAATATTTAGCTATAGACGCGTATATATCTGATAGATGCTTGCCGATAGACTCAATACCAGTACTTTATGAGCCCTGTCCCTTCAGTACGTAAGCGATAATGGCTCTCCACAATTTACCTTTTTCAAGTTCTGTAAGACCTCACAGTATTATTTTATCTTTGAAATCAAAATACCTTTTAAAACCTTCTTTGATACGTACTTGCACTTACTGTATTATTACTGAATCTTGAAATGTCGATGATGGGACGAGATTCGACAACAGGGATCTTGCGAGAGATCGCAAATAAAGCTTATTTACTCGCCCAATTTAAGCACTTCGCACGAAAATCTGTTGTTGAAATAGTCCAATTATTTTAAAACTTATGTTACTTTGAGATGTACTATTCTCATTTCAGTCCACACAATTCCATTTTTTCTGCTACTATTCTCTTTGTGAAAGCGAAATAACGTAGATCACTATCAATTATTCCACCTGAAGATTCCATTATGCATGAGTTAATATTACAAAATCAAAGAATGTCCGAAGTGAACATTTGTTAGTGAACAACAAATAATCAAAATATAAATTCCTGAGATAAATTTCGATGACTATTCACGATGTCTGTCTGAAAAATTTCAATTCGAAACAGCAAAACTACATGTTCAAAGTAACCCCATTCGAGTCTAATGCAGTTTCCCATCCTTCTCGGGCCACGCTTCTATGTACTTCTGCACGAATTCTTCTTGGATGACCCCATCAGCTCTGTCATTACATCCCACTTGACGGCCACCACGCCTTCAAAACGAACCCCCTTGATGATCGCTTTGTGCTTGGGAAAATGTTTTAAAAAGTTAGAAAAAAAGGTGCACGATCAACTGAATAGGGAGGTTGTTCCCATACGTCGATGTTCTCCATGGTCAGGGACTGCCGGCTGCTCAGGGCGTTGTGTGCAATCTCACTGTCGTGTTGAAGCAGCTATGATTTGTCCTGCCACGAGTCTCGTCCCTTCACTTGCAGGACCTCTTTGTAGACTTGTTGATTGACCGCCTGACCCTGTGGCAACAACTCTTTTTGGATGATGCCATTCACATCGAAGAACGGAAAACTTCCATTACTTTTCAGACAGAACGCGTACACTATTAGAAGAATTTTATTCGACGTTTCATAAGTAAAAAAAAAATGTGGGAAATGGTTGTAAGCATCTGCTGAGTATTTGAAGAAGGTCATAAAGGTCATTCAACTAAAGAAAAACAGATTTTTACTGTACAAAATAATTGCGATAGGCAATGCAAAACTTCTTTGGTTCAGACAAGAGAAGGTGTATCATTCTGTAGAATGAAAACACAATCCAACGATTATTTAAAAGTATATATAAAAGATCTGAACAACTAAGAAATAAGGTTAAATAATTTACCGCGTTCAACATTGCTAACCATATTTAGATATTCAGATTATCTGATTGTTGGATATTGTGACAATCGCTTGATAATTAGTAAAAAGATTATTTGAAACTTATGAATATTTGGGGGGGGATTGGGCAAGGCTCCCACGTTGTTTTATTAAATAAAAATTAATTTCACACCAAACGATTAGCATCGTTAAAACTAATGAATGTCTCCGTCAAATAAAATTGTTTCAATCAAGTATCTCAAATATTTGTTAGATTCTAAACAATTGGATACAAATCAGGTGTGTGTGTGTGTGTAAAGTTGTATTTAAATTATAAACATTACGAACTTGAAGACCACACAAATTTCACCATTATGCTCGTCAGGTACTGGAAGTTATTTATGTTTTTACTACTACTACTAATAATAATAATATGGGTATATATTTGTGAGCAATGTTTGAAAATAATAATATATATATATATATATATATATAATATATAAGTGGACAGTGAAGTCAACACCCAGCTATACGCAATCATTTATATATATATATATATATATATATATATATATATATATATTTATATATATATATATATATATATATGTATATATTTATATATATGTATATATTTATATATATATATATATATATATATGTATATATTTATATATATATATATATATATATATAT
>OZ038486.1:49492565-49620065 GCA_964036315.1 Acanthosepion esculentum
AAATAACACGTTGGCTCACACACGACCCACCGGAGTGTCACGCTGATATGTCTGTAAGGCCCACACGAGCCTCCGGTGGGCCGTTTTCCAATTTCTTTTCGATGAGGATTATTGAGCGTGGGATGCTATAATTGATTTCTTATAAGATCATCTTACTTCAGAACCACATTTTTTCCAAAAATATTTAAATAATTTTTTCTTTTTATTTTACTCTCCTTTTGAAATTTCTACTTTTTTATTTTTTTTTCATTTTTTTTATTTTTACATACACCGAGCTGTAACATGCATTCGTGTGGATCGCGTGATATTCTGGGTTGTAAAGTAGACACAGGTATTGAATGGCACACTCGTGGCTCGTAGGTAATAAATACTACCTCATTGCCTCATATATGAAACAATGTTAAAACAAAGTCTCTTGTACCAAAATTAATTAAGATTGGTACCCTGGGACAACAAGAGCAATGGAGCTTGGGAGTCAAAGTATTCAAACTATATACACACACACATACATACATATATATATATATATATATATATATATATATATATATATATTAGTTTACGAAAAACTAGGTAATCCGTATGGGTAGACCCAAGGAGGATAAAATCCAGAGAGCTCAATGTAAATCAGAGCTAATAATTTAAATAAAAACAGACCACTTTAAGGTTCCATGTAATAAATTATTTGACCACAGCCCTTTTAAAGGACTGCGGATCATCAGATTTTACTTCCAAAGTTTGAAACGAAAAATGAAAAGAAATTTACACATTTTTGACGGGCAGTACTAAGCATATGTAAATTGAGGAAGTGAGGGGGGAGAGAGATATGATTGAGTTAGATGTAACATTTCTATTCTTTCAAATTTAAATTGTTTGAGGAAATCCAGACATTGACACATTAAATCGTTTAACTTAACGGAAGTTATATATTGATATGGAAGGGGGAGAGGAGAAAAAGGCATAAAGAGAAAAAGAGAGAAAGAAGTTATGAGAGAAAGTGTCATTAACTTTCTTTGGAATGAAAGGCCCGAAATAGGCGCTATTGTTTTGCGTTACTTTGAGAGTTCATAAATATTATCATGTTTGATATAAGTTTGAATGTTTAAACAGTCTATAAGTAATTTAATTATATGTTTGTTAAAGTTTAAAAAAAAACAACTTTATTACAAAAATTTTGGGGATTTAATATGAAATAGTCGATTAGAAAAATATTCATCACCAATCCTATACTTGGATATATATATATATATATATGTGTGTGTGTGTGTGTGTGTGTGTGTGTGTGTGTGTGTGTGTGTGTGTGTGTGTGTGTGTGTGCAGGTATGCAGAAAAATAGGAAAGATCACGTTAGGTAAATAATCCGGAGTTCCTTAGTATTTTTGCTTTTATTTTTAAAAAGACAGTGCTCCATACAGAAGTAGAGCTTATATTATAATATTTCTTTTTTTAAATATGATTCCTTCGCTACATAAGAGTTCTCATGTTTCAAAAGCGAGAGCCGAGACCCCTAATATAATTTTTGAAATTAAGTTGAAATAAGGTGTCTGGTCACGCTTCCTCGTCAAGCGAGAATTTGGGAATAAGCTATCTTGTGGTTAGCGCGTGTTTATAAGTATGGTCTCTTGCAACATTAGTTACTATGGAAATGGCTAGGGTCGGCTATATTGGTTAGGTGGTCTAAGAGTTAAGAATTAATTTTTATCTACAGAACAGTTCCTTTCGAAAAGTTTATGTCAGGTTATATTGGGGTGCCTATTTCAAGTCTGATAGTAGGAGTGGACGTCCAGAAGGTCAAAAAGGCATTTTTATGGCCTTGCCGCAGGTCGTTAAGTATCGAGAAGGTTCTGTTTCATTATTATCTGTCTATTAATCTGTTTATTTATTTGCTTATTCAAAAGGTTATTTTTTTTATAAACGTGTTGAAATGGATTAGAATTTGTTTTTTTTTTTGCGACTCCACAAAGGGTTTTTCTATTTAATGATTGGGCTGAGCTTTTAAGGATTTTATTAAACTATAGAATTTATTTGTTTATATCTTATTATTAATTATTTAATGCGAAAATGCCTTTTTGACCTTCTGGGCGTCCACTCATACTATCAGACTTGAAAATAGGCACCCCAAGATAACCTGACATAAACTTTTCGAGGGTGACTGGTCTGTAGATAAAAATTAATTCTTAACTCTTAGACCACCTAACCAATATAGCCGACCCTAGCCGTTTTCATAGTAAGTAATGTTGCAAGAGACCATACTTATAAACACGTGCTAACCACAAGATAACTTATTCCCAAATTCTCGCTTGACGAGGAAGCGTGACCAGACACCTTAATTCAACTTAATTTCAAACATTTGAAACATGAGAACTCTTATGTAGCGAAGGAATCATATTTTTAAAAAATATTATAATATATATATATATATATATATATATATATATTGTGTGTGTATGTATGTGTGATAATATGTTACCTAGCCTCACCTTGCTGTAATGTTTCGCAAGCTTATCTAGTATATAATTATTACCTTACAGTATGTACGAAGTGCCCGATGTGACATACACACGTGTCTTTGTGCCGTTTACATTAAACTAAGTAAATCTCTACAGCTAGAGGGCCTTACTGTAGAGCATTGGTTAACAAGCTAATTAAATTATTATTATTATTATTATCATTATTACAAATAATTTTATTCTATATGCCGTGACCCTTCATGCTGTGGGCGATCATGGCTCTCCATATTTCCTAAAGTTTTATAACACTTATTAAGTGTTGTCATTTCCTTATACCTCGCAGTATCTCTTCTGCCATCTATTTCTTGATATTGATGAATAGTCCTTTCTTCTCGTCTTCCGTAATTATCTTCTGTAGAAGTTCTTGTGGTCTTATTTCTGTGTCCCTCTTCATCACTATCCCATCGTCATATGTGATCTTTCTCAAATTGTCCATTTCTTATTGGCGGAAATTTAATCTCTCATGACGTAAATCTTCACTAATTAAATTTTTATGGTTATTTTCTAAGCGTAGCATAGATGTTGCACATGGACTAGTGTATAATGCACAGAGTGAGGATCGAAGTCACTATTCACTTATAATTGATCTAGCGAGACAAGCGTGTTAACCATTACACCACATCGACGTGCCTTAAATTACGCTTTTATGTAAGTGAAATTTGAAATCCTTTATAATTAGATCGGAAAATGAGGAACGCATAAAATTTATTAAGGTTATTCTAGAATGGCACATGGTCAGGATTTCGTGATAATCATTGAAGATAATACTTACTGAAAATGAACCATTTGTCGCTTGCTAATGATCAGAGAGAAAAGGGTATCTTCCAGAAATATATTCTCTATCTGGCTATACTTCTGAATAAAAAGATCCAAACTGCAAACATTGCCGCAACAGACTCTGAGGCTAAAAACGCCGGTGCCAAAATGGTGACATTTGTTACCAAACATAAATGGTTAGGTGTAGGCTCTTGATGTATTAAAAATGCTTACGGTGGGAGATCAATAAAACCGTAAACACACACGTAGATATAAATTGATTTTTACCTGGAATTTTCAGTGTTATGTTCGATAGAAGAGTAAACAATGAATGAAATTCATTGACATAGGAAGTAAAACTATTTTTTATTGTTTATGATTAGACTTCGTACTTACTCATCTCTGTTTACCAGACAACCAAGTACAGGGTGGTCTGAAAGTCTTGTCACCCCGTATCAAACCGTAACGAGAGAAGAACACGTAATACTATTATAAAAAGCACATGTAATGGATTCAGTTTATTCACTTTCATTGACGCTGTCAAACATCGTGAAAGTATGTATGAACATCATCAATTTCATGGCTGCCATATGAAACAGAAAATTATATTATGTAGGGTGACAAGTCTTTCGGAACACACTCTAGTAGTAAATGGGGCAACATAGCACTTCACAGCTATTTTGTTGCTTTTGTCGCTTTTAGTCTCCTCCCTAACTATTCGGTGAAACATGGTCATATTTGCTTTTCTTAGCTTTTTGGGCCGTCGATCCTTACGTTCTTCAAGCTGCCTTTCCACATTATTTGTCCCTAAGTTACAGGTGCCTTCTTTTAATTGTTACTCATTTTTTGCTATTTCCAATTTTCCTTAAAACAACATCAATTATCTCACGTTCTGTCCATGTATGATATGCGAGGAAATGACTGCAGTTCAGGTCAAGTCTCATCTCATTGTAGTGTAGGCGCTGTGTCCCAAAGGCAGTAATCAAACTAATATAAATACAAATCTTTCTTATTACTATAATCGTTATTTTTAGTGGGTACATGTGTTTGAGTTGTTACTCCTGTTTTTATTTTATTTTATTAAACAGTGAAATTAATAATCAAAGGCCTAAAGTGAGAAGAAAAATTCAACCTTCGACAGGAATCGAACCTGAATTTCTTTTTTTTCTTCTCTCTCACAAAAAAACACTTAAGCCGAAACGCGAATCTGTAAAACTTGTTGCCAGTCGCTCCCGGCGAAGCTATGTCGGAAAGAAAAATAAAGTTCTGCAGACAAAATAAAGAAAAGATGCAATTCTTTGCGGTTTATATCGTTCTTTGTACAGAAATATTAACCCTTCCTACTTTAAATTCTATCGTAACACTTTGCTCAATTTAGCTAAGTCTGGAACAATGATTAAGTCGGGAGTTCTCTTTGGCAGCAAGTCACGTGGGATTCGGCAGAGTAGTCGTCTTCACACTGAAACTGGCGTCTCTAGAACTCTACTTGAATCGTCCAAAGCATTCTGCTTATATTGACTTTCACCCACAACTGACATTGTGGTGGAGGTCGACGGGTTTCCTCTATCTTACAATACCTCTACCAGTTCGTCCACGGAGTCCAATAGACAGCAGTATGTTAGAATTACCTGTTAATTGACATGTTTTTCTCGACGAAATTTTTACAAATCTGCTAGTTTAAGTGTCGTTACTCGAAACGGAAACAGTAATTTTTTTCAAAGGATATTTCACCCAACAATATTTCTTATATGTTACTCTTTTTTTCTTAATAAAAAGCAGGGATGACAAGTCAAACACGTGTACCCATTAAAATTACTTTTATAAAAAATACTTTCAAAATATATAAATCTGTATGAAGAGAATGAGAAAAGAATAGAATGGGATGAACAGAGATTCGAACATCGCACGCCTGTACGAAGGGAAGTTTCGGGTTGTTGGTTACTGAAAATTTCTCCGTTCAGTCAAATGACGTGAAAGATGTGCCGATCATCACGTATCTCTAATGTGAAAAAAAAAAAGAACAACAGTTTATTCACATATTTGTGTCACTGTTACATTCGCCCATTCATCACAACACATAATTGTACCACTAAGTTTTCCTCACCACACACACCAATAACATCCTATAGCCAAAGTTTGTTGGTAGAACTAAGTATCTGTTTATCATTTCCGAAATACATTTTGACGTCTAGATTGACTGCAGGACAGTAAAAGGTTTTGTTATACATGTCAGTCAGGAAAGGTTTTTGCTATAAAGTGAGATTTCCTTCGTATTTTATCGGTCCAGCGGTAGTGTTTTATCGCGCATACCAAGAACGTGATTTTTCCATGCATCCACGTCGCTACTGAACGTGACAAAAGATCTGTTTAAAGTGAGTTTAATGATAATACCACAGAAAAAAAACTCAAGCCTCCTGGGTACTTTCTTATTTTGGAGAACTCCTCAGGCGCTGTGCAATAAACACAGCCGCCAGGAGATGGGTATTGTCATAACTTGAGCGAATATGATTGGCAAAGGATCGAACCCCTCTGTCGGTCAGCACACGATACTCGCACACCGAGGGTATTTTTCAGCACCGCTACCGAATGCAACACAAGGTCGAGTTTTAAATTGGGTTTAATGACAATACAGTGAAAAATTGCCCATGTCCCCTCGACACGTACCGTTTTGGGGCAATAAACCCAGCCCCCTCTTGAAGGAGAAAGATACTGTCTGGGGAGGTCCCTCTAGGTTTTCTGAGTAAACATTATTGGCTGAGGTCGAACCCTTCTGCTGGTCAGCACACAATACACGCATATCAAGATCGGCTCTACCCGTACTGCATTTATATAACCTATGCCTTAGCTGTGCTTATTAGGCAGTCATTTATACATCACTACAGTTTTGTTAAAAGGCAAAAATAACAAATTTTAGACTAATTTCCTCGTTAAATATTTATCTGATAATACTTTCTTTTTTATTTTTGTTATTTCCTCCAGGATTGCACTTATTTATTTACTTTTATTTTATTAGAAAATTCCAGATGTCTGCTAATTTTTCTGTACATAATATAAAAAAAGACATGTTTTTAATTAAAATCTAAATCTCTTGATTATTGAATTTATTTTCGGATGAAAACTTGGTTATGTCCTTGCTTATATAAATTTTAGTCCTGGGTATGACGATAAACAGCATCCGGCAGCAGTATCTCTGAGCGGGAGATTGGAGGAATTTGGAATCATCTTTTAATTGCTGCTGTTCCCAGGACCACCTTGCCTATCCCAGCTATGGATAAATAGTGAACCCCCAAACAAAAGCAAAACAATCTGAAAATATTAAAAAAATAGATTTTTATTGTAAGAATACCAGCAATACATTTTCTATAAAAAATTACCAACAATTCCAGTTTATAGTAAAATGACCAACAATACATTTTATCTGTAGTTGAAGGCATACAACTGTGTTCAAAATATTTAGATTTCGGCATTAAATAACCCATATAAATTGATATCCAACATCAACCAACCAACATGAGAAGAATTATTTCATGACATTACTTCCGAATCCTATAATTTATTAAATCGAACTGGATTTCAAAATATAACTTCAACATACCTACAAAATAAAACATATCACCGCCTCTAGAAATTATGTCGACACAAATATATATATATATATATATATATATATATATGTAAAAAATCTGAGTATCATTTACCATGTATTCAATTGTGAAATTCCGGCGTTAAATGATCCATAAGGAGTTGATATATATTTAAACGAAGAAACAAAAAAAAGAAATTCTAGTCGGTTTGTTGCTGAACAGGTCTAACAAAAATAACAAAGAATTTTGCAGCAACTCTAAGTGTATGTAGCCTATGCCCAATCCTAAGGGTGACTGCATTACAAATATGTAAAACGTGACTAGCAAGGAAAACGTGGTTAGTATGGCGCAACCAAGCGGAAATTACCTAAATCGACCGAATGGCGAAAATGTCAGGAACAAGCGGAAATGGAAAATGATGCGGCGATTTAGAGAGACAAGAGACAACAATAAGATAGATAAAATCTAAAAGAACCACGCACGATAAAGTTCACTAAGCCAAGCATCATTTGTCAAGCGGCTTCCATGCTTACGTACGGTGAATTTTATCTATCATGAGACTCTTAAAATCTTAAACTTCGGCGGAAAAATACGGAAAAAAGAACTAAAAAGATTTAGAGTGTATATATATATATATATATATATATATATATATATATATATATATATATATATATAATATATATATATGATACATATATATTATATATGTATTATATATATGTATTATATATAGATTATATATATGTATTATATATATATATAGATAGATAGATAGATTATATATATATATATATATATATATATGTGTGTGTGTGTGTGTAATCCATTGCCAAAGATGAGGAACTAGTCGGCTCTTTTTTTCCCAATAATGTGATGCTTGCTCTCATGTTTTATCTTTAAAGAGTCCGATTATGCTGAAGCAAGCAAGAAAGATCGAAAAAAAAAAACAAAATCAATCAGGTATGGCGTGATATTTTCACGGCTACTACAAATACTCTATAATATACGACAAATTATACAGCGATGTCTTTTGACTTTTATTCCGGTTTCTTATTCTAGTTCAGTCAGTTATGTGCCATCCGTGATATATGCGTAGGCAATCATGTATCTTTCGATACATGACTAACGAAGCTGATTTTTTTTCCATCAGTACGTTGTCATTTCTTTCTGCGGTAGACCAGTTGCCATATTTAAGCTTTAAACAAATGTAATCAAAGAGGTGACTTTAAATTAGAATAAGAAAGTGACCATTGGAACTTATCGACACATGATGAGGAAAGTGGTTTTAGAGAATTTGACACTCACATGTAATAATAAATTCATTAGAGTCAAAGAAAACCAGTAAATAAGCTATCTAACGAGCAATTGATAGTTAAAAAGGGGGGTTAAGATTAATAGCAAATATACAAACCTTACTCAGAGGTAAAAAGAATAGTAAGTTGCGTAGATCCATTACTGACCACATCCTGAAGGGACACGCAATTTAAAGGAACAACAACAAAGATACAAAACATTGTTATTGGATGCAACTTTCCCAAAAGAAAAATAGGAAAAGCTATATTATATATAATTATTTATTTGAAAATTTGTGTTGCTACTAAGGTCTAGGGTGACGTCCAGAAAATCTAATTGTTTTACGTTAATTGTAACTATAGCCCTAAGACCTAAATCCTTAAATTCCCTATGGATCGTTTTCCTAATACGGTCTACTTAATTTTAGTAGAGTTTTTAACAACTAATAAGCCTTCATCTCTATATAATCCTACACTATCAGAATCTAGACATTCAAAGGCATTTAAATTGTATAAAAGAAATAATGCAACCAAGTCAGAACCCACGCAGAATCCAAAGAACCCACTGAAATGTCAAAATTATCGCTGCAAGACTTTTTGGTCGACTGTTCTTCATTGCAAATCAGAACAGAATTTCGTCATTCATGATAATATCCACTTCACTCTCAGAAATATTGGAGTATTCCCGAGCGAACTCCAAGGCCAAAGTGAACAGATCCTTCGATATAGAGGGATAATAGTCGATAATATCGAATTGTATGAAAGTACAGTTGTCCTTATATCGGATATTAGTAAACTAGCTGATAACATCAGCTGTATTAATCCACTGTAAGAGTCCAAGGATGTTTTTATGAAGTGGTTGGTTCTTTCCAAGATAGTTTTATTGATTCTACCGATTTCTGGTCTAGTAGAGTTTATTTGCCTAGTAGATGGATTAGTTCTGAATTCGGGTTTATGGTCTTTTAACAAAACATACGCCGCCTCCTTTGTCTGCAGTTTACTGACCCGATCACTTATCCGTAGTATTATATTTGCTCTACTCTGTATTGAGTACTCTTTTAAGAATAGTCATTTTTGGTTATTGCAGTTTATTCCGTATACACCAATCCTATATATATATATATATATATATATATATATATATATATATATATATATAGACAATATTAGTGGTGAATATACACATACATATGCAATTATATATACACATTTTTTGAATCTGTAGGTCTGATGAATTGGATCGTTCTTACGATTCCAATGGAATAAATTATGACCATGGAATATTAGTGTTTAAGTTCTTTTATTATATATATATATATATATATATATATATATATATATATATATATATATGTGTGTGTGTGTGTGTGTGTGTGTGTGTGTGTGTGTTAATAATTTTACTGCAGGCAGGGTAATGCAAACAATAAGACGCAATGAAACAGTAAGAGAAAGAACAGGAAAAAAATCTTAAAGAAGAAACGTTCAAAATCAAGAATGATTTGAAATTATTTTTAAAATCATTTCACTCCAAGCAAAACAATAAAGTCATCAAGACCAAGGGGTTATTGAGTGTGAAAGAATAAGCAAAAGCAGAAATATATTAAGGACATAGAACAGTAAAAGTAATGAAATTAAGGATACAGAAGATAACGATTGACATTAATCTGCAAAAGTCTCAATGCAAACTTGAATGGATAGCAAGAGAGTTGCAGAAGCTAGAAGCGCGAGTGAAGACACTTTTAGGCTAGAACTTAAGCTTACATCTAGACACTTTTGTAGAATTATGGGACCTTGACGTCAATCTTGTGCTTTGCTTAAAGTCTAGGTGCCAAAGAAGAAAGCTCAATAGAACAATTACCATGAAAATATTTAAAAGAAAGACACGGGGAAGCTACGTGACCGCGGTGCGAAAATGAGTGAAGCCATGATGCCAGGTCAGGATCTAGAAACTTGCAGATTTTTCATTGGATTTCATAAAGAATTTCTAAATACATAGCATAAGCACCAGATCAGATATGACAGCAATATTCAATGCATTGACAAATAGTAGATTAATAAATGTGTGATTGTCTAGAAGGACACAGTGGGGCAACTGATTCAATATAATCTTTCGGCCTTATGTCGACGGAAATCCAATAAATCACTCTCTTGGAGTTTAGCATCAGCCATGCTATATATGAGATGACGATATATAAATTGTTATAGTGTAACCCGGATATAAGAGACCCGGATATAAGAGACCCGGATATAAGATAAACCCGGATATAAGAGAGATTTTCTCTGGTCCCAAATTAGAGCCTGTGTTAATAAAACAAAATAGACTAAACCCGGATATAAGAGAAACCCTGATATAAGAGACTCCTCCGGTCCCGACAACTCTCTTATATCCGGGTTACACTGTATATCAAGAACAATATTAGTTGGAAAATGCATTCATGTGAAGCAATTCGTCCTTTAGACATAATCAAACTAATTTTGTTACGTGTGCGTGATATAGTGAACTTGAGAAGCCTGGGAAACTGCTTGAATATTTGTTATAGATTTCAACCTTCTGTAGCAGTGGCTGTTCGGTCAATGGAGACGAATGTTTCCATATAAAGAAACGGGTAATATTACCACTACAAGTAAAAGGATTTTTTCAGTCTCTTCCTTTTACACTGGGAATGTTTCAGATTTCATCCCGTGTTATCGTCAAACGGTGGAGTAATGGATAGCGATTCAGAATGAGGAATCGGAGATCCAGGTTCAAATTCCAGTCGAGATTGTTACATTCACTTACGTGCAAATACCCTGTGGAAAAAGGTATGGATCCCTCCCTTCCCCATAACCACTCTAGAAGAAAGACAAATCTGGATTCAAAACCTCCAACTAACCTCACCAACCGGCAGTTGGCCGTGGTGAGTACGGCTACAACTCTAAAGACAAGGAGTGAAAAATCCCTGATCTGTGATAATGAGCTTTTAACCCTTGTACTATTGACATCTTTATGGCCTTATCTGTATTCCTTTTACAAAATACGGATTAAGGAATTAGGATCGGATATGGATTAGAATCCGAATGATAGGATAAGGATTAAGTAGGTAACGTTTATAAATTTAACATGTTCCACTTTTATTTAAGCTTCATCAAATATGAATTATGGAGCGGAAAAGAAAATTCTGATAATTTTATTTTCATTTTCTGTTTGTTTCTATTCTCGTTGGTTACATATACGTCACGAGTAATTGCCTTATTAGGTCGCATTCGTGTGTAAAATACTTGTGTATGTGTATCATAATTCTAGTTGCGACATGCGGGATTTGGTTGATAATGGGTACTTGCGTGTATGTTTTTGCGTCTAGTGACCATTTTTTTATTTATTTATTTATCTCTGGTAGCTCCCCGTATGTTGATCGATGGATTTTTGTGTGGGAATTTAGCTTACATCTGTTGTGGTTTTTGGCCGACTGATCTTAGATTCTTGTCAAATATCTTTGCACTATTACTTCCGTTCAACGTTTGACTTTAAATATACAAAGGTCTTTCTGACCACACGACATTGTTTGCGTTTATTTTATCTTTAATGTATAATTGACACAATTTAATTATTATAAATTGATATGATTAAAAAGAACAACTGGAGATTTTAACTAATTTTCTTCTAACGTTACCTGTATAAATTAATTCCGAGCTAAAAACCGAATTATGAAATAAAGTACTTGTAATATAGCAACAACTCTAAGTAGAAGCTTATGAAGGTTTATGTTACTAATACAACTTTATCGCTAAAAAAAAGTTTATTTTATTGTGATGGATGGTTAAAAGCGTGAGGAGAGATGGTATGTGGTTATTTTATTATCACAGTACTGCTGTATTTACAATGTTTTAGTTTGCTTAATTAAATATATATCATATTTACGTAATGTAAATTTTAAAAAATACTAATGGTATTTTAATAAGTTTGAAGCCGACAAAATATTTATCGTTCTAGTATTAAATTTAAACTATTTTAATGCAGTTAAAACTAAAATGAAATGTTAAGATATTTAAATGATTGCAGAACGACGACAAATACATATTTCCCCTAGAATCATGTGTACATGTTTGATACATGCTTATACACCCTTTACAAATATATCTAAATTCATCTGGTCTATAAATAATTTACCGTTACAATTATCTCGTGTATAAATATATACTTCGTTTAGCTCCTGTATAAATATTTCAAAATTAAATTTACCCCGTTTGTAAATATATAGTTACATTCACCATCTGTATAAATAATTTATAGTTGCTTTTATCTCCTGTATGAATATTTCAAAATTAAAACTTACTTCGTGCGCAAATATATAGTTACATTTATCATGTGTTTAAATATTTCAACGTTGCGTTTAACTCAAGTGTAAATATTTCAGAATTACACTGACATTTTTGTGTGTTCATAAGAGATAGATGTTTGAGCTAAATATTGAGGCTGCTTAAAAGCAAAAAGCTCAATATCAAAATAGAATTTCATTCAGTTACGTATTTCTGCCGGAAACTAAACGGACACGCATACGCGTGTATGCGTGTGCCCTCAAATTCAAATACATTCGACTTCAGATTTACTTGCACCAGAAAGTACACAATATGCGCAGACGTATTTTAAAACTCTCAGCGTAGATAGAAGTCCCCGCTCCTCTCCTACCTCGAAAATACGCACGTGAATGCAGATTAAAATGAGTTTCCGCTACGCCCACGTGCGTAAGCATTCGGTTGCGCATGCGCGTTTCAAAAGACGGAAATGCTATTGAAAGCTAATCCATTTACCCAATTTTCAGTCCCATTCTTTATATTTGCAACGCTATTCTATCTCTTTCCACTGACTTCGCATTGAACAAAATCACGTGACGTCTTCAAATGGTTTCACCTTCCCTTTTATTTTTCTTTGTTTTAGTGTCTTGAAGATCTCAGGTATATTTCTTTTTTTTGTTTTATTTGGTTAACTCAATTCAGAAATGTTCACGTCTGCTTTTAAATTTCGGACGAGCGCCGAAATCAGAACAAACCATTTTTGATAAGTGTTTCTTTAATTTTGTTGTTGTTGTTTGTTTTTTTTTCAAATCCTTTTTGCTGTTCTCGTTACCAGATTGATTATAGACTTTTGCTTTTGATCACTACCTTCTCATTGCGCACTTATCTAACTACCAATCAATCAGTCGATGAACGGAATCGATCTGTCTCTACAAACCCATACACAAGAGACGTATTATACAACTTTGTGTTAAATTACGTTATCTTTCGAAGTACCTATTTTCTTTGACATCGATCGAGACAAACCTTATCTGTCTCAAACTGTTTCAATCTTTTCCTATTTAATTATCGTTGGGTGCGTGGCGGAATGGTTAGAACATTTACTATGATCGATTCGTCAAGAAGTTGAAATTTTGATGTTATCGGTCTGCAGAGGTGATCGCTGCGTACGGCACAACAGGAAAATACCTGAAAACCATGCCACAGGTCTGTAAGTGAAATGGGGGAGACAAAACTGATCGGAAGCCGTCGTTGTTTGTACTAGCACGAAATCGCAAGTCATCATGACCGAGAGTTTGAGTGTACTGGCGTTGTTCAAGCTGTTTATCAACCCAAATTATACTCTCTCTCTCTCCCTCCCTCCCTCCCTCCCTCCAATAAACTATAACATGAAACCGTTTCTTCTGTAGCACAGATACTGGAACAACATTCGCAAGAGACTCAGATTTAGCACGTGACCTACGCTGAGCGCAAACGCTTGTTGACCGCCCAGTCAATTGCCTCCTTTATTCGTTTTTGCCAAGCCAAAAAATTAGCATCTTGCGCACGCGTCCAGCCTTGGTCTGGCTCAGTGACGCATGCGCCGTGTCATTCCAGTGCCGACGCTCGTACGGGTTGTCTCGCTCACAATTTGTTTGTCTTATGCGCCAATTTAGGCTATGCCACTGTGGCCCTCTTCGAACCTACGAGGTAATTTCCCAGCACATTGCAGTATAAGCCACAGACGGAATTTGTGGATGTTGAGCAAACATAAATGTGCCTGAATAGGCATCTCCAGACCATCCTAGCTGATGGACTTGGTTGGAAAACGAGTAGCTGGACATTATCTAAGTCTGTTCCAATCCAGCTGTTATTTTGAAGGCGTGTATTGCTATAATTAAAAAAAGTAAGACATCAACCTACCCGAAGCACTAGTAAGAAGTTGCCATGAAAATATTTGCAGAAAAAAACGAGGGAAGCCACGTCACATCGTTGAGAAGGTGACTGAAGTCGAAATGGCAAGTCGTGATCGATTACATTACAGATACTTCTTTGGATTTTGTCAAGAATCTCGAGGTGAATAGCAGGAGCATCTGACTAGATATGGCAGCAGTATTTAATGTACGGGTGAACTGTAGATTTATAAATGTGCAAGATGGACTCTGACGAGGAAAACTTTCTACCATGACACAGTGAGCCAACTTTACTTGCAGTAGTTGCACATATATATATATATATATATATATATATATATATATATATATATAACTTTATTAGATCGCACGAGAAATTATATAAAAAAATTAAATAAAAGCACCTTGTCAGTCGTTTTTAATGAAATGTGCTTGAAAGAAGGATTGCTGCCTAAATACACAAATATATATGTATGTATATATGTAATTTATTTTGCTTAAACGTTATTTTTTTATGGATACTCATATTCGAGTAGAAGCTTTGTTTTTAAAACAGTATTTTTTTATCAAACTAAATCTACCGACCTGAATACTCCAGGAATCATGTCAGAAAAATATGCTTCCTCCGGCAGTGTTCGAACCTGCATACCTTATGGGGAACCATCATTGTATCTGACGTGCCTAACCACTCAACCACGTAAGAATTACGGTCAAACAAAAACCCGAATAGTGCTTTTGAGCACACACTCTGCTGATTCTCGATGTATCTGCTCTGATTCGTATCCGCACGTAAACAAAGAGAATTTATTTTTAGGAAATGGATTATATCCGCCATATTTTTATTTTAAATTTATTTTGTTTAAACCTTATCTTTGATGGATACTTATATTCGAGTAGAAGCTCTGTTTTTTTTTAAACAGTATTTTTATCTAACGACATCTACCAGCCCGAATATTCAAGAATATTTTCAGAATATGAGTATCATCAAAAATAACGTTTACACAAATTAAATTAAGCATAAAAATATGACGGTTTTAATCCATTTTTCCTAATTATATATATATATATATATATATATATATATATATATATATATGTGTGTGTGTGTGTGTGTGTGTGTGTGTGTGTGTGCGTGCGTGCGTGCGTGCAATAAAGCATTTCCCAAAATTATTTCACTGACAAGTATATCTGTGCAAGAAATACGACAAATCCATACAAATAATACAGAATATTATATCATATATATTGCACAAAGTCGATTATATATGATAGAAGAAAAAATCATTAGTAAACAACTGAGCATCACTGAAAAAGAATCACATTTCGCCAAACTAAAGCATGCTGAAGTAATATTTCAAAATATACAACGAATTGATAGCCTTGAAAACTATCCCCACCTAATAAGCGCAATGCATACTGTGAAATATAATCTTATTAAAGGAAAAATAAACCTTTTGGATATTGGATTATGAAGGTCGAACGTGCTCAAGAGGAAATGAACAATTTTTATTTAGGTTTTCCATGTGAAACCTGGAAAATAACTTAAAAAACGATATTTAGTAGGAAATAAAAGCTTAAAGAGCTTTCGTTGATATTCAACCACATCTGCATATATGCAAAGGGTGGCCAAAAAGTTACCAAAAACATTCAAAATGAATAACTACTTTATTTATTACCTTTAATTCGCAGTATATTATTATATATAATTCATATTATATCGAGCAAACATGATCTATAAATTTAGTTAGGAATGTTTATATCTTTTAAATCGCGTCCATTTTAAGCTTCGCAGTAATGTATCATTTGTAAGGTATTTGTGATACAAGCTCTAGTGCTTTGATGTATGCCGTAATTCCGTCCCTCAGATGTTGGAAAATCTGAGGAGTGTTGACATAAACCGTTCCTTTGAGATAGCGCCATAGTAAGAAATCAGGGCTTGTTTCAGTTGTTAACAACAGATTGGAAGTAATTTTTTTTTAGGTCAGCTGCCAATTTTAACTTTTCGACCTAATATTAAGACAAGAATAAGTAGTTGTTTCATCAGCACAGATACAGAGCTGATAACTGGTGATATCAAGAAAGTTCCTTGATGAAAATTAGGAACAATGTAAGTCCAAGGATAGCGCCCCGGGATCACCTGCATTTATTCCAAAAAAGATCTAGAATAATGGGAATTCAAGACAACTTTCGTTTCGCGATTTGATAAAGAATGGATCAATTCAAAAATTCGTCCATAAATGCCATAAACTTTTAATTTGTGAATAAGACGAGCATGCCGCTCGGACTAAATCGGAGAGCCGAGTTCGAATTCCAGTCGAATCCATTGCATTCACTTATATGCTAATACCCTTGGTAAAGGTATGGATCCTCTTCTTCTTCCTCCAGTTATGGGTAAATAGCAATACAGACCGGGTTCTATAGCCTTGGATGGCAACTGGTCTACTACAGAAAGAAATGGCACCCTACTGCGGGAAAAAATTCTACCTCGTCAGTCATGTATCGAAAGATACATGATCGCTTACGAGTGTATCAAGCACGGCACATAACTGACTGAGACCGAACCCTTTCTAAAGCAACAGTCCTAGCTTCATCCTTATTTGAAGCTTGACATAAACTTTCGGCAATAATCTACACTTATACAATTTATATATAACTTATATCCACACTATATCTAGAAACGCTATTTTCCTATGGCGCAATCTTCCTGCATAAATACAGCACACACACACACACACACACATATATATATATATATATATATATATAAAGGCAATTTGTTTAAAACGATGCACTGAACGCTGCGCTGTCTAAATCTGTAATCGATAAAATTAAATTTGTGAATTATTCATTAAATAAATAGGTAAAATTAAATTCGTGAAAATTCTTACAAAATGTTTCATTTCAATAATACATTTCCAGTACGTTCCAATTCTATGAATGAATAACTGTACAAACAATTTACATATATTCATGGAGACATAACATACACCCGCATGCACTTAGATTCCCACACATATATATGGACACAAAAAGAAATTAGATAAACACATTTAATTTTGTTTAATATTTCAATTAGTATAGAATCTCTATTTCTTTAGTATTTTTGTTAATTCTTTCAATTGACCTTGAAATGTTTTTCGTGATGTCATTTCTTCATCGTCGTTCGCTCTTTTCTGTTTGTTTAGATGTAACTCTTTTCGTAGCAGATCAAAATTATCTTTCTCGTACTGAAAGCTGCGGAAGAAGAAAAATTAAAATTTTCATTCACCGTATGTAGTCGTGTATAGTGGGACTTCTTGCGTTCATTTTTGTACGCCAAAAATAGGGGGTCTCACTATACACAGGTATTTTTTTTTTTGAAGAGGTTAAAAATGATCCTTTTTCGGTGATCAGTTGCACTAAACACAGGTAATGTTTTTTTTCTGAAGGGGTTAAAATTCGTGTAAAATAATTCAGATGACACACTATTCACAAAATCGGCATATAATCGAGTTTATATATATATATATACATATATATATATATATGTACATATATATATATGTACATATATATATATATATATATATATATATATATATATATATATGTATGTATGTATGTATATATATATATATATATATATATGTATATATATGTATATATATATATATATATATGTATATGTATATATGTATATATATATGTATGTATATATATATATATATATGTATGTATATATATATATATATATATGTATATATATATATATATATATATATATATATATATATATATGAAGAAATATAGTCTTAAAGTGTGCTATATTTATGGGGTAAAGTGCTCAATATCAGAGATAGAGCGTGTGTAAATATAAAAGTGGACATGGAAAGCAGCACTTAGAGGCGACAGTCTGTTTCATGCTTGTGCAATCGTCAGGCTGTCGCCTCTAAGTGCTGACTTCCATGTCCACTTTTATATATATATATATATATATATATATATATATATATATATGTGTGTGTGTGTGTGTGTGTGTGTGTGTGTGTGTGTGTGTGTTTGTACTCCTGCCGTCGAAATTAACGGCGAGAAAGAATATATTGTAAGAAATTTTCGCTTAATCCATGTACATTTTTTTAATTTAAAGTAATTGGAAGATATACGTATTTTTCCCCATAAATGTTACTTATTTACAACCATTTTTTTTTTTTTTTTTGCAAATGTTTCCAAAGCACAATAACGTAAATCTGTCCATTCATCTACTCGGGTATTCGATATAATTTACTTCTTACTGTGAACTGTGTCGCCCTGGGGAGCGGTTCTCTTTGTAGTTCACTGCACCTTCCTACCTCGCCAACTCGTGCGAAGAGAGAAGGAAAGAAGGGAACTTGCTTTGTAGTTTGTCAGCGCGTTAGGTTTTTTGCGTGTGAACGTGAATGCGGTCTTTTGACCACTGCCCCTCAATTGTTACACACAAATAAATTATATATATATATATATATATATATATATATATATATAGGTGCGCGCGTGTGTGTGTGTAATGTGTGTCTGCGTAAGTATCACTTTCAGTTTTCCATCTCTTTTACGCAATTCTTTACCAAATACAAGGTGCAAGAATCACTGACGGTATAGGATTATAAAATGGAGTTGATTTATGGGAGTCAAAATCGTAGAGTTTGAGGATATATAGGATAGATAATCATCAATCTCTATTTAATTGCCATGTCCCTTCAGGACGTAGGCGATCATGACTCTCCACAAATTACTTTTTTTATTTATTGTCTGTGAATTATCTATGCCTTTTTGCGAATGAGAGTGGATTGGTTTCCGTTGCCATCTCCACGTTTTAAAATTTAGATTTTCAATTCTTTTAGATTGGTTGCGAACTAAAACCAGAAAAAAGTATACTCTTGTATTTAAGCCATAGAATTGGGGAAGAAACACTGTTCATTTCCTTTCTAACAACATTAGTGCGTAAGTGAACCCAACTGCTTAGACAAGAATTAATATCTAATGTATGTGTATATTTTTTTTTTTTTTTAGCGTATCACACCAAGCAAGGCCGGTGGCCACTATCACGCATGGGGTTACAGAAGGGTTGGAGGAAGAGCAGATAGGAGTGGTAAAGGAAGGGATGTGGAGAAAGAGAAGGACGGAGGGTCGATCAAGGCAGGGGGGTTACGGAAGATATAGAGCGAGAGCAGATAGGAATGAAAGATGTCAGAAAGTGGAGAAGGGAAGTGGATAGATCAAGGCAATTGGAGATGACGATTGACGCTACACTTAAACCGTTGGAGATTGTATTTGTCAGGGAAACAGTAATAGGGAAGGGAGTTCCATAGGCGAGATGTGCGAGACAGGAAGCTATTGGAGTAGAAAAGACGTCTACATCTAACAGTTTCAACGGTGAAAGGGTGGGAACGGGATGCCAGCCTCGTAGGGCGCTTAAATTCACGAGGCTTAGGGACAAGCGAAAGCAACTCCTCGGAGCAATTACCGTGGAAGTACTTGTAGAAAAGGCAGAGCGATGCAACATCGCGTCTGTGAGAGAGCGACTGCAGACGAGATGACAGATGGTGGTCACTTTTCGAGCAAGTATTATCGAGCAAGTATGATTAGTGTGAGTGGTATTCGATGGCGTCTGACACCAGTATTGTTCAACGGTGTTACTATAGTTGTATCTGCGATTACAAAGTCTCTACTACAACGAGCAATACAAAAGTGACAACGAGTATTCGTTGACATTACAAAAGTGGCAATGAGTGTTCGTTAACATTACGAAACCTTGCTTGAAGTGAAATTATTAAAAAAAATAATTATCTTTTTTATTATTACTATATTACTATTATTAGTCTTTTAATTTATCTTTATGTTCTTCTTCCTGTGGAAACAATTATTTGTTGACATCACAAAATATGTTTTGTGACACACGGTGGCCGTTAATAATTAAGTATAACTCAAGACTGAAATAAAACAGTATTTAATTACAACCGCAAATAAATACTTAACAAGAACAAAGAAGTAAAAGTTAACTAAAGCTTATTAACAATTTCAGTGAATACCTTGTTAGTAGCACGGCTCGTTTTAACGCCCAATAAATCCTAAATCAAAACCCAAATCATCAACGCACAATAATTCAGACTAATTCGGCTGGATAGTTTCCACTCAATAGTCACTCCAGTCAGTAGCCTGCCAACGCTATTTATACACCTGGAGGAAAACATATATTCATAAATCCCGAGTGTCACGCTCGAACAACGGTGTCGGTAGTTACTCATTTTCTTCCCATATGACAATATGATAAACAAGCTCATGTATATATATGAGAATTCACATGGTGAGTGCTGGTGATGATAATGAAACAGTGCTACATGAAATTAACAGAACGAACGTTTTTACTAAGAAAAAAAAAAAATATTTTTCGTCACATTTCGATGGAGATTCATACGCATAACAAACTTTAAGCACAAATTTAAAAAAAAAAACAACACTCACCGTTGGAATATATGGACATTTATAACCTACTGGTAAGAAAGTGGAGCAGTTCATTTACTCATGTGAAAACTAAATATATTTGTAAAAAATGAATCGATTAAAAATAAATAGATTATATTATATTATATTACATCTATGATAAAAATATAGTTTTAAGAGATGTTATTTTTACGGGTAAAAGTGCACAGTATCAAAGGTAGAGAGTATGTAAATATAAATTTGAATGTGGACACTGAGGTCAACACCAACCGGCAAAAGTCTGTTCAATGCTAGAACGTAATCTTTATTAAAATTGCGTTTTCCCACTTTTTATAAATTTTTATCAATTCAAATTTTATCATCTAATTTTCCCACCAAAAATTTCATTTTAGAGTATAGTTTTCTGTTTATAAAATTAGGAGTATATAATATAACAATCAGCATTTTTTCTTTGTATTATGTTTTTATTAAAAAAAATGTCTTACTGCTCAAAATGAGATAATTTGTACACCGAAATATATATACTATAGACAGTCTATGAAAAATATTCTATGAATGTGTCTCTGTGTTATTTTTTTATAAATGCTCTCATGGTAGTTATTCGGATGAGCTCTATGCTATGAAGTGTACATATGGAGACTAGTTTGGATTTTTATAGAGCCCATGAGGTATTATGGTGAATGCAGTAAAAAAGGTAAGTAAGAATGCGTTGTTTTGGTGTTAGGATTATTTTTGTATGTTTTGGTCAGTGTTTGTAGCTAGCTAAGTTTAAAGTGAAGACATATGAAGACCGTCATTTTCCCCATGCGCCATTTTGTATATATGTGTGTGTGTGTGTTTGTGTGTGTGGATGTATATATCTATGATGGTACTAGGGTTCATATCCAACAAAGTATATGCCATAGAGCCTAATCTCTTTCTGCAGGTCTTCATGTTACTGAAGGGGATAGATAATGCAGTCACGCTGGGCTCAGAGGTGGCCAGATGTGTTCCCGAAAGATAATGCTCACTTGGATGATCGGGAATATTTGCAATCATTTAACTTTCAACGTGTGGCCCTCTTTTTTGTTCTTATTACTTTTGTTCTCTCTATTACTGTTCCCTGGATTCCTACGTCTGCGACGTCGTCGAAAAGAACTCGGTATCAAAGGTAGAGAGTATGTAAATATAAATCTGAAATTGGACACTGAGGTCAACACCAACCGTTTTACAAAAAATATCACTCTTTGCTATGTCACCTAGACAGTATGAATTTAAGAGCAATACTAGATTGGCGGCGAGATATCATAAATTTACAATTGAACTGGCTAGATGTAGCTGTAACTTCTACAGTAACCCTTTCTTTTCTCTCACTTCTTTCTTCTGGAACTCCCTCCCGGTTCCATGCTTTCCAATCAACTTTTATCTGCAAGAATTTAAATCCACTGTCAATCGCTATCTACTGTCCTCCTAATTTCTCTTTCCTTTATCTACTCATTACTAACGTTTCTGTTCCTAATTCCTCCACACCCTGTAACCCTTTGCGTACTAATGGCTGCACTGACTTGCTTGAGGGGATACCGATTAAAAAAAATGAAATGAAAAGAATACTTAGGGCAAGAATCCATAATTTGATAGACTTAATCTCTAAAGCTACAATGCAGTTGAATAAAAAACATGTCGAGATAAATTCTATGCTAATAATTTTTTTTCTTGCTTGTGGAACTCCCTTCCGACTTTAATCTTCAAAAATTTAAATGCAATGTCAATCGCTATCTACTGTCCTCCTGATTACACTTCTTGTTCTCGCTCCTTAGTAAGGTTTCTGTTTTCAATTCTTCCACAACCATTAACCTCTTGCGTCTTAGTAGCTTTACTGCTTTGCATGAGGTGAACTCGATTAAAGGAAAAAAAAAAAGGTTTCGAGACAGAAATCAATCTGCATTGTGACTCAATATTTGACTCGTCAAGCTATGAATGAAAATCACTTATGGTGCGAAGCTGAGAGTCACCGTGACGGATTGTTTTCTATGTCCAGAATCTTTACATCTACAATTGTTACAAATATTCCCCAAGATATATATATATATATATATATATATATATATATATATATATATATGGTAAAATTTAAACAACACAAACCCCCTTCCCTAGACATTATATATATATATATATATATGGTAAAATTTAAACAACAAAAACCCCCTTCCCTCGACATTATATATATATATATATATATATATATATATATATATATATATATATATATATATATATATAGATAGATAGATAGATAGATAGATAGATGAATATAAGTTATCGCACATTGAGTGCTGGTGTAAATGAATTAGTGCTCGATGTAATATAACAGAGCTATTAGGTCTATATTAATAAATATACATATTATCCCTCACCAGTAGCACGACTCGGAGTTTCATGCGCAACGCAATCTTCAGTTACTGGGTAGTAACTGAATAAAATATTTATCCCCGTTTATTTTAAATAAAAAATACCATTTCCTTTTCTTTTTAATACTATATATATATATATTTAAATAAAACCCTGTAATCCCCGTATAATGTATATGGACTGTGCCAGCAGTGCGTTAACCATATATTTTTATTAAAATTTCAAATTTCTAACGGTCAACCTCTACCCAGAACCTGAAGATTGTGTAGTGTATGAAACTCCAAGTCGTGCTACCAGTGAGGGATTATAATATATGTGTGTGTGTGTGTGTGTGTGTGTGTGTGTGTGTGTGAGGGAGAAATTTGCTCCATCATTTATAATAACTGTCACAAAAATATATAGCAGAAACCTCAAGGAATCTAAATAAAAGATTATGTGAACACAAAAGGGATTTTTCCAAATGCGTTGGTTGACCACCGTAACAACACTAACCACAATCTTGACATAAAAATGCTCAACGGAGAAAACAATTCACTGCGACGTAAATATCTAGAGCGAGCCTTGATCACAAGATCACCTACAGTAAATTTGCGCCGTGGCTCTTACATATCAGAATTCCTGGTAGATCTTCTATCAGAATGTGGAATACCTACTAACAAAAGTGACGGAAAAAAAAGAAAAAGACTTTAAAGCAATTCAGGTTAAAAAAATTTATAAAATCCCAGCACTTCTCGTTCGTGTACATGCGTAGTCGTACCAACATAACAAATTTAGTCCGATGAAGTCCTGAAATAATAGGACAGACTCAGAACTCTAATCTTGCTAGGACAGCTCTGAATTTATAACTGCGTAGTTGGCAACGGGGAACTATCCTTCTCTAATGTAGGAAAAAGAGTAACGAAATTTTCTTCACGGTTACAGTTAAAAGAGGGAAGATGAGAAGAGAAGAAAAGAAAAAAAATTTCCTACCTTCCTTTGGGTCGTTTTTATTTTACTAATCGTGCAAATTTGGGGCGTCATGGGACTTACTACGGTCATATGACACATTTTGATATCTTATCAAAATTAGCCTTTTTGCTGCAATCTTTGTGCTTTTTTCATTGGAGTCACTATTTCTACCTATGCGGTCGTTTTTGTAACTGGGTAATTTTTCAAAACCTTCGACGAGAAATCCTACCATAGGCCGCAACTGGTAATCAGTTGCATTTTTCTAATCTCTTGAACCTTTAAGTCAGTGTAATCTCTTTCTTCCTCTGTCGATTGTCGTTGTTGGGCTGATGTAATAGATTGTTGCTTCTTAGGTTCTTTACTCCTTTATCTACTAAGGTCTTTTTTCCTTACCCTCTCTTAGCATTCTACATTGAGGGTTTTCGTTAAACTAAAAGAGGATATGGTGATACAAATATCTTCTAGTTTCCGTTTCTCATTAGGACGTGGGCGATCATGGTTCTTCACAACTTTCTGTCCTTCGTAGCTATGGGAAATGATTGTCTATTTGCTATCTCTCCTAATCCCTGTCCTGCCAACCATTTACAAAAGCTCATTAGGTAGTTGATGCACTGCTTTTCTCCGTCCTTGTTGAATTCCACATCTCATGTGAGTATTACATTTTCCAAGGCTTCTTTCCTCATTATAAGAGCGAGAAATTTCGACTGTCTTTTTCTGATTCTAAGTGTAAATTTTCCTTTTTGTTTCCATTTTCCTTAAAACTTTGTCGTTGCTCACATGTTCCGTGTCTAGTACCCTCAGCATCCTTCTGTAGAATCATATTTCGGTTTCGTCAAGTGTCCTCTTCATCTATGACGAGATTGTCTAGCATTCATTTACATACAGGTGGACCGATATTACATACCAGTTCAGAACTTCTTTCTTTGTTGCTAGTTCCACAGTTTGCAAATGTCACATGTTATTTTTCAGGAGTCATGGTTCCTCATATCCTGAAGAATGAAAAATAAAATACAAAATTTATATTCTTTGATATTTCTCTAACAGGTGTACATTGTACAGTCTCTATTGAAGTAACGTGTATTTTCTTTTTTGGTGTTTAGTAAATGCAATTTCTATTCCTGTGACGAAAAGTGAAAGTAACTGGTGAGTAAAATCTTGAATAGAATTGTCTATTTTCATTTGATGATTATACATGGCGAGGTTGTTGCCTTCGGATATGACATCAGGTTAAGGCAGTGCACGTTAGCATATTAACGTACCGTAATAGATAATAGGTACACATAAACAACGAATGACGAAAAATACTAATACACACAGTGCTAACTCCACACACACACACACACACACACAGAAGGAGAGGAAAACACTTTCAAATGCATACAGTGATGTACATATTTGCGCAATGGCTGAGCGAGTTGCATATCTTTCAGCGGAAACATCGGTGTTCTATTTCAAATCCAATGAGATCTGGTTTCAGATTTTATTGCAAGACGTGAGTAGTTTGTCACCGAGAAAAACTTAATTTGCTATGGGATAAAATCAGAACGTTAGACATACACATTAAACCCTTTATTCTACATTCAACATCATCACTTGAAAAGACACCGGAGGTGTTGAAACAAAATGGCTGTTTTTGTAATGATTTTATAACATATTTATGTTATAATTTTTAAATAAACAATTATATATATATATATATATATATATATATATATATATATATATATATATATATATGTGTGTGTGTGTGTGTGTGTGTGTGTATGTGTATGTATTAGGATATTATTTTATTGTAATAAAACCTATATGTAACCAAATCACCAGCTAAAGGGGTTTGAGAGAGAGCAGCTGCATCTACAAAATATCTAGACATCAGAAATGTCCAGCGTTCAGGAGCAGATCTCCAAGGATTATATATGAGAGTCCGTACTTTCCAACAAGGTAGTTTTTGTTTCATCCTGAGTTTCTTTTTCATATCCACCAGCCGCGCTATATTGGCCAGATGAATGAGACCAGCAGTTTTGGGGCCATCTTTCCTAGACATATTCCAGCAGGTGAGCAGTGCTCTCCTTAAAAGGGCTGCTCAGACAACCCTCTCTCACTGAAAGTGAACTAACGACTTTACATCTACCCAGAGGCCGCTAAATGTACAGGTCAGTAGCTACGAGCTTCCAGCCCGACAGACCTGTACGTGTCGCTGAATCGCCATCACCATCGGACTTGGATTGAAAAAAAAATCAAGAACAAAACAAGCTATCTTGTCGGTAATGCCCGTGCGGGTCTTAAGGGATGGTATGTATATATATATGTATATATATATATATATATATATATATATATATATATATATATATTTGATGAAAATGTGGAAAAGACAAAACAAAATCCGAATATGTGAGTTTACTGTTTTTTATTTTGTTTGTTAAAAATGTGAGTTTACTGTTTTTTATTTTGTTTTTGTTTTTGTTAAAAACAAAAACAAAATAAAAAACAGTAAACTCACATATTCAGATTTTGCTTTGTCTTTTCTACATTTTCATCATACCGTCGGATCTACATCCACACATTTGCTTATATATATATATATATATATATATATATATATATATATATATATATATATATATATATATATGCGCATATCGCTAAAGATAAGCTATGCTGAGATAAAAAGCGGAATTCATTTACGGAAAGTTCCGTTGGAAGTGTGTAAATATTAAAAAAAGAATTAAATTTATTATCATTTTTGTTTATCAATTATTATTACTTATTTAGAATGTTATCTCCGAGAGAGCAGCTATATCTACAGAATATCTCTCTAGCTCCATAGACACCAGAGCTGTTCTGCGTTGAGGAGCAGATCCCAGAGGATTATCGATCAGAATCCGTACGTTCCAACGTTTCAGTTTGATCCTTAGTTTCTTTTTTCACTTTTGTTCGGGCGCCAAATAGACATCCGCCAGCCGCGCTACACTGACCAGATGAATGTGACAGGCAATATTTAGGTCACCTTTCTAGACTCTTCCAACAACCTTCTGGTCAGCAGTGTTCTCCTTAAAAGGGCTGCTCAGACACACCTGATAGAATCGAAAGCCAGCCCTGGCTCCATGAAGGTGAGCTAGCGACTTAACATTTACCCAGAGGCCGCCAAATGTGCAGGTCAGCAGCTAAGCCCTTCCAGCAAGTCAAACCTGTACGTGTCGCTGCATGACCATCGGACTTGCATTGAAAAAAAAAACTATAAGCTAGCAAGTTTTCAGTAATATATATATATATATATATATATATATATATATATATATATATATTTATATATTCTCGTATGGATATTAGTTTGTGATCCTGGGTTTAACGCTTTTACGATCATCAGACAAACTGATTTATTTTTTTTAAATGGATCTATTTATGGTGATTTGGATGTGGTTGTTGGTGGGATGGTCACAAACTAATATCCAGACAATTATTTTAGCTCTATCACTGATTTTGAGCACTTTCCATTAAGTGATGCACACATTACATATATATAATTATATATATTTACTTGTTCGAAATTTGTCAGATTGAAAGTCGATTGAAAATTGATTTTAGGTCCGTACTGGAGTGGGGATTTAGGGGTTAAGCCACTTCACCTATATTTTTAAATAATTGAAAAGAATGGGGTCCAGATGAAACCCCAATACAAAAATACCAGAGCCGTTCTTGCAGAAGTGTATCTTAAGGGACTAGGCCTCCTTTCCCAATATTTAAAAAAAATTTTTTTAATAACTATGGGTGTATAGATAAACCCCATTACAACAATAACAGGGCCGTACTTTCTGGAGGGGTCTACCCCCATCATACGCCTAAATAAGTATTAACTTAAAAAATCATGGGTTCTAGTCCAGATAAATTCCCACTGCAACAATAGCTTTACTTTCTGGATGGGGGGTTGGGAGCCTAAGCCCCACCTCCAATATTTTAAATAAATACTTTTTTTTAAATAAGTATTTATTTAATTATTATACTCTATTGTTTTCAAGCAAATAAAATCGATTTATCTAAGTTAAAGATAAATTCTTGTATATTCTTTTCAAATTAATATTTTACTAAGAAGTCGTAAATAAATTATGTTTTAGATATTTCTTTCTTTTTAAGGAAGCAAAAGCTATATAACTTCATTTCTATTTCAAAAATATAAGGAAGGGTGCTTAGCCCCCAAATCCACACTGTAGAACGGCTCTAAAATCAATTCTCAATCGGCTTTTATTTCATAGTTTCCGAATTTTCTTACTTTGCCAAAATTTCCAAATTTTCTGTGAACCATTAAAAGAGATACTTGTAAACATCTGTCCGTCTCCAAGATCTCTTTTTTTTTTCTTTTTTTTTTAAAGCGACTCGTTTTCGTCTCGGAAGCAAGTCAGTTTCTCTAGTGTTACAGTACCCAATAGTAAACATGCTGGACCTGTCGCCATATTCTCCATCGGAAAATACCAGTAAGAAAGCAGGAAATGAATAAAGCCACCACTTTGGACTCAGCAGAAATAAAAATCGCTCTCGGTTTCCTGATCTTCACTACAAGTACATAAGCGAATGAAGGATTTCTTTTTAACAGAGGAAAAGACCCTATTGCAAAGTGCTCCCACCCAAAATGTAGCATAAAATCACGCATTTCTTAAACAGGAAGTGTAAAATTTCGACTGACTCCAGAACAATCGATTTGTTACTGACGTAATTACTGACTGACGTCATCAAGTAAACAATTTTCACCCGCACTGCATTAATCACTCGATTACCTTTAACGCAGTCACTCTAGGTCTTCTCATTCAGTAACTTTGCAACTAACCAGGGATTTCTACGTCTCAAAGGTCAATTACTGGATTGGAAACTTAGAACTATAAGGTCAACTGTTATGCAAATAGCCTTTGGCAATCTTTGAACGCCAGAGACGAAGTCAAGTCTTTCCATGTGAATATGCAGCATACTTATATGTCGGTTTGTTTCCAAATTGAAACGTCTTGCTCCGTTCCCATGTTTTCCTTAACGATAATGACAAACAACAACACGACGTTGCCAAGTGTTTGCCATTGTTTTTTCTGGAAAATTGTTCTTTGAGGTAAATAAGCACCCCCCTTGTTGGCTAGCTTGATAATTAGATAGATAACGGTGCAGGTATTAAGATTAAAGGCCAGCCACGGAAGCTTGAAACGGGGAGATACGTTTTGAATGTGTTACAATGGCCAGATCTTTCGATTAGCTTTACTGAAGTGCATCATTTAGCCTCGCAAATACAGCCTATCTCTCTCACTCCCTCACTCACTCACACTCGCCACACACACTTTTATATATATATATGTATGTATATATGCATAAAGGCAACTGAAAAACTTATCCAAAACAATCTACCCAATGTAAACAAAACCAAAATAATTATAACGACATCCAAATGTATTATGGATAAGATCAAAACCCCAAATATCTCTAACAACAATAATTCTGGAGCAGGCATATATAAAAAATATAGCGTCAAATTTTCCTCACAATACATTAGGGTAAGATGCAGAAATTAATAAAACCGTATCTATGAAATTAAAGGGAACTTATACACGACAATGTATTATGCATTAGTTATAGACAGAAATAGATTCGACCACAACTTTGATCTAAAGAATGCCACACTTATTAAAAGCGAAAGTAACTTACTGAGAAGGAAAATTCTAGGGAGTGCCGCTATCGAATTTTATTAAAATTTAAACTTGTGCCCCGGATTTTTTCTTTTTTTTCTTTATTCTTATTGTCCTTTTACAGATATACACTATTTGAAATTTTCATGCACACACACAAATACACACACACACACACACACATATATATATAATAAAATGTACTTCTAGTGTATATTATAATTATAGGTTAAAGTGTTCAGTATCAGGAATAAAGCATATGTAAATAGAAAAGTGAACATTGAAATCAACACCTAGAAACGACAGTCTGTTTAATGCTAAACAGGTGGACTGACGATTGAGTTTTGCTTGAAACAGTCGTCTCTGAGTGTTCACTTCTCTCTCTCTCTCTCTCCTTATATATATATATATATATATATATATATGTGTGTGTGTGTGTGTGTGTGTGTGTGTGTGTGTGTGTACTGAGCCACAAAATTCTAAGACATGTCATCATGTTTCCAGGACAAGGCTTTAATATCACTAATACGCAAGGTGTTAAATGAAAGTAACTAACAAAGGTTAACCAGTTAGAGCTCCTTGCTCTTCAAATGTAATCGAAGACAAACAGCGTATAAAGCAGGAACAGAAAAATATACTATCAGAGAAACGACATATATATATAATAATATATAAATATACTATCAGAAGAATTAAATTTAGACCACTATAATTGACAGGCGTTTTAAACTATATATATATATATATATATATATATATATATATATATATATATATATATAGTGTGTGTGTTTATGTGTGTGTGTGCATTTATTAATTCACTTGGTTGGATGAAGTTAACATAATAATTAATCCAAGAATACCACTGAAGATGAAACGACTGAAATGACACTACATTGAATGGTTCTCTACCCATTTTTGCTTGCAATTTATTATATCAATTGCAAGTGATTAAGATAGTAAAGTGTCATGTCAGGAGAGAGAACGTTGTGTACCGTCAATCATTCAAAAAAAAGAAAAACTCGCATTGCTAGTCACCATTAGAAATACTGGCTTTTACTTCCAGTACGAAATTTAAACAACAGCAGTTGTGAGAACGATTTCAAGTATCCCGGCCACACAACTATCGCAAGTGTAGTGGAACTGTTATGTTATTTACATAAGTTTAATGACCTCTTTTAATCATTTCGCCACAGTCAAGGCGATAAACCACTAAGTCGCAAATGTGAAAGAGTGTGAAGAAAAGAATTATTAAAGAGAGAAAACAGCAAATGTACAGGAATTAAGAAGACATAAGATGAGAATAGACATTGCATTTAAAATAATGAATATCAAAGTTGAGTGAAAAGCAATATCCCGCAAGAGAGCTCCACAAGTGAAAAGTGCGAGAGAAGAATCTGTTTGATATAAAATCTGATTTTATATAAGGAGAATTAAAATCGAATTTTCAATATGCTGATGACAAACACCAAAAGAAAACTGCAAGAACACCCAGGCAGTTTAGTAAAGGAAAGCGAGAAGGAAGGACAAACTTTAACTTATATAAAAAACAGACTGTTTAGAGGTAAGAGCGACGGCCTAAGACGGAGTATAAGAATGGGGACCTCGGAATCAATCAACTACTACCAGTAACGATGAAACGATGTCTCCTCGAGGAGGCCCCCGTTCCTTGAACGCCTACTGAACCTTGAACTCAGGCATGAAATCAAGTAAAACTCTTACATACGATCCAACGCTAAAGATGCAGTTAAAATTGTCGACTCCCTGCACCGCTCTAGTAAGAAACTGACTCCTCATTATATCACTCTATACCTTTACAAGAGCCAAATCAGGCCGAAAATTGTGTATTGTTTTCATATTTGGGCTAGAGCTGTCGAGTCCTCACTTTGCAGTCTCGACACAATCCAACAGCGTCTCCAAGTCCTTATGGGTAAAGAATTATTTTCCACCCTCCAATCTATCTCTCTCACAGGCGGGATGTGGCAAGCCGCTCTCTTTTCTATCGCTATTCCATGCAAATAGCCTTTGGCAATATTTGAACGCCGGAGATAAAGTCAAGTCTTTCCATGTGAATATGTAGCATACATATGTATCGTTTTTTTACCCAAATTGAAACGTCTTTCTACGTTCCCATGTTTTCGGACAAACTACATTCTTTAGTTCCACCAGGTCTAACCTTCATGGCTAGGACTCGCTTTATTGTAGCAAACCACCCACATTCCTTCTTTATTCCATCGGTGAGAGCAATCAATTACACAAGAGGTTGGGTACAGTTGCCATATATGGGCAGGAGCTGCCCAGTCTTCACTTTCCAGTCTTGATATAATCCAAAAACTTCTCCGCCTCCTTGTAGGAGACAAATTATTTTCCAACCTACAAAATCTTTCTTACAAACGAAACGTCTGAAGACTCTCACTGCTTTATTGCTATTTCCATGGAAAGGACCCAGACGAACTACATACCTTAGTTTCGCCAGTTCTATCCTTCACAGCTTAGAATCGTCATACGCATATTACAGAGAACCACTACCGTTCTCTTCGTGTTCCATTTGTGAGATGCATGTTTTATTTGAGCAGCAGCTTCTTGTGAACCACTGTTCAGTGGAACCGACTCCCAAGATAATGTTTCCCTGATCGCTACAATCTTAATCGTTTCAAGTCTAGGGTTAAAATTAATCTCCGTAAAAACTTCCTCTCAGCGTAACCCTCTATCCCGAGTGGACTCCAGGCCTCGTACAGAGTGTACCTTACTGTAAAAAAAAATAATAACCTTCTAACGACAGAAAATGTGATACAGTAATCCGAAGGCACATTGCAATAGCAACAGATGTTTACGTAAAGTATTATGCAACAGAAAATAATGTTAGAAATAAAGAAAAGAGAGATAGGGTGCTATGCAACAGCAATCTTCCCACATGTATTGAATAGTGGTCAATTTCATTCGAAGATGAAGAGAAATCTGGAGGCCAATGTGATGCGGCACTGCAGAAGGAAGCTCAGAAGACGGAACATGTAAGCGAAATGAAAATATAGAGATAAAGTATTCTGGGACAGCTATTGAGGAAAGCAATGCTTGGGGGATTTGACACCCACAGGATACATTGAAAGCTGTAGACAGACGGAAACGAGGACTAACTAACTTGTATAAATAAATGGCAGAACAGGAAATGGGAGAGATTCTAAAACTGATTAGAGCTACAAATTATAGGAAGATTTTTTTTTAAGCATTTCAACCAAAGAAAGGCGGGATACCATTAGAGCGCAATGGGTTACAGAGAGTAGGAGCAAGAGTTAATAGGCGTGATAGAGGAAAGGATGAAGAGAAGGACAGGGAATAGATCAAGGCATCTGAAGATGTCGATTGACATTACATTTGAATAGTTGGAGACTATAGCTATGAGGGAAACAAGTTATAGGAAGGGGATTCCACAGATTGGAGGTGCGAAACATGTAGCTATTGGAGTAGAAGAGACCGCTACATTTAACAGTTTCGACAGTAAAAGGGTGGAACCGTGATGCCTGCCTAGTAGCACGTTTAAATTAATTAAATTAAATTTAAATTAGCTCGTCGGAGCAGTTACCGTGGAAGTATTTGTAGAAAAGACAGAGGGAGACGACGGCACGTAGGTCAGAGAGTGACTGTAGAGGAGATGCCAGATCAGGGCCAAACACATTTCATATCCGTCTCTGGTTTTTGTCGAGGACCTTAAGGCGAACAGCGTGGGCACCAGACAATATATATCAGCAATATTCCATAACGAGGTATGATCGCCAACGTCCTGACTCTACACGGCACGAAGAAGAAGAGTGTGCCTTTTTTTTTCAAGTAGATATTCTGGCATTTGCATGTCACACATACAGACGATTAAGATATTGGTGGGAAGCACTTATCTAAACCAAAAGGAAAACTTAAACAACAGTATTTTCATAACCATTATTTTGTCTGTTAGAAGTCATTAAATCATACCATCCTCATAATTATCATCATCTACAATATATATTTATTTTATGCTAGTTAGCACGATAGATAGAGGTTCGAATCGATGAATCAGAGAGCCGATTTCGAATCCTACTCGGATTCGTTGCGTTCACTTATGTGTAAATACCCTTGTGAACGGTATGAATACATCTCTCCTGCCTACAGCAGTGGGTAATTAGCAGGACAGACTGTGTCCTATTGCGATGGGTACCAACCGGTTTATAAGAAGAACAACCCCGAGATCAAAAACTTCAGCTGTGGGTTAAATTGTAGCTTTCGTTGGCAACCATAGGTGAAGAACAACTCTGAATTTAACAGTACATAGCACTGGCGAAGCACACACTATGCAGTTAAAGAATGGATCGTGAAATCGACGGCATCAGTCGATGATCCCGTCTACGTTCGAGACACACACACACATACATACATACATACATACATACATACATACATACATACATACATATATATATATATATATATATATATATATATTAGGCATGCCTGATTGTATAAATTACAAACAGTATGACGACTTAGTTTTATCAGTAAACTCTAATATTCACGAATAATGTTCCATTTATCACAATTAAATATTTAATTGAAATATACGGAAAAATATTCGTGAATATGAAATGATTATGATAAAAATAGGCAGACATAATGTTTGTAATTTTTTCAGTAGCGTGTTACAGTGTCCTGTTGTCAGGCATAGAGCCTTCAAGCAACCACCCTCTTGATCCAGGGCAGCACTACCTCCTCAAGTCATTTGATGTTTGCCTCCGTGTTGAGTCTGTCGGAAGATGAATGGAGTCATAACTACGCCATGTCTAGTGATCACTCCAAACAACATCGTAATAACCATTTAACTCATCCAAACCTTTACGAATCCTCTGCTCTGTCCTCAGATTGTCACCCAAACACTCTGAAATGTTCGTACTGATGCTTCCGGTACGAATGCCAAGCAGTACAGCATGCAGTTTCCGAATTTGTGACTGAGTGAATTGCGTCATGATGCACTTGTTCTCAGAGATTGCTCCCTAATATACTGTGCCATCGACAAAATCAAAAACAAACAAGGCGAAATTAAAACTATAAAATGGCAACAATTTATCCATCGTACCCTGTATGTATGTATGTATGTATGTATGTATGTATGTATGTAATTTTTTTTTTTACAGCTTTACGAAAGTTTTTCAACACAGAAAATGGAATCGGTAAGCTGAGTTAAAATTTCGTCTGAGTCATTTTTGTTTACATCAGAGCAGTACTGGTGTCCCTCGTTCTAAATATGAGTTAATAAGAGAACCGACTGTATTCACTAGTTTTTACTTTTCGGATAGAGACATTAAATCCTGAATTGAAGTGTATTTTTTAAGTATCGTGTTATCTATTCTTAAATGCATTATTTGAATTGAACTGTTTCTATTTTCTGCAAAAGTAATCTCAGATTTATCTGTACTATCAACACGATTTTTGTTTCTAAGAACAAATATGCCCCTTGAATCATTAAAAGTTAAAAAAATAGTATATAGACTGATCACAAATCAACGGAAAAATGCATTAGCAACTTCTTGTCGCTACGTGATTTTTATCTTTTTTTACATGTTCTCTGAATGCAAGGCGCGTGAGCCACTCATTGAAGAGAGTTACTGTTAAAATGATTACAATGAATGCGGTGTTTGATATAAATGAAAGACGAGGTTGTCAGAAGTGAAGTGAGAATTAGAACGATTGAGAACGATTGGCCCTTAACTTGAAGCGGTCAAAATCAAAATCAAATTGTTTCAGAGACTCCCACGTTGGTGCTTTTCTGATCAAATAACGGTTCTTGTGAAAAAGCTGTCCGAATGAAACGGAGGGAATGATGGTGTTTCGTGTCCGTGAATGTAGCACGCCCAGTTTGTGAGGGTCTGAACTGATGTAATTAAAGAATGAAGCTCATCTGAACATTTTACATGGGAATAACAGCAGCGTTGCATCGATGGGACGTGAAGTAAAAATGAGATATTCTGTTCTTAAGGTTATATGTGAAATCTTGTTTTATTGGAGTCGATTTTTGTGTACTGTAAGCATAAAAACCGAATATATCATTAATATGTAAGGAAAGTCGGTTTCAACGACCTGTAATGCATACTGATAGGTGTATACAAAATTAAATCAGACAAGGAGAAACATTCATCGACTGACAGATTTTTGAAGTTTTGGACTTAAGAATAATGTCAGTATTTATTGTCATTTGATAATGTCCAAACTTTCATGTAACAGTCATATTTCGAGAATGTATATCCGACTTAGAAACACAGTGAGGCATAAATACAAAATGTTATAAAAACATAACTAGATAATAACGATGGAGATAGACAGGCAAGAGCAACGAGATAGATAGATAGATAGGCAAGAGCAACGAGATAGATAGATAGATAGGCAAGAGCAACGAGATAGATAGATAGATAGGCAAGAGCAACGAGATAGATAGATAGATAGGCAAGAGCAACGAGATAGATAGATAGATAGGCAAGAGCAACGAGATAGATAGATAGATAGGCAAGAGCAACGAGATAGATAGATAGATAGGCAAGAGCAACGAGATAGATAGATAGGCAAGAGCAACGAGATAGATAGATAGGCAAGAGCAACGAGATAGATAGATAGGCAAGAGCAACGAGATAGATAGACAGATAGATAGATAGATAGGCAAGAGCTATGAGGTAGATATACAGATAGATAGACAGGCAAGAGCTATGAGGTAGATATACAGATAGATAGACAGGCAAGAGCTATGAGGTAGATATACAGATAGATAGACAGGCAAGAGCTATGAGGTAGATATACAGATAGATAGACAGGCAAGAGCTATGAGGTAGATATACAGATAGATAGACAGGCAAGAGCTATGAGGTAGATATACAGATAGATAGACAGGCAAGAGCTATGAGGTAGATATACAGATAGATAGACAGGCAAGAGCTATGAGGTAGATATACAGATAGATAGACAGGCAAGAGCTATGAGGTAGATATACAGATAGATAGACAGGCAAGAGCTATGAGGTAGATATACAGATAGATAGACAGGCAAGAGCTATGAGGTAGATATACAGATAGATAGACAGGCAAGAGCTATGAGGTAGATATACAGATAGATAGACAGGCAAGAGCTATGAGGTAGATATACAGATAGATAGACTGGCAAGAGCTATGAGGTAGATATACAGATAGATAGATAGACGAGAACAACGAGATAGATATACAAATGAATAGATAGACGAGAACAACAAGATAGATATACAAATGGATAGATAGACGAGAACAACGAGATAGATATACAAATGAATAGATAGACGAGAACAACGAGATAGATATACAAATGAATAGATAGACGAGAACAACGAGATAGATATACAAATGGATAGATAGACGAGAACAACGAGATAGATATACAAATGGATAGATAGACGAGAACAACGAGATAGATATACAAATGGATAGATAGACGAGAACAACGAGATAGATATACAAATGGATAGATAGACGAGAACAACGAGATAGATATACAGATAAGAATAATGCGATATACAAATAGATGGAATAAAAAATTCAATAAATACATAAGAACAATGCGATCGACAGATATATAGATAGGTAATAACAATGCGATAGCTAGATAAGAACAATATGATAGATAGGTAGGACGGTAGATAGATAAGAAAAATCCAAAATATAGATAAGAACACTATACTATATATATATATCGCATTGTTATATGAGAACAAGGCCTTAGCTAGTAAGAACGATGCCATTGACAGATATATAGATAGTTAACAATGCGACAGACAGATAAAAATAATGTGATATATAGATCGACAGATAGAAAGAACAATGCTATATATGTAAGTAATCTTAAGGAGCCAAGCAAACCTACCTAGGTTTCACCTAAACGGATCTTCAGAGTAAAGCTGGCTATCCAAGGGTTTGCCAAACGAGTACCACCATATATATATATATATATATATATATATATATATATAAGAACAATGCGATAGATAGATAGATAGATAAGAACAATGCGATAGATTATCGCCATTATTCCACGGCTAATCTCAAAAACATATGAATAATCATATGAACACTGAAGACCCGCATCTTCCAGTAATCACGCAAACGACCTTTTTACAAGTAGAAACCATATGTCAATAAATATAGCAACATCTAAATATGTATATCTTTTCTGATTCTCCTTTGATGATGGTATCCATTATTTAACAAAAAATACTTCAGCTGAAATCTCATTCTTCTGTAGTGAATATATATTTCAAGTATGCATTATTGTTTATGATCGTCAACATGCCATCTTCTCAATGCTTTTAATAAAATTCGTTAAAAACCCGTTATATTCGAAGCGAAGATGTACTTCTGACATCTTCATTGATGAGAGTTCGTTTAACGGAAGATGCTTTTATCGAGTTAGCTTAATTCAGCGCAATGGCCGTCATCTACTCTCTAACAGACTAGCTTGCTATCTATTACCCCACGTTGCGGCGTCCACGGACGACAGGAGTTCATGTACATGACTGCGATCAACGAACTCCTCGGGTGAGAGAAAAAAAAGCAAACTTGTTGCAAACAATGTGGGTCAGAATCATACTCAATTCACATTTATGGCAAATAAAGATTTCGATGAAAAGCGCCTACACTGTGTAGACGTATTTCTTATTTATCTATCGTAATCAGAAATTTTATTGACCATTTCATCTTAAATTCTTGGATTGGCCAAACTATGGCACACTGTTTTGAATTTTCAAGATATCAAATTATTTTGAATTATTTGATTTATTCGAACTATTTTTCATATATTCCTTATTAGAGATGCTATAAGACACGCAGATCCAGCCAAGTAAATTTTAGCAATTTTCAGGGTACCCAACAGGGAACAACAATGGCGTATTGGATATAGGCTTTGTTTACCTAAGTGTTCCTGCCATTTATCTATCGAGAGTTAAATCTCTGGTTCAGCTACTGAAACCAATATCCTCTGGTCCAAGTCTCTCCCTTAAAAGAATCGGCATCCTCTTTAAGTTTTATGTGCCGTGTCCATTCAGGGCGTTGGGCATCATGGTAATCCACAACATCGTATCCTTTGTAGCTCTTAACAATGTTTACTTTTTTATTATCCTTCCCGATCTGCGAGCCTGTTCGGAAGGTTACTCGCTGTTTCCGTCACTGTCCATCTTGCTTTTCATATAACCTGCCTCAAATTCCCCAAGCTGTTTTCCCTCATTTTAGGGACAAAATAACAAAATAATCAACACATCAGGATATCTCATAGCTGCCAAAACAGTTAACATCTGAAAATGGTGAAAGAGAACTTAGCTGAAACATCGTACCTTAAATAACGTCTACAATAATAAAGTGGGAAAAAAAAATTAGTTCGAATACATTGAATGACTTAAAACAATGTGTATATTTCCGTGTGGTACAGATTTAGATATAGTACGATATTTGTTCAACACAGTCGATCTTGATACAATGCCAACACCAACATAGCTGTGTAGATTTGTGGCAAGGCTGTTCGACCAATATTTATGTATCTATCTAAAATCTACACGAAAAAACAAATTTCTTCCAAAGTGTCATCTTTGAAAGTCACCAGGTGCAGATGAACACCCCAGTTTTTACTTAGAATTCATGACCTCTGAGATAGCTTGCATCGATCTGTGTGCATACACGTCGCAGAGGGAAAGAGAGTAAAACAGGCGCACATGATCCTTCACGTGCATATTAAATTATTATTATTTAATTATATTTTCCCTTTCCGTGGAATTTTCGCTGTTTGTAAACAAGCCTGCTTTTGCAAATATCGTTGTTTTGCTGTTTTACTTTGTTTATTGAAATCAACATGGATTTTTATTTTTTTATTTTTTTTTGTAAATGTTTATTGGGGAAAATATGTATAAAATGTGTATTAATATCTTAATCTTTCACAGTAAATTTGCGTCCAGTTTCCAACTAAATTTTATCTTTTTTTACACAACAAGTGCTGTGGGGTATTTAAAATTAACATAGATTTTTATTTATATATATTTAGTAGGAAAATATGCATAGAAGCTGCCGTAATATCTTAACCTTCAACGGTAAATTTACTGAGAATTTCATACTGTTGTCGTGTCCATAAAAATAAATAAAAATTATTTTTTATAGATTTTTATAAAATAAATAAATAAATAAAAATAAAATGTCTAGATATGTTCTATGCTAACAGTTTCTTTTCTAGCACTTTTCTTTTGTGGAACTTCCTTCCGGCTCCATGCTTTCCAGTCAACTTTAATCTGCAAAAATTTAGATGCAATGTCAAACGCTATCTACTGTCCTGATTAGTTTTTTCTCTTCCCGTTCATTATTAATGATTGCGTTCCTTATTCTTCCATTCCCAATAACTCCTTGTGTCTTAGTGCCATTAATACCTCGCATAGGGTGATACCGATTAAAAACATAAAATTAAACATTTTAGTGTCAAAAAATAAATATAATAATTATAACAATTATAATTAAATTCATTCATTTTAAACCAATGGAATCGACCTCACTTTTATCCTCTACACAAACCAAGCAGTGACATTCTTGCTATTGGACAAGCAGTTCACACAGACAGGTCTTTAACACGTGCGTCAACGAAACTTGCATTTCCTTTTATTTTTCAGGCTATAGTAGTAACATTTATCTCTTAGCGCTCAACAAAAATTTGAGGTAAGAAAACTTCGAACACTTCTTGTATTTTCTAACTCATTACACATATCTATAAAAAAAAAACATTTAAAATCACACACATACACACACACACACATATATATATATATATATATATATATATATATATATATATATATATATATATATATATATATATATATAAAACATTCGAGAAAGACTGTATACACTTTACTTATTCTTTATCTCATTCTTCTGTTGGATTCCGATCCATATTTGATCTAAATTTGACCCCCAAATAACAATTTTACCCAGTGTTACTGTCTCTCGTGTCTCCAACAATAAAGATAATAAATAATACACGTTTTGTGGTTTCTTATTTTCTATGTGTATTTTCATATATATATATATAACTGTTAGGTAGTTTATTATTATTTAGTCAGATGTATAACTCCCCTTCACTGTATTTCATCTGTCTACTACGCTGTGGGATATTTAAAATTAACATAGATTTATTATTTATACATGTTTATTAGGGAAAATATGTATAGAGAGTGTCGTAATATCTTAATCCATCACGGTAAATTGGCGGACAATTTCATACTGTATTTCATCATTTTTTTTCGAAACAAATGCCACTAGACTGTGGGATATTTAAAATAAACATCGATAAAACAACAGTGTTAAGAAGCTGACCCAGCGTTTAGTCTTTCTATTTAATCATAACTAACGTTTGCTTATAAATTATTTCCGCTCCCTAGATATATGTAATTTCATTAATAAAAACAGTATTTATTCTGAAGAAGTAATTTGATTGACGAAACGCATATATAGGATTTTCTTATCCATTTTGTCATTCAGTTTCCCATGGACATCTCTCTGTGGTAATGATAATATTAGTCGTTCCGTATCTGTCTATATTTATGAGATGAGGTATTATGTACACTATTTACATTATTCAGACTATTGTCCTCATTTTGTCGCCAATACCCGGTTAAGGCTGTGTAGAATTTGGAGTGGGGAATTAACAGGAGATAATTGACAACGGACATCCATTAAACATGGCACGTGGAACTAGAAGAGTCTACCTCAGTGAGCGAAATAAAGGGTTCAGTTCGGCATTACAACCACCTGAAGAAGGCTAGAGCGTACAACGGCCGAAACATTGTAATAAATATGGCGACAAAAATGAGGACAATTGTCCGAATAATGTAAATAGTTTACATTAGCCGTTCCCTTATGTAAGGACATTCGACAGTAATTGACCACACAGTACTACTTTCGATTAAAATATATAAAATACCATCTTAAAGGCCTCTAGTCCAGATATATATATAAAAAAAAGGAATGATAATTTGAAGAAATAACTTTGAATCTCTCAATTCACTCCATGGAAATTAAAAACCCCACTTTAACCCAGATTCGGACAATAAGCCCAATTCCGTCCAAAAGAACGATTTGGGACGAAATTCTGATTTGGGTCGAAATTCCAATTCAGGCAGAAAATAGTGTTGCTCAAACCACAAACACCGTGGAACTTCAACTGGGTTAAAAAATCTTTCCCTTTAGTTCCGATTCCTTGGCATTTTCAAGAAATTTGTTTTGGAGTTTTGGAGCTATTTTAAACTGAATTTAAAACGAATATTTTTAAATTCACAAATTTTTTTGTGTTACTTTGGACTCAATATAAATTAAAAATTTTTTTAAAATCACTAAATTTGTTCTGTTATTTTAAAATTTGAATTTTTAACAGTTCACTCCTTAAGACACAAATTCTGGATCTTCAACAACCGAATAAAAGGCAGATTTTCAACCTCAGGGTCATTCTTATTACAAAATTGTATAATATGTCTATGTAGAGCAAGTTTGGCCTGAGTTAGAGGAGTTTCAGAAAAACAGACAGAATTTGTTGTTTATTTATTTAGATATCTCTTCAAACAGTTTTTCAGTAAAATTACTTACTGTAATTCACTGTTATCGTTTTCTCCAGTTCTAATGGGGGTTTTCTTGCTAACATTTTGTTCAAAGTACTCTTGCCATTAAAATTTTGATTATGTCATTGTTTTTTGTCCTCGGGATATACGTGTTTGCCAAATTCTCAATTGATGTGGTTTCTGTTATTTGATACTCTTTTGTTTGTGAACACTAGTATTCTCTAAGATGACACGTCTTAGAGAATAACATTCGCTCGAAGACATTTTTAATGATTAATCTGAGAGAACGATTGTCTACAGATGACAATTTAGATACTTGTGAACTAATTGGGCGCCACGAATTACATTCATATAAGAGTTTAGATATGATAAAGCTATTTAATTACAAGACTAGAGTTAACGTTTTGACTTTATAGCATATTGCGTTGTTCGAAAAAAGAAAAACTGTCCTTGGCGCAACCTATTCCATGTTCAATTTCCTTACCTCTTGTACTAAATGTATCTTAAGGTATCCATACACCGAGAAATTTGTAGTATTTAGTAATTATTAGTCCCACATCATAATTTTTATGATACATTCAAATAATAGCTGGCCACTCGTATTCGAGGATACCCGTCTACTGAAGACGGTCGCTCAGACACAGTTGTGTTTGCTCAACACCCAGAGAGACCACATGTGGTTTATACTGCAACTATGATGAGCAGAACTTACAGTTTCTAGTAGAAAGAGCGTATTATCTAGCATGATCAACACTTTGAACAAGGCAGGTACGCTCAATCCCTCGTTCACGATGACTCAAGAATTCAGGCTAGACAATTTTACTCGATCCGTTGTATGGCTTTCAGGCACTTTCCAAAGGTAGCGCGCGCTGGGATCGACCTCCATTTCGATAACATCAGGAAGTGAGATTCGAAACCGGGTCTCACAGTCAGAAAGCGAACGTTCGAAACACTCGGCGCATATATTGAAGTTACTTACCGTTACTGCTTTCATTCTGATTCCAGATCATAATTTCTGTTTTGGAAAGACGCATCCGGAGTTTAGATTTTAGATAATTTTGTTTTACGGCATATCAACCTCAATGGATTATTTAATGCTGACAAGATATTTCTTTAGGAAAGGTTCGCCTTAATATGTATTCTTTGTATGAAATCAGTTTGTAGATCAAGTTTCATTGACGTATATTTGTAAAGAGGGTTTTTGCCGAGAGTCAAATGTATGGTTGGTAATATTTTTTTTTCAAAAATGTATTGCTGGTATTTTTACTATAAAAAAATACTTTTTATACTTTCAGTGTTTTGAAATCAGTTTTGAAGTTAACTATTTGCCCAAGGCTGGGGCCCTAACAGGTGCTACCATCCGGACCAGGGTTGATCTGGGAACAACATCAATCAAGAAGTGGTTCCACGCTCCTCAAAACCTTCGGATCAGAGGCCTTGCTGCCGGATGTAGTTTATTGTCATACCCAGTGCACTTTATCCTGTGTCCTGTTTCTTGGAACACTTGGTAGACGACGTTTAATCACACTATATATGATTTTTAATTGTAGGAGTTTCTTGAGAGATACATTTTTGTTCGCATTTTCTTGTCGTGTGGCAGATTTCACTAGAAAATTCAAATGGCAGCAACTATTTTAAATGCTCCAGCATTCTACCGAATATCTCTTCGGATTTTAGCAATGTGCAAACATATTCAGAAGAGTTCCAGGCACGAGAATAATTAACGGCACACAAATTAAAAAATCGGGTGCAAAATTAAAAAAGTCCAGCAAATTGAAAAGTACAAGAAAATTAAGCAAAAATACGGCATACAATTGAAAAAGTACAACTTTAGGAAGTAAACTATGCAATTAATAAATAAATTCGAAATTAAAATGGGTCAGGCAGAAGTCAAGCGAAATGAATGGGTGAAAACGATAAGCAGATATGCAGTCGCTGCAAATTTTAATTTTTTAAAGTGAGATAAATTGAAATGTGTTAATATATTTTGTTTAAATGATAATTAATTTGTAGTTTTAACTTTGGTATCGGATTTATTAATTTTTCTGATTACCAAGATTACGCTTTTAATGTCGGCTGGTGCAAATTCAGCTGTGACTTACTGAAATGTACAAGTGTCGACATGGAACAGAAGAATATTAAATAAGGTAAGCGATTCTGCTCGTTTAGATTTTAACTTACTGCATTTCCTTTTAGTTCACATGCCCTAAGTTTTATATTGTGTGAGAAAATTTGTTTATCTGTTTTGGGCTTGAATTGGTTAATAAGTTGAATTTATTATTTTTTACTGAGAGAGCAACACGAAAACAAAGTGACTCATCGGTACAAATATACGAGAACCAATATGACCTTCATAACACCCATTCATTTTAGTGTATACCGCACAAATGTATCACAGCAAAATGTACTCGAGCCCGTAGGCTCGGCCAAAAATAAGCCCATTAGAACCCGTATACACGGGTTCAGGAACTGTCTACCTCCCCGGACGGCACTTTGCCCTGCGGCAAAGCCCCGTCCGAGTTCCTCCCCTCCGAGGCGGAGAGTTCGACAGCAAAGAACAGGGTGACTGACACTGACTCTGTGTCTGCTGCTCCCTCTTATGAGGTACGGAACAGTCCATTACTATTACGGGTAAGTTCCCATAACACCTGCCCCCCCCAAAATACTTTTTTGCTCTTGAATATAAACACTTGTCACAAAATAAATCCTTACATTTGACCTGAATAAATCCCTCAGACGACGAAACGCCTCGGCTAACATATGTTTCCCTTTGGTCTTTATTCATATTGTCTTTTTACAGATATACAGTCACTGAAATTTTCAGACATGTGCATACATTTTAGGTAATGTGCTAATGTGGACAGAACCGATTATAAAAGTGCATAGACGCATGGGCTAACTTTTAAGACCGCCTAGTCAATCACAAATTTATATGAGTAACAAACCTTTCTCATTACTCAACTGTTTATGGAAAATAATTGATTGGTTTCGTAGAGAGAGCAATCGGTTTTGACATTTACGTCAGGGAGCGTGGCAACATATTACATGGAAAACTTAGCAAAATGACTTTTAACGAAATGTGATGAAACTAGATACACAGACCGAGTGTGTATGCGTGCGTGCGTGTGTGTGTGTTTGAGACAGAGAGAGAGAGAAAGAAAGAAAGAAAACCGTGTGTATTTAGTCAGTGTGTCACTGTGTCACACTTTTTCAACTTTACTCCTATAGGCCGTAGCCCAACAGATAATACCATTTTGGAAATAGGCCGACTCTGTGAGCAAATTAAAAAACATTCCGGACCCGGAATCCTAAAATTTTGTATTCCCAAATTTTTCATTACTGCGATTGTTTTCGGTGATTTTTTTTTACGACGAATTTTTTGTACGTTAACAATATTTATAACTTGGAAGTAAATTTGGGAATAATTGAAATTAAGGGCAAAATCTAACGAAAATCACCCATGAAATAAAAATAATTGTTTGTACAGAAATTAAGGACCGACGTGCATTAAATAGTCCTTAAATTAAGTGGCGGCAGAAGAATTATCATTGAACGTTTAAAAGATAAGATTCAATATTAATGCAATACTTAAATGCAGCGATCAATTTTATGTTCTTCTCTAGTTAATTGTTGCCTATTGCATACGACATCAGTATGCGTCGCAAAAAGAAATCTATGCCAACAGAGGACCAGATTGCAACCAAAAGAGCCAGGGCTGCATCGAGGAAAAGAATGTCCCGTGTAAATGAAAACCAAAGAGAGCTTCTAATGCTGAGAATATGCAATGACTTAGTGACCCTCACACTCGCCGAAACAATCAAGAGACCTGCGATAGTGGATCTATATTAATGCTTGCCGATTCAGCTGCACTAACAAGACAAAGGCTGAATTAAAAAAACCGTGGATAAAGCAACAAGAAACTACTCCTGTACTTTTCTCAAAAAGTGATGGAAATTATATTTTTAGACAAAGCTTGAAATTAAACTCAAAGTAAATGGTTAGCGTCAACCGAACATGAATGGAAGAGAACGCGGTAAGTAATAAACATTATAAATATCGTGAAGACATGACTGACGAGGCAGATTTTTTTTTCATGTTGACATTTCTTTCTGCGGTAGACCGAGCCTATAGTCTGTCCTGTTATTGTTGCATTGGTTGTCATTATGCTATTAAAATGTATTGTTGGTCATTTTACTATAAAAATGAACTGTTAATTTTTTGCGGGGTGAGGTTTCACTACCTGCCCATAAATGTGATCCTAACAGGCGCAACCACCCTGGGTCAAGATAAACCAGAGAACAAGAACAATTAAGATGTGGTTCCACACTCCTCAAAACATCCATTCTCCCCATCAGAGGCCTTAATGCCAGATATAGTTTAGCGTTAAAGAATGGAGGTCATTTTGATATTTGGCATGGAAATAAACATAGAGTTGCGATAGGGCTGCAACTTTGCGTCTGTAGGAAAAGAGGCTGCTGAGTAGAAAATAAGTCACCAAGTAAAAGTCACTGTAAACGATTCCCAACTCATGCACTGTTGCTTCCTTACAAAATTAAGATATCACATCATGGGTATGACGATAAACTACATCCGATAGAAAGTCGTCTGATCGGGAGGTTTTGAGGAACGTTGTAGCAAATCTTAATTGCTGCTGTTCCAAGGTGCAACCTAACACGGGTGGTAGCACCTGTCAGGGTCCAAACTATGGGCAAACTGGGGTTAAAACACTAAGAAATTTCTAACATTTTATAGTAAAAATAACAGCAATACATTTTCATAGTAAAGAAATTACAAGCAATACATAAACCTAGAAATAAACAACATACTAGCAATACTTTTCTGTAAGGAAACAAAAATATTACCAGTAATATATTTTTGTAAAAGAAATTACTAATGATCCCAAGAAAATTAAGTTTCGGCATTAAATGGCTCATGAGGAGTTGACACGCCGCTAAGCAAACAAACAACTAAGCTATCTTTTGTGTCGGAACGAGTTAGGCCTTTCAGAGTACTGTATTCTCTCAGTGTTTGATTGTATTTAAAATAAAATAAAAAAAAAAAAAAAATTTCGAATGCTTATTCTAAAATAAGTTCTTCTGTTTCTCCTCTATCTATATAATCCTCCTTCTTTCTCACAAGACCATCGCCTTTTTGGTCTGCTGCCAGATTTAGCCAAATTAATATCTGCAAGTTTCGTTAGGTAACTGACTTGACTCTCCCACCCACCCGAGGCGAAAGTACTGATGAGGTGGTCTATGCTGTTCTTAAATATATTCGTTAGATATAAACTTTCATATGGATGGAATGTATATTGTCCAAGTCGTTTAGAAATGTCTATCATGTGTCTATAATCGCTTTCTCATACCAGCGATTAAAAATGATTCAAACGAACAAAGACTAGCTGTTAGAGAAGACAGGTCTACATTGAAACTCATGGACTGGCGTTACATAATCACAAACACATACCTTTGACAAATAAGAGAAACAATAGCATTTGATGAATTTCCGCAGCAGCAACAACTTAAATGTATTGCACATGTAATGACATAATCTAGGTGTTGTCATTCCACTCTACTTTAAACAAAAGCTTAGGAAGGAAACTCCCATCAATTTTCGAGAGAGAAATTATAGTTGGCATGAGAAACGTGTTTTCCTGAAAAATTCTCCTAATCAATGATTTTATAAATTTCAAGCGGTAGTAACGCAAACTTTTCGGTAAAAAAAAATGCTGAATATTTCCTTATAAGAAAACTGTTAATCACCCCATTACTTGAGGACTTTCATCAGCAGCAGCAACTAAAGTCTTAACTCGAAGGGCATATGACACAATCAAGAACTTAGGCTGGAAACCGCATGATCCTTTCGTACAAATGCGGGTTTCCTCCGGGGCTCCATCATTTCTCCTATTTTGTGTTTAATTTGGAGTATTGCTGCCATATATGGTCTGGAGCCCCTGCTGTTTACCTCAGGGTTCTTGATAAGATCCAGAGACGGATATGCAATGTAATTGGCCCCGATCTGTCATCTCCTCTGCAGTCTCTCTCTCACAGACGCGACGTTGCCTCGCTCTGTCTTTTTTATAAATACTTTCACGGTAATTGCTCCGAGGAGCTGCTTTCGCTGGTTCCTAGGCCTCATGAATTTAAACGTCCCACGAGGCTGGCAACCCGTTCCCACCCCTTCACCGTTGAAACTGTTAGATGTAGACGTCTCTTTTACTCCAATAGTTTCATGTCTCGCACATCTCGCCTGTGGAACTCCGTTCCTTATTCCTGTTTCCCTGACAAATACAATCTCCAACTATGTAAGTGTAACGTCAATCGACATCTACAGTTGCCTTGATCTATCCTCTTCCCTTCTCCACATCCTTTCAGCTTTCATTCCCATCTGCTCTCGCTCCAAATCTTCTGTAACCCCCTAGCCTTGATCGATCCACTATCTTTCTCCACATCCTCTCCTTTACTACTCCTATCTGCTCTTCAAAACCTTCTGTAACCCCTTGCGTGCTAATGGCTTCCAGCCTTGCTTGGGATGATATGCTTAAAAAAATATATTTTCATTAATGACCTTTGCAATGACATCAGCTCTCATCTTGGTATCTCCGCTGATGTTACAACCATTTACTTTTGTCTCGCTAGTACGTCTGATCAGTCCGACAAAGCCAAAATGGCAGCCAATGTCCAAAACGACCTCAAGTCCGTCGTTAACTGGGTAAAAGAGGGCTTGTTTATTTTAACGCTTCTAAAACTAAACTTCTCTGCATTAGTCATCTGAGAGATCCCTCTCTGCGTTCAATCAGCATGGCTGATGCTAGCCTCCAAGAAATTCGACTCGTTGCGCCTTCTCTAGCTAACATTCTAAGCTGACATAAAGCTGAAAGACTATATTGAATCCATTGTTAGGTCAGTTTGCCAAAAAAGTTGGTTCACTGTGAATTGCGAGACGATTTTTCTCTCCAGAATCTATCATCCATATCTATAAGTCTACTATTCGTCCATAACTTAGAGTACTGCTGCCACATATGGTCCGGTGCTCGTGCTAATGCCTTGAGCTCCTTGATGAGATCCAAAGAAGAATCTTCAGTATTATTGGTCCTGATCTGGCTTCTCGGTTTCAGTCGCCTTCCCACGGCCGTAAAATTACCTCCCTGTGTCTCTTCTATAAATATCCTTATAGTAATTGTTCAGATATCCTCTTCGCTATGGTACCTCGACTTTTGAATTTCAGCACAGTACTAGACTGGTGTCGATATCTCATCAAGATACAGTTGAACAGGTTAGATGTAACCGCAAGTTCTATGCCGACAAGTTTCTTATACCGCACTCCTCGCTTGTGGAACTCCTTTCCAGCTCCATGCTTTCCAGCCAATTTTAATCTGCAAAAATTTAAATGCATTGTCAATCTCTATCTACTGTCCTCCTGATTACTGTTTTCGTTACCGCTCATTAATAATGTTTTTGTTTCTAATTCTTTCACACCAATTAACCCCTCGTGTCTTAGTGGCTTTACTGACTTGCTTGAGGTGAAATCGATTTAAAAAATACTGGACTTGAGAAACATATTTTATGAAAAATTGTTTTAAAAGAAATATTTTATAAATTTCAATCGACAGGAGTACAACATGCTCGGTCATTGAATGCTGAATATTTTCTCATAGGGAAGCGGTTAATATTACTATTACCCCTATCATGAAGGCGTGTTGACTCGAACATACTGATAAATGTCAAGCTTACACATAGTGATTTCGCTTTCCGCGGCTCTATTTTCTGAATTCTGTTACCCGCGGTTAATAATAATAATAATAATAATAAACAATTCATTTATCTTAGTAATGGTCCTAAATCATATGAGAAGTGGCACTCGCATTTCGTAAAGTACTTCCTGTAAATGAAAAGGTTAAAGGTCTCGACTTAATAAGGAATGAAGCAACCGTATTTTGAGACTAATGACCTAAAATAAGAAACAATCTTCTGTCCGAAAGTTACTATATATATATATATATATATATATATATATATATATATAAAAGTGAACATAGAAGTCAACACCTAGAGGCGACAGGCTGTTCCATACTAGATGCAATCATAGGCATCTAGCATGAAAAAGCCTGTCGCCTCTAGGTGTTGACTTCTATGTTCACTTTTATATTCATACACGCTCTATCTCTGATATTGAGCTCTTTATCCCATAAATATAGCACACTTTAAGACTATATATATATATATATATATATATATATATATATATATATATATATATATATATATATATGTATTGTGGGTGTGCATGCCTTTGTATGATGTGTAATAATGTCAGAAACAAAAGTACAAGTAACGAGACAACGTGGAAAAAGAAATAAACGACGCGTTTCCCTGATAGCGTCGGCTGCCTTCAGCTTCTTCAGGTTAGAATGAAAAAACAACATGTATGCAAGAAAAATGCGCTGGAATATCTGAGGATAAGAGGAGAGCATAAATAAAATTACCTTATCACATCCAATGACCAAAAATCAGTAAGTTTTTGATGTTTGCTATATATATATATATATATATATATAAACAGCGTGTCCATAAAGTTCGTGTGCACTTTAAAAAAATTATAACTTCATTTGTATTTGCGATAGAAAAAATCTGTAAAAATCTTTATAAAGTTTAATGTGCCTAATTTTAAGAATAGCTATAATAACTAATGTGATTTCAGGCATTACTGTAAATTAGTTGGCAAAAGTTTTCCGTGAACTGCAAAATCGTATTACTCTTTAGGACATGAGGAAACTTAAATAAAATTTCAATAAAACCTTAAAAAATATAGATTTACTTCTTTCTAACCCTTTTTACAAATTATTTCTATCGCAAATACAAATAAAGTTATAAATTTTTTAATGTGCACACGAACTTTATGGTCACCCTTTATATATATATATATATATATATATATATATATATATATATATATATATATATACACAGGTGTTAGACAAAACAACTAGAACAGGTGCAAATTCCGCTCCTATATTTCAAAGACCTATTATATTGGAATTGGTGGTTATATCTATTGTAAATATATTTATTTATCTAATTTACTGTCTTTGTCTTATTTATTTTGAGAAATTAGTAAAATTTAAGCTAAATGCCTGACCTATACGAGTTAGAAAACGGGCAAATTGTTGGAGCTCGCATGGCAGGTGTCTTGATCTCTAAGGTTGCTGAACTGTTTGGTATTTCAAGAGCTACCATATCAAGAACTACGATGCAATTTGAGAAACAGGGCTAAACCTCTAGCAACCGTAGCAATTTGGACCGGACTTGCAAACTTACTGACAGGGTCCGACGTGCATTGAAATACAATGTGGCAAAAAATCATTGTACTGCTGCGGCCAAAGTGACTGCCGAGTTAAATAATCATTTGAATAGTCCAGTTTCAACTAAAACTGTTCGTCGTAAGCTCCATAAGGCTGCCCAGACTTTATTCCCTGATGATGACTGCATCTTCCAAGGCGATAATGCTCCAATACATACCACTTGAGTGGTTAAGAATTGGTATGAAGAGCATGAAAGTGAGTTAGAACATATGAAGTGGCCTCCCCAATCTCCAAATATCAATATTCTTGAACATTTGTGGTGTATTTTGGAGCGACAAGTTAGGAGCCGCTATCCTCCCCCGTCGTGTCTTAAAGAGCTGGAGAAGGTATTAATGAAAGTATGACTGATAATTCCTCTGGACGAACTCAGGAAGCTGTATGATTCCATTCCTAGACGTATGAAAGCTGGATGTGAGGCTAAAGGAGGACCAACTCCATATTAAATAAATTTTCTTTGAATTTATTTTGTCCAACTCCTATATATATATATATATATATATATATATATATATATATATATATATATATATATATATATATATGTATATAATTTTGCATTTAGCCAACAATCCTTCTTTTATACTATTTCATTAATTACGACTGACAAGGTACTGCAGTATTATGTTTGGATTTATTTTACTTGCCTTCTTATAATTTTCTTTATTTCTGGACATAATTTATATAGAAATTGCTCAAATGTTTTGTATAGCCGAGAGCTTTCGGCTATACTTTTAGGCACCAAGTATTATATATAAATATATATATATATATATGTAACAGGCAGGCAGTTTCTGTTGTGTGGACTTTGAAGGTGATGAAGGACTTTTATTCATGGTCCCCTCTTATACTTAGAGATCCCAACATTCTTTTCCTGACATAAAAAAATGATGTCTGCAGGCAGGAATCGAACCTGCATTCCAAATTCCTTTTTTGCTAGAAATCGTCTTTTAGCTTTGTAATGATAAGTTACAAAGTTACAGACTATTTACTGTAAAGCAAGTTGCAATTAAGCTCTTTAAGAAATCCTTATCTCTCGTTACGAATATTCAGTGTATGCATCAGTTAATTCATATTTTCTTCGACACAAGGGTAATCAAAGTCGGTCCGGTAGTAAGTGTTGCGAAACACGCCGAGTCTCTCGACCTAATTTTAAACAGGGAGCGAATAATAGAGCGCTCAAAACGACTCTATTCGCGTAATGTCCTTTTAAAAAATAAAAGATAAGAAAAGGAAGAGAAGGCAAACCTTAAATAACAAAGAGCAGACCTGCGCATCCCACCCTTTCCGCTAACAAAAGACAACAAAATCAGTACCTTGGAGCAGCCTCGCTTTAATAAACCAGAATCCGTCAACCAACTCAGTCTCCACGTTCGACGGCTGCCCCATAAGCGCAGGGTACTTCACGTATTTTTCTATAAATCTTAATACAAGAAATTTAAGCTACTAATGCTCGTTTTTTTTTCGATCTGACAGTACTTCTTATTACCATAATTGATCTATTTCTTATACTTACAATTTTATCTATCTATATTACATTAAAGTATATATTTATTCTGTCTGAATTACTATAAGCTTGGTCTGCAAAGTGATAAAAATCCACCACCGTAGATTAAATTAAATGCTCAGTTTGAAATTCCCCGTGGGTTACTCAGATCGACCAGCAGCGGACTAAGACAGGAGAGCAAAACGACCGAAATGATGTGATAACAAAGATAATCGGAGAAAATAATGCATATATAAATAATATTGCATATATTTACGATAGTATACACATTCTGACAACTAAAATGTGTCAGTAATATTTTCTTATATTTAGAATATATTATTAGTTTTTAGTATGTAATAATATAAATTCCTGTTATTAGTTTTGGACTATTGCGAGCACATCGGGTGTATTTAGAGATTGTTGATAAAATCCAAAGAAGAATATGCAATGTTAAGGTACCTGACCTGGCATCTTGGCTTCAGTCACATTCGCAGCGCTGTAAGGAAACTTCCCTCTGCATTTGCTATAAATATTTTCACAGAATTTATCTGATTAGCTTCCCCATTTGGTACGTCGACTTTACAAATTTAATCGCAGTACTAGATTGGCAGGTAGGTTTCATTCTTTTACATTTCTATGCTAACAGTTTCTTCTTTCGCAATTATCGAGTGTGTAAATCCCTTCCATCCTCTTACTTTCCTGTCAACATTGTTATTCAAAAATATAAATGCAATGTCAATCATTATCCTCTGTCTCCTTACTCTCTGTTCTTTATTGTTCTCTCTCCTTAATAATATTTTTCTTTCACACTGAGTAACCGCTTGCGTCGCAGTGGCCTTATTGACATACTTGATGGGAAATGATTAAAAAAATAATTTGTTAAATTTACCATTTTATATGACTATGACACTACCATTTTCTTCTGTCTCAATAGCATATATATATATATATATATATATACGAGGGTCATTCAATAAATAAGGTGAATTTCTAGGTATAATACCGATAGAAGCTTACTCTTTTTTAAATTTTTTTTGTTTTAATTCTTTTTCACATGGATTTAATTTCTTTTGCAGATTAAAAAAAAACTTTGAAAGTTTTGGCGATTAACAAAGATGGCCCACCAAGAAGTATGCTCCAGGATTGAACAGCGGTCAGTTATCATGTTTTTGGTTGCTGAAGGGTGCAAACCAGTTCATAGGAGAATGTCAACTGTGTATGGTGCCACATGTTTCAGCCAAAAAATGTCTACAAGTGTACTAAATTGTTTAAAGAAGAACGGAGCAGTGTTGAGGATGAAGACAGGTCTGGGAGGCCTACAGAAGTGAGGGCGCCTGAGGTGATCGAATCAGTCAATGACCTCATTCAGTCTGACAGAGGGGTGACAGTGCATGACATTGCAAGGACGTTGAGCTTATCTGTTGGGACAAACGCAGGGATCATCAGTCAGAAGGAGTCATCTTGCATCATGACAACGCAAGGCCTCACACAGCATCCCAAACGGTGCAGACCATCAACGAGCTGGGCTGGGAACTTCTCCCTCATCCCCCTTACAGCCCAGACCTTGCCCCTTCAGACTTTCACCTGTTTGGTCCCTTGAAAGCGTTTACGAGAGGCACGAAGTTTAAAAGTGATGATGAAGTCAAAAGTGTTGTGAGCGACTGGCTGAGACATCAGTCCAAGGATTTTTACGCTGAGGGAATACGGAAGCTTGTGCACAGATGGTAAAAGTGTGTGACATTGCTGGGAGACTACGTTGAAAAAAAAAGAAATAAGTAAGCTTCTATCTGTATTAGAAATCCTTATACCGTAAAATTCACCTTATTTATTGAATGACTCTCGTGTATATATATATATATATATATATATATATATATATATATATATATATATATTCAAATGTAACGAGAACGAAAAGAATATAAATTCAAACGTTCATAGCATTAATTTATAACCAACTATGTTCCTCACCTGTCGAGATGCGTTCGCATCGAAAAAAAATGCATCTTTGTCGTGAGTACTTTTTTGTCCATATGTAACATGTTTATATATATATATGTGTGTGTGTGTGTGTGTGTGCGTGTGAGAGAGAGTCATTTTACATTAAACCATATTTCTTCTTTTTACAATATTATATTATTTATGTTAATTACGATTTCTTATTCCTATACACGACTTATTTCTTATGGTTACATTATACTTTATTATTAGCTTATAGAACGTAATACATTATACTTATATCTATTGATATATATAACATGTTATGTCTAAGACGTAATTTAATGTGGCTGGGTTAGTGGATTCATTAGCATAATCTTATCGCTTATCCCCAGACTTCCTTGGGAATATTTACAACAATTCTGCCTTGAGTTCATATTTAATTACTTGTCCGTGATGCCTGGTCCTTATTTGGTCTTATTAAATTAGCTGTAAGCCCGATTTATGAATTTTCAGTTACTTCTCGGGAAAGGCCTAAACCTGACCTTAGGACCCAATAAGAGATCCTGGATGTGAACTATGTTTTTATTGAATCCTTCTTGAAAATCGTCATAGTCATACAAATTTGGATCGCTTGTAGTTTAAAAATATGGGTGTATTTCCGAAGAGGTTTTCACAGTTTTTTTAGAGATCAAATTTACAATCAATATAATCCTTGCTATTAGAAAGATAAATTACACTTCTTATTTCCTTGAATGTCAATAATTTAATACATAAAAGAATCATAAATCGAATTGCTATTTTTGTTCAATGATTCCAAATAGGCAGCGGCAAATATTCATTGTTTTCATTTAAATTTATAGGATGATCGCATACTGAAAAGGAATCACCCTTTTCTGTATTAATTTGTGACATACTTATTGATTTTTATGCGGCATATTTGTTTTCATTTTCCCCAATCAAGGCAATAAAAACCATTGGATACAAAGGGGCTACTGAAAAAGAATGAAACAGAGAATATAATAAAAGAACAAAATTCAAGGAGAGATGATGAAGATTCCCATTGTATTTAAATGCTTGAAAATCCTAGTTAACGTGAAAGTAGGAAACACTGAAAGAGACTTCCAGAAGCGATAAGTCCAAGAGACGGAACTATTCGCATAGAACTTAATGGTTACAACTCCTAATTTAAACAGGGAAATTATAAGACCTAGCTTCCAATCTAGTACAGATCTAACCTCTTATCCTAAAATTGAACAAAATCACAAAAGTCTCATATATAAATAAAAAAAAAAGTTTCATGTATAAAAAGAAACAAATTTAACAACTTTTAATACAGATTTTAATATCTTATTGACACATTAATAATAATATCCAATATATACACTTATACGTACAAGAAAGGATCTCTTTCTGTCGGATACTTCATGCCTTTTGGGGTTTGCTCTGTTTGCTATAGAAATTTATTGTAAATGGATCCAACCTCTAAAAAACATTTTCTAACAATGCTACAGTCACATATTCGACATATTTCATAGGTAGGAAGCCCGAATATTCCATAACACCCGAATTTATATGGAGAAAGCTTTTGGAAAGGCGTTATTTAAAGTTTGCGCCAAAACAAGCACGGAGAACGTATACGAATATTGTGCCGAATTAAGGGTTTAAATACAGGTTTTTATTCGTGAAATAACACCGGATTAGGTTTGATGGTTTCTTGAATTAACTTGAACTCGATCAATTTCAAACAGGTACCACATGAATTTATGGGTCCGCCCTGTTTGCAAAAGAAATTCACAAAAATCCACCCAGCCACTAAAATATTTTTCTAATAATGCTGCGGTTACATAATCGATATATTAAATACTTAGGGGAGTTCTATTATCCCATGACACCCACATATATGTGAAGAAAGTGTTAAGAAGTGTGATTACGCCAAAGCATAAGCAAAAAACGAGAATCGTATACGAATTAATATTATGCCAAATTAAGAACTTAAATGTAGTTTTTATTCAGGTATTAATTTTCTGGTATGTATAATATATTGGATATTATTATTAGATGCAAATTGACATTAACTTCTGAATTAAATGTTCCTTGAAATTTCAGTGTTAAATTTCTTTGTGTTTATATGAGACTTTTATTCATGAAACTGGGATTTTCTCCGGTTTTTAGATCAGAAGCTGGTATTATTATCAGTTACTATCTAGTACTGCGCTTAAATTAGTGACATTGTGGTTCCAACGAAAAAAGCTCATCAGATAAATTACCGTGAAAATATTTATAGAAATAGCACAGAGAGGGTACGTTACAGCGATGGGTAAATAACCGAAAGGAACACGTTACGTAGTAGTAGTAGTAGTAGTAGTAGTAGTAGGCCGAAATTTTTCATGCTATTGCGTAAAGCAAACGTTAATTTAACGTGTAACGATCATGTTGATTTTTATTGTCATCTATCATCATGATCTTTATTTCTAATTCATAATTTGATAGTCATTAGCATAAAAATCCTCGTCTGGAATATTTTAGACATTCCAATTTTTTTTATTTATTAATTACTCGTATCATTATTTTTTTTTATGTCCCATCAACGCTGGTTTTATTCAAACGGTGAAGCGGAAATTATAACTTCTCTAAACCACCCATTCTAGATGCGATGACGACGCGTGGGAATATTTGATTGGCGTTCCGTCCGGTCACATGACTAACACTTCCCGCATCCAGGCTCGAGAGAGGTCGTTCACTGTCATTAATTTTACAGTCCAATTAAAATATATATTGACACAACTCTGCCGTACGTACGTACGTACGTAGACCGGAGATCGTACGGAAATTTCTGTGACTTGTTCACAAGTTTTGCATTCCACGGAGTGAGCATTGATGAAATGTTTTGTTACTCGTTCATGGTTCATGGCGACAGTAAGTCTGAACCAGAGTTATGACAGGGAAATAACAGGACATGTGATTTTTATTTATTTATTTTTTGTAAGCATTCGACACCAAGTAAGGCGGGAAGCCACTAGCACGCAAGGGGTTACAGAATTGGAGCGATAATAAAGAGGAGTGATAGAGGAAAGGATGAAGAGACGGTTAGGGGCTAGATCAGGGCATCTGGAGACGTCGATTGACGTTACATTTGAATAGTTGGAGATTATAGTTATCAGGAAAACAAGAAATGGGGAGGGAGTTCCACGTGCGAGAAGTGCGAGACATGAAACTATTGGAGTAGGAAAGACGACTTCATTTAACAGTTTCGACAGTGAAAGGGTGAGAGCGAGATGCCAGCCTAGTTGAGCGCTTAAATTCATGAAGTGGGGGAACCAGCGAAAGCAGCTCATCGGAGCAGTTACTGTGAAAGAATTTGTAAAATAAAGGAAGGCAACGGCACGCAGACGAGACGCCAGATCTGGGCCAATTACATTGCATATCCGTCTTTGGATTTTATCAAGGACTACGAGACAATTAGAAGGGGCTCCAGACCATATATGGCAGCAATACTCCATGCAAGGGCGAATGGTTGATTTTTAGATTTGAAGGATCAACTCCGGCGAGAAAAATTTCCTGGCGCGGTATAGGGAGCCAACTTTCCTAGCGGTGGACGAAGCTATTGACTCAATTTATTCGTTCCATCTCAGGTCAGCGGACAACGTGAGACCGAGCAGTTGCAAAGAGGTGCTCTCGTGGAGTTGAGCGTCAGACATTCTAAAGGGAGGCAGGGATGGTTCTCTCTGGTGAGTAATAGAAAGCAGTTTTGTTTTTGAGGCATTAAAGTTAACCAGCCAATTCCTGCCCCAGTCCACAACCGATTAGAGGTCCTTTTCAAGAAAAACGGCCAGGTTAGTTTTGTCGGCGACACTAGATTTGTTTTTGAGGCAGGAGTAAATAGTAGTGTCGTCCGCATAGATGCCTACTTGGGAACCTATGACATCAGGAAGATCGTTAATGAAGATAAGGAACAGAGTAGGGCCTAGGATAGAGCCTTGGGGAACACCTGCGTGCGTGGGATAGGAGCTGGAGGAGAATCCGTTGAGAACAATTTTCAATGTACGGTTCGACAGGAATGATTATATTAAGTCGAACAATCGACCTGTAATTCTATAAACCTGAAGCTTGCGAAGAAAGCCGGCATGCCAAACCCTATCAAAAGATCCACGGCACGAGCTTCTCCGTTATTATGAAGTGCTTGGTAAACAATTTCAGTTATGGCTGTAAGCGCATAAGCTGTAAAACGGACAAAGTGGAAACCATATTGCTTGCCGGAGAGCAGATTATGCGATGTAAGGTGCATAACCTCTTCGGCGTTGATTAAAACTTCAAAGACTTTACCGAAGAGTGACAGGAGACTGGTAGGACGGTAATTAGAAGGCTCAGAAGGGTCTCCAGAGTTCTTGAAGACGGGAACAACGGATGAGGACTTCTAACAGGGTGGAAAAAAAGATTCATTGAGGCAATAGTTATATAATTTGAAGAGGGCAGGGGCCAGTTCAGGCGCACATTTCTTCAGAACAATGGCTGGTGTGAGATGATGCCTAGAACCGATGACGGGGTTATGTGCAAGTCGCTTAATTGAGCTTCAGTTCTAAGGGGGAAATCGGGTGTGGGTACACCGGAAGAGTCGAGCGTTGAATTTGAATGAGAATTTCCGAGCAAAGCATTCAGCCTTGTCGGCAGAAGAGGTCAGAACCTCAAACTGGTTGAACAAAAGAGGTATAGAGGATTTGCTAGTGTTAAGTATGCTCTTGCAGAGACGCCAATAATCCTTGGAGCCGAATTTGCGAGACGCAATACGTTCTTTCATTCGAGCAGCATATAGAGACTTTGCTTCTTTGAGGACACGCTTACACTCGTTACGGGCAGAGACAAAGAGACGCCTATTGCAATCAGACATGTCGCTACGATAAAGGTGGAAAAGTGATTCCTATGCGTAATGTCAGCTGAGCAAGCAGCGGAGAACCAGGAGGAGGAGCGCGATTTAACTTTATATTTCCTTGAGGGGATGAAAGCCTCGATTCCAGCTTTAAACCAAGAGGAGACCTCGGAAGCACATTCTTCAACAGGGAGCGTGAAGACAACGTCCCAGGGGACGTTGCGAATGAAATCCCGGAACGAGTCCCAGTCTGCTCGTTGATAGCAGAACGATGTTCTAGTGGTAGGAGGTTCTTTGCAGGTGGTGCAGTTGAAGGAGATGTTGAGAGACACTACAGCGTGATCGGAGTTGTCAAGAGGGCTGAGCTGCGTGGCGTTACAGGACTCGGGGATGGAGGTAAAACATTAATCAAGAATAGAATCCTTACCATCCAAATTGTAGGGAAAACATGTGGGGAAGTCAACTATTTGCGTCAGGGATTGGGAAATTGAAAAATTAAGGGTTTGCATGCCTGCAAGGTCAGTAGTAGCGTCATTAAGCCACTTGGTATGATGGGCGTTAAAATCGTCAAACACGAATATGCCAGCAAACGGATGGGGGGGGGAGAGAGAGAGAGAGAGAGCCTAGTCAATGCAGTCAGAAATGCATTCGAGTACATCACAGTCTTGGGAAGATGGAGAGTGATAAAGGTAGAAGAGGTAGCTTACGGCATTGAGAAGGGATAGCCTCAGACACATATACGAATGGTCTGGAGATTCAAGAGACAGCTCTCTTGCCAGCGGGAGATGGTCCTTGACGTAAACACCAAGACCATGCATATGGGTTTGAGAGCCTTTTCTAAGGAGTGGAAGGTAGCCGGGGATCGAGAGGTCACAGGAGGGGATAGAGGAGTCAAAGTTGGTCTCACAGAGAGCCAGTAAATCCGGGAAGTACGCAACAAAGAAATATTCAACACTGCAGAATTTGGTTCTGATGCCACGGATGTTAGATTTATGAAGCAATGTGCTATATCAATGCAATGATGTACACAGATTTAATCCAGAATATGCCAACCAGTGATGGGTTGTAGTTTTATTCGTCGTATTAATCTTGTTTCTTTCTAAATATATTTCTTTGCAAAGTATACAGGCTTTTAATTTTTGGTTCTCATATTTCGTTAGAAAAAATGAAACAAGTACTGAACAGTTACGTGATATAAGTCCTCCTATATGCCAGTGGATGCTGGACAATCTCCTTACAGACGAAGAAGAGGCTTGGGGCAACAGAAATGTGATTCTACAGAAGAATAAAGAGGATACCATAGACTGACTATATTAGCAACTAAGAAATTTTAGAGAAAATGGAAACAAAAATGAAACTTATACTTAACATCAGACAGAAAGAATTAAAATTTCGAGGGCACATCATGAAGAAAGAAGGCTTGGAAAATTTGATACTCACAGGACAGTTTGAAGGAAAGAAGACGAGAGAAAAACAACGTATAACTTTTTCAATAGAATTCACCTCAAGCAAAGCAGTAAAGCCACTAAGACACAAGGAGTGACAGGGTGTTAAAAGAATTTGAAAATAGAAAACATGAAGAAGCAGGAACAATAGAAGAGTAACCAGGAGGACAGTAGACATTGCATTTAAATTTTTGAAGATAAAAGTTGGCCGGAAAGCATGGAACCGGAAGAGAGTTCCACAAGCTAGAAGAGCGAAAAAAGAAACTTAGCATAGAAATTACGGTTACATCTAGCCATTTCAATTGTCAGTTGATGAGACATTGCCGCTAATCTAGTACTGAGCTTAAATTCCGTCTTGGAAACACAGCGAACAATTACCACGAAAATATTTACTTGGTGAGCTTAATTAAATAGACGTCGGTTAAGGAGAGATAACAAAGTCTCCTGATAACTGTTTTGGGGGAATGTGTTGTGGTGTAATAGATATCGCATCGTAAGGAGAAATCGGAGAGCCGATTTCGAATTCTAGTTAAATTTGTTGCATTCACTTTGGCGCAATTAACTTTGGAAAGGTAGGAAACCATATCTTCTCTCTCCAGTTATGGGTTGGATACCAGGACAGATTTGGTTCTATAACCTTTTGTTGGCAATCACTATACCACAGAAAGAAACGGCAACCTACTGCGGGAATATCTTCTCTTAGTTAGTCATGAATAGAAAGAGACATGATTGCCCAATCGTGTATCGCTTGTGGCACTTAACCGACTGAACAAAAAGACAAAATTAATTAAGAACTACAAAAGACAGGAAATTCTCTAGATACATGATCGCCTATGTCCTGAAGGGACAGCACAAAGAGAAGAAATGCCTTTCCCAGCCTTAGCACCCAATGCCATATGTAACATAGATTAAGTCATAAATAATAACCGTAATTACAATTTAATCAGTTCTATATTCGCAAGTATTGGGAATGATTTCGTGCCAGTTATCGATACTTATGGCGTAAAATTCCGCTGGTTTTGATTTGAAAATATTTTCGATGAACTCAGGAATATGGTTTTCACGAGAGAAAGTTTTACAGTGATGAAAAAAAGTTAATAGTCAGTTGTTAGAATAATATGTGTGATAGAAGAGACATCAAATGTTCATATTGTGTTATTCTTTCTGTATTCAGTATGGAAAATAAATACTTCATATTATGTTTAGGTTATGGACATGATGTTTCTAAGCTTTATGGTTTACGGCCACAGCACATTGAAACACCAGTTCCCGTACGATCATCGAAATTAAGCAACGTTTAGTCTAGTCAGCACATGGACGGGTAACCGCTCAGGAATACCAGGTACAGTAAGCTTTAATGTGCGGGTGGTGTAATGGATAACGGCTGTGAATGAGAAATCGGAGAGCCGAGTTCGAATTCTCACCGAGTTCGTTACATTCACTTAACCGCAAATAACCTTGAGAAATGTACGGATCCATCTCTTCTCTCCGCAGCTATGGATTAAATAGCAGTACAGACAATGAATATGGTTTTCAACGTAATTTTGATGTCTGTACATTTAACTTTTCGCTTCTTATTCTGAGATGCGATCTATTACACCGCTAATACATCCACATGTTAGTGTACTATAAACTGATTGTTCTATCAACGCGGCCTCCGTAGCCTAATTGGTAAAGACAGGTTTCGGTTACTGAACAGGTTTCCTTGATAGAAAAGAGAGATATGGGTTCGATTCCTGTTATAGGTGCAACCTTTCTTTAGTGGGTTTTCTCAATCCAGAACGGTTGTCATTAATTTCACTGTTTAACTAAATACAATAAAAACGGAGTTATCGTTTCAAATACGTTTACTCTTTAAAAATAACGTTCATAGTTATAAAGAAATATATCCGCGTATATACGAAATATTGCCATTTAATTAATTCAAATATTATTCACTCGCAGTTATTATTGTAGAATATGCCTTATATTCATCCAACATGACAGACGACTTAACGTTCCATTGTATAGTAAGTCATTTATCTTTAACACTGTTTTCTCAACTATTTCCGCAGAGTGTCCGGTTGAACCTACCGTTGTTAATATAAAGGATTGTTCCGAGGGCAGTTGGCAGCATTAACCGTGACTGAAATTTCTCACATCCAGTGTAGATTAAGCTACCTTGTTCACAACTGCAGGGACCCACAATACATATGGTCACCATCAATTTCAATTAGTTTTCAGACAATCAAGATTTGATATATTAGATAGTAAGTAAGCAGTCACACTTATGTCAATTTTTCTTTCTTTTTTTCTTTCGTTTAAGCGCTAAGTTAATTCGTAAAGTAATAGATCATGGCTTTCCACAATTTCCTGGCTTTTTTGCCTCGAAGTAATTTTTATAGTTTTACCATGACTCTTTCTACTTAAAAAAGAAACATTTCACTCCAAGCAAGGCGGTAATGCCACGAGTACATAGGGGTTACAGGAAGTGAAAATGAAAGGAAGATAAGACTGAGAATAGGGGGTGGTGATTGAGGAAAGTACAAAAAGTGAACAGGGTTCAAGAAGACAGAAGATGCGGATTGATGGCTCATTTAAATTTTTGAATATTCTAATTATCAAGGAAGCAACAAAAACAAAACAAAAAAAAAAACAAGAAAAACAACTGGAGTTCCGCAGGTGAAAAGTACGAGAAAAGAAACTGTTGGAGTCGAAGTGGTGGTTGTATTTAGTTATTTCAAAAGTAAAACGATGGGACCTACTTGCCAATCTAGTAGCACACTTAAATTCAAGTAGTCGGGGCACCAGGAAAAAAGGATAGACAGAGCAGCAGAAAAAACAGGAGGAAGCCACGTCACGTCAGTGAGAAAGTGTCTGAAGATGAGATGCCAGGTCAGGACCGATTACATTACAGATCCTTCTTTGGATTTTATCAAGAATCTGGATATGTAATTTAGGAGCACAAGACCAGAGATGGCAACAGTATTCAATGCACGAACGGATCATCAGCCATGCAAAAAAAAGTTCACTGTGGTGGTTAAATGAATGCAGTTTTGTTTTGGAGGCGTTAAAATTTACAAGCCATTTCTTGCCCCAGTTAACCACTGACTGGAGGTCCTTTTCAAGAGCAGTTGCCAGGTTTACTGTTGAGTCTTGACTCAATGTTGAATCTCGCCTATTGCATGGAATAATAATGCAACACAAAATGTACTTAGAACAAGAATGTATTATAACAAGAAAGTGTACACAATAAGTACATATAGTATTTCTGTATATTTCTGGGAAGACGTTCCTGGAGAATGTGTTGACTAGTCGCAGTCGATCAGAGTCTCTAGTTGGATCTCGTGATTCCTTTCCCCCCGTCTTCCGGTACCAACCATTATTTATATAGCTGGTAGTCACCTATGCAGATTAGGTAGATCCTACACAACATTTACTTTGTCAGATTCGAAGGATTTGCTATTGAGATGGGAATAAATGATAGTGTCAACTGCAGAAATACCTATTTGGGAACTGATGACATCGGAGAGATCGTTGTCGTCACGCCTCTTAAAAAATCTATTCACTGTGTCTCTCTTATTCTTAGGCCTTTAATATCTCCGGTGAGTTTTACATTTTCTCGATGATCTTTTGGAAATGTCAATTGTCTTTTTCTGATTGTAAGTATACGTTACATTTTTGTCCTTATTTTATTTAAAACTCTTTCGTTGCTTAAATAATCTTCCTCGCATTCATCGTGAGGACAACATTTCTGTGGGTTCAAGTTTTGTCTTTATTTTTGAAGAATTTAACCTGTTTTCACTGTCATAAAAAAATGATATATGTAATACAGCAGTTCAAAGTTCTTTGAAATTTTTTCATGACTTACGATTTTGCTTAGTTTCTGGAGGACATTTTCGTTATAATGCCATAAGCGTGAAAGTCATCGAATTACTTGGTTGTTGGGGTGGTGCAATTTGTTGCGGATTGTAATGATAAATCGCTGTGCGGTGTTCGAAATCCAATCGAGTTCGTTTTATTCACTTACCCGCAAATACCCTTAGGAAAGGTATGAATCCATCTCTTCTCTCGCCAGTTATGGGTTAAATAGCAGTAAAAACTGGGTTCTATAGCCTTTGTTGGCAATCAAGATGGTGACACGATAAAAATCACCAATCTCACACTAAGGGTGGGCCACTCGTGGAGGTGTATCCATCGATGAAAACGCACAGCTAGTGATATTCTTCAGTCGTGTGAGTTGTGCATTCTGCCTTAGGCGAAGTATATATTTATACAGGGTGGTACGAAAGTCTTGAGAAAGTAATGAGAACAAAAGAATAAGTACTATCATTTCGCACAGGCTCCATGCTATTTCCAGAATGCACAAGATCATGTGTCCATTGCATGAAGCCTCTCTTCCAATGTGTCGGAGCTCGTGTCAGCCATCTGAAAAAAAATTATATTACCCAGGGATGACAATGATTTCGGGCCACCCTTTAAATGAGTTGCTAGAGTTCTAAAGACAGTTATTTTATCATTTTATTTGTTTCATTTTAGCCAATTGCACTATCGTTACGCCGAATTACATTTCACTTGAATTATTTGTTCACTACATACTGGCTTACGGCCATATCACGATGAAACGCCGGTTCTCGTACGAACACCGAAGTTAAGCAACGTTAAGCCTGGAGAGCACTGAGATGGGTGCCCGTTAAAAAATACCAGTTGCTTGGATGAGCAGGTGGTGTAATGGATAACGGCTCAGAATTGCAAATCGGAGAGGCTAGTTTAAATTCCATTTGGGTTCGTTATATTCCCTTATCCGCAAATACCCTGGGGAAAATAAATCCACTTCTTTCCAACTCCAGCTATGACTTATTTAGTAGAATCTGTATCAGTAAAAATCATTATTATCTAAAATATTTTCTGAAGTATAAGGGGTTGATTGGCCGTAAAGAAACGAATCAATCAATATATACAAAATAAATAGAAAAGATATCCAATGGTGCAAAAGAACAAACAAATAAAATTTTATTAGATGTCTCTGTGTAAATTAGTTTGCGGCGTTTTGAAAGACTTCCAGAATATTTAAGTCTTTAAGCTGAACAGAAATAGTAATTTGAAACGAACGTCAAAATCCTTCAAGTAAATAAAATGCGAACAATTAGGTCACTAAGCTGAATATCTATATAATTAATTCGTCCTGACAAGTTGAATACTACAAGAATGAAAACACCTCGGGGGTATACAGAAAAAAAAAAATGTCGTGAGAACAGGTTGTTTGTTAAGTGCAGAACACGAAAGAAAGAAACAAATAAATCCAACGGATATATATTTTTTTTTTTACTATCTTTCCAGTTCTTTTCAGTCTTGTCATTTTTTTCCGATCCAACACTATTAATCATCTCTAGGACTGTGCAATTATTAACACAAAACGATTACTTATACTCTAATAAGAGGTGAGATTGACGTAACGGTTAACGATGTTGAATGGGCAAGCCAAGTTCAAATTCCAGCCTCACCTCTTTGGAAAGGCATGAACCCATCTCTTGTTTTCCACAGCAATTATGAATTAAAAAGCATAACAGACTGAGATCCCTATTTTTTCTGAAAGATAATGATCCCAGTGTAATCCATAATGTTGGTGGGGAAAAAAGATGAAAAACTAAATTTCAACCCGTAGAGAAGGCATTTTTCCTTATTCTTTGATTGATTTGTTTTTTACGGTTTACCAACATATTGTGGGTTATTTAAATCCGATTTTTGGATTGTAAGAATAATTCAATTTTCGCGGGGATATCCTTTCACAAGAAGACGGCTTACCACCATATCACGTTTAAACAGCGGTACTCCTACAATCACGGAAGTTAAGCAAGGGTGACCCTATCAGTGCTTAGATAGGTGACATCTTGAGAATAACAAGTGGTGTAATGGATAATAGCTCAGAATTAAAAATCGGAGAGCCGACTTCCAATTGGGTTCGTTATATTTCTTGGATGTATATAACCTTGGGAAAGGTATGAATCTACCTCTTTGCCCCATAGCTACGGTTAATTAGTAAGAATTGTATCAGTAAACCATTATTATCTCAAAAATATTCTTACAATCTAAAAAAATGCAAAATATTGCTTAATCAGTTAAGTCCACAAGAAGGTATAGCAATTCACTGATAAATAAATACAAGCTGTGGAGAGCCATCATCTGCGCATTCAAGGGGCATAGCATTTAAAAGGAAAATATAATAATATCTCCTGAATTAAAAAAATATATGTGATGAGGTTTCATCTTGCCATAGAGAACATTTGAAATTTGTCAAGTTCTGAAATAAAATATTCTAATACCGCAGAAACGTTTTGGTAATTATCTGAAATTGTATACGTTTATCCAACGGAGACAGGAAATACAGAATGAGGAGAGAACAATATTTTCCTAATCGTTCCCTCTAAATTTTAAAAAAAAATTATTTAATCATGACTCTCCACAATTTCCTATCCTTTATAGAATCTAAGAAAATCTGACATTTGGCTACCATTCTTAATGCCAGTTTTGTTTTGCACACTGAAATACTGAATGAGCAGAGGACAGTATTTTCCTAATCATTCCCCTAAATATTTAAAAAAATTATTTAACCATGACTCTCCACAATTTCCTATCCTTTATAGCGTCATATAAAATATGTCTTTTGGCTACCTTTCTAAATTCCAGTTTTGTTATGAACACTGAAATGCTGAATGAAGAGAGGTCAGTATTTTCCTAAGCATTCCCCTAAATTTAAAAAAATAATAATTTAACCATGACTCTCAACAAGTTTCTATACTTTATAGCTTCTAATAAAGTTTGTCTTTTGGCTACCTCTGTTAATCCTTTCTTCGTCAACTAATTGCACAAGCTTATTAGCTGCTTTCCTTTGTTCTTGCGTTGTTTGCGTTTACTGTGAGCGTCAAATTCTCCAAAGCCGCTTTCCTCGTTATGTACCCTAGAAATTTCAAAAGTCTTTTCCGGATCCTAAATATAAGTATCATTTTCGTATCCATTTTTTTAAGAATTCATGGTTCATTGCATGGTATTCTCCGCGTCCTTTGTAGAATCACATACCTAATGCCTCAAGTCTTTTCTTCCTCGGTGATAAGATTGCCACTTCAATACAGGAGCACTGCGATTACATTACAGTCCAGTACTGTTTTATTTGTTTCTAGCGAGATTTTCTTGTTTATTAATACTTTGCTTAGTTTTTGGAAGACATCTTTCGCTATTCCAATTCGCCTTCGGATCTTAGTGTCGTATTTTCTGTCCTCTATTCCCAGACAGTTACGTGTTTGTACTTGCTTGATTTTCGCATTTTTTTTGCATTTGCAATTCGCATGTTTGGTCTGTTCCTTTTGCTGACAAACATACACTGTGTCTTCTTAAAGGTAATGTTTAATCCTTTCTTCTGCTTTTGCTTTATTGCCTTCCGTAGGACTTCTTGTAGTTTCCTGTCTGTGACTAATATCAACACTGTGTTATTTGCATATACTAAGCTGTTAATATTGGGGCCGACAATAATAAATCCTGTTCAGACTTAAAACTGATTTGATCATTCCGAATGAATCTGGCCACCGAACTATGTAAATTATCCATGCCCTCACCGATATCTAACATGCAAACTTTGTACTGCTTTTGTTAAACACAGCAATATTAGATTTTTTAAATTAAGTTTGAACTTTTTAACAGCCTAATGCCTACGTTGACCGAATCACTTAAGCAGCCTATTTTTTTTACTTAAATCAGAGCACATGTTGATTATTTTTTTCTTTTTTAAGTTAAAGTTCAAAATCAACTGATTAAGAGAATTGAAAACATTAAATCCAGTAGCTATTAAAACCTTCTGCAGAAAACGAATGAAAAATTTAATGTATACTTCAAAACATTTGACGAATCAAAAATCCATCAATAATACGTCTTTTTTATTCGAAAACATCATGCGTATCTCTATCTATAAAAGGCAGGATGTGTGTGTGTGTGTATGTGTGTGTGTGTGTGTAACGAATGCACGGCCGCAATTTTCGACGCATTTGCACCAAAATTTACATGCACGTGCTCCAAGTTAGTGACAAGGCCAAGACCGACTAGTTTTCATGTAGTTTACGGCCATTTTCTACTGGCCAGAGTGAGAGCCAACAGCTGACTGACACGAATGTTAAATAGTATGCTAGCATGCAAAAAAAATCGATAGCTGCATTCGTCACAAGTGGGAAAAATTTAAATCTGCATGGTACTTTACTCCGATTGGCTCATTCGCTTGTTTCAACTCAACGTTGATTCTGATTCCGCAGAATTGTGTTGGGTGTGAAAAAGTATTTGTCGTTAACATTATTTTTTCATTCGGTTTTTCCAGTTACGAGTCCTTTTTTTAAAATTTGATCGTTTTGTGTTCATTTTGTTTAGTTTTTTTTCGTAACCGATTTAATGTTTAGTATAGAGCTTAGAAAAAATTCGCAGTGTGAGATAGGCAAGAAGTAAGGCATGGCAAAGAGCACTCCTTTAAAGGCAAGGAAGAGCAAAAATATTTTAAGTCAAGTGATAGTGATTGCTGTATGAATCGTATGATTTTTTAATCAAGCACGGGCAACGCCGGGCCATGCTGCTAATCAATAATAAAATCGTATTAGAATAGATATTAACTATGTATGAGAACACACCAAAATTTTCAGGTCGACCATGAAGGTTAAAAAAAAGAAAAGAAAGGAAACCTGATATTTGGTCATTTAGAAAAGTTAGAAAATTGCTTAGAAAACTTTCCGTACTGGTCATAACTCTGACGACCACACAGAACTCTATGGACGGGGAATACTGACAATGATGTATTTATATATGTTTTAATATAAAACATAACAAAATCACGAGAGATAGTACAGCTGTAAGAATAGAGAGAATATGCATCCCAGGTTTCTTGGTGAGACAGGTCGTCATGTTCTAAAAGCCGTTTCCCAAACTTTTGATATCCGTTCTTTTTCTTTCCAAGAAACGATGTTGCTACTACTACTGTCTCTCATGAAATAAAGCAAGTAAAAATAAATCTAAAGAAATGTTTCCATTCACTCAGTCTGTGATGCAGCGTTGGGACCTGAAGAATAGCCGATAGACCACAAATAGCTAGTGACAGGAAATAGGCAGGGCAGATGGGTTTTGAGTATTTCCTTTTCTTAGTGGAACACGGACTGTATTTTAAAATTTTTCAGTTTGTAAATTTGGGGGATGTTGAATACGTGCACCTTAATCCTGATTTTTTAAATTTTGATTTTATATTGCTGTCATCCGTTTATCTCGCGAGATAAAGGTAGGGTATTGTTTTGTCAAAATTCGATCCTTTAGTGGTGAAACGTGTGTGACCTCTCGAGGAAACAGGCCTGTGTGATAGTATATGGACGTCGGGCGCTGCACAGACTTCATGCACCCGATCTCAGCGGTACCGACAAGATCCAAAAGAATACAGGGCATTACATTTGAGGATGGCTTGGCAGAAGGAGCTACCAGAAAGTTCTCCATGTTGAAAGGCAACCGCCTTCGGAGCTCCAATCCGTGTTTGTTTTGTCTGTACGTACTTCCATAGCCTTTTCAGCAAGTAGCAGTGGAGGAGCCATTATGAGCCGTCGAGCTCAGTCTAACCGAAGTAGCTGTTTATGAAGCGCCAGTTTTCCGCCTTCGTTCGCTCTTCGTATTGGAGCCGGACTTAGTTTTCAGAGGCTATATAAAATGTATGCAACGGAATCATGTTGTAGTCAGTGTGAGATTTTGCCCTCTATCAAAACCTTATTCGACATTAAACTATATATATATATATATATATATATATATATATATATATGATTCCAGGATCATTTTCAAACTTATTCAAGATGATATTCGCCCTCTCTAACCTTCTATCTTTCTGTCCTGGAGTAACAAGGTGCCTCACAGTTTTCACGTACAATTTTATTTTCAAGTCTTTTTGTCTTTTTTCACTGCTCTTTGGACTGTCATAACTGAAACTCCTCTCTCACGTGCTAAACGTCTTATGAATTGAGTTGTATCTTTTATAATTGATCTCTTAGCTTTAAGTTGAAATGATGATCCCTCTTCCGGTTGCGACCTCGTGATCCAGTTTTCCGCTTTACTGTTTCCTCTTTTTTAAAACTTATTCATCGTTCTCCAGATTGGTTCTTGAATGGACGTTGAAGATGGTAGCGAGAGTATGAACGTTGGTTCCATTACTGAAGATTTTAATGATCTTTTCCTCTCACCATTGCTCAGTTGCGAAGATAGTGGGTCTGGCACAAAAGCATTTTAATCTACTGTCTTTTTAGCTGAATAACTGAAAGTTTTCTTTTCAGTAATCTTACAAAATATGGTGTCAAGATGGTGAAACATCTCATCTGAAAACGTTGAAAAAGAAATTCTATTTCTTTAGTGTTGTTTTTATATTAAACATTTTGTGGGATGGACAATTTTGCTGGTACACTCGGGTCTCTCTCATATTATATATATATATATATATATATATATATATATATATATATATTTATATATTATATATATATATATTATATTATATTATATATATATATATTATATTATATTATATTATATATATATTAGTTTAAAACAAACAAGTTGAGATGATATTTCTTTATGAAAAAATATGCACCTGTGACATCCATATTATGACTACACCTTTTATTAAATATTCGAAAAATTCCCTCTACCTCTTAATGTAAGCTGCAAGCAATCACAGAAAATGGGGAATATTAATTTAAATGATATAAAATTGAAAAAAATAATAATATTAACACTGAAAATTAATGATTAAGTTTAAAGGAAGATTAAGATTAGAAAATTTTATTCCAAACCTCTCATCGATTGGGAATTCAAATAAAGTCGGTGTTTGCAGTCCAGATAAAAAAAAACAGTTATTGATAGTGTCAATGTTCTTTTCAGCTAATCTATCGAAGCTTAGAATATTAAATTTAAGTAAATTTCTCCTCCGTTTGACCATGAGCGATACTTAGCTATAACAAATATTTTGAGTAGGCTCAATATTGAAATGGATAACTAATTATTGTAGCAAGCCGTCAAAAGAAATATCCCCATTTCAGTAACTACTTAGGAATCGCGATCTTTGATCTTCGTCCTCAAACACCAAAAAACGCTCTCTTTTTGTACAACTGCCTCTTGTGAGAGACAAAGTATGCAAACGTAGCTTTTGTATCGTTGACGACCATTTGTAAATATCCTGCTCGATCCTGTTAACATGTTTTCACCTGTTTTACAGTCTTGCCTCAGACTTGTTTGGCATTTTTGAGCGCAAGAGATCAGCAATTAATTCGCTTAATTCTTGTAAATATTTGCTCAATTTCTTTACGTATGATAACAAAAAGCGTTCGCAAAACAGATATTCATAGTTACTAAAAATTCTAAACATGGTCTCGCATTATTCTTAGATACATTTAATATTTTCTAATTAAAAAAAAGGATCGTTAACCAGATTGGTTGTTTGGTTGATGTCAGCTTATATGTGTTAATCTGCCGAAATCTAAAACATTTGCAATTTCTGGAGATACTTATTTAGAGATACGTCTTAATGAATAACCCATAGCTTGGATGTGAAGAGGTGGATCCTTGCTGTTCCCCGTGTAAGTGAATATAACGAACCCAACTGAAATTGAAACTCGGCTCTACGATTAATAATTCACAGTCATTAGCTATTAAACTACCCACACATCCAATCTTGTATTTCCAAGCGGTCACCCACCTAGATACTGGCCAGGTTTAAATTCGGTGATCATACAGAAATGTGATATGGCCGTATGCCTCGTTAGCAAGAGGGACATCTCAAGATGGAAGACGCCAGAATTCAGCAATGACAGAATCTGAGAAGTCTGTAAAAGTGATGACGGAATCTGAGAAGTCTGTAAAAGAGATGACGGAATCTGAGAAGTGTGTAAAAGAGATGACGGAATCTGAGAAGTCTGTAAAAGAGATGACGGAATCTGAGAAGTCTGTAAAAGAGATGACGGAATCTGAGAAGTCTGTAAAAGAGATGACGGAATCTGAGAAGTCTGTAAAAGAGATGACGGAATCAGAGAAGTCTGTAAATGAGATGACGGAAAATGTGACACAAAGATCTGAAGACGGATTGGAATAGAGAAATATGTCTTCCAAAATTTAAGCAATTATTAACGAAGAGTAAAAAATAGTTAGAAACAAAGGAAATAGTGCCGCGTCGCTATATAATATCAGTCTTCCAATATAGTTGTAAAGGCTGGATAGTTTCCTCATAGATGAAGAAGAAACTTGATCCAACAGAAATGTATTTCTATAGACGGATGCTGAGGATACTATGAATGGAGTACGTGAACACAATCAAAGTTTTAAATAAAATATATAGAAAAAAAGGATAGATTTAGAATCAGAAAGAGACGGCTAAAATTTCTTGGACACATAATGAGGAAGTAGGTCTTGGAGAATTTGAAACTTACCAAACATACTTAATGAATGAAGATTATCACTTGGATATTTTTTTACTAATAATCTGCAAGATATTTTACATGATATATACAAATTATAATAATTTTCCTAATATTATAATATGGCCTCAGTTTTATGAATTTTACCGGATCTTTCAAGTTTCACCTTATTAGCTAAGTTACTGAAACTCCAAGAAATATATTGTAATTATAAATTATGTTTAAAAACGTTCACACATTTGTACGATTTCTGCAGATCTCTAAGCAACAGGTTTGATCAAAATATTTTAAACGGTGTTATACGAGATCTGATCAAAACGTTTCGAGCCTTTTTTCTAGAAAACGAAAATTGCAACACCTATTCGCCATCTATTATCCTTCGAAGTAATTCTCTTCTCAAGTCACGCGTTTTATCCATCGTCTTTTCCATTGATGGAAGCAATCTTGGAACTCTTTTTTTTTAATAACGAACAGCTGCCATGTCGCGTTCTCTTGGATTTCCTCAACGACTTGAAATCTTGTTCTTTTTAAGTGGGATCTGATTTAAGAGGAGAAAAAGATCGCAAGGGTCAAGAACTGTAGAATATGGTGGTTGCTGGACCTAAGGAATATTGTCCTTGGCCAAAATCTTCTACAAAAGACATGGTCACTGATAGAACCTCTGTAGTGAGATACCACACTTTTTTCCCAAACCCAGCCATAAACAAAGAAAGTAAGCGAGAACGTTATACATTAGCGTGCTTTTGCAACAGAGTCTAAGGTCAAACTCTTCCAAGTGGCTTCACTCTGCGTACCTGAGCTCCGTTATCATAGCAAGAGTTCTGATACTTTTTGAACATGCCTTGTATTAATGATAAGGAAATGAAGACAGAATTGTATAGAAATGTATACTCTATTTTTGAAACTAGATTTAGAAGTCATCCATCCATTGTTTTGGAAGATGCATCTTTGCAGCAAAACTGCCATCCACCCGTGTAAAACTCTTCTTCAGAATGTTCCACAGGTTGTCTGTTGGGTTATGGTCCACCGAATTAGCCAACGTCTTCATCAAATTGAAAATCACTTTTATTCAGATATTGTGCATTTTACTTTGCCACGTTCTGCATAAAAATCATCATATCTCTTAATCTGTTTTGACTTCTTAAACCATAGTTATACGTGCCCCTTCAAAATAATCGATGTATATCTCAGTTGCAATGACGGTACAATGTTGCATTCACTAAAGCACATCACTTCAGCATCTATAATCTACTTTAAGAATCTGTCTTGATAACCTTGCAACCAATGAAACCAGTTCCGGAGGCTGGCTCATATTAATAAATATGGCATTCTTCGAATAGTTGAAAACTATTTCATATTCTGCTGCCTATTTCCTTCGATTTTCATTACGGAAGCCCTTAAAAGTAGGACTAGTGATATAACTAAGGTTAAAAATATTCAGGACTCGAAAACTTGTACTATTTAACACTTACAAGCTGCCATAACGCCTGAAAGCTTCAGAGTTTGACAAAAGACATTTGACTTTTAACTTCTCTGTGGGATTACGGAAAACAGATCGACGAGATAATTCCTCGACATCCTCTTATCAGATCTGCATCAGTGTCATACAACTTTCAACAAATTTCTTCGCAATTCGTTTGTACCTGCCCAACATCTTCGCAATTTATTGCGTTTCTTTTACCTTTTGCCAGCTCTAAAGATATTAAACAGTGGCCTTTATCTGTTAAATCAGCGTTACAATCTATTTTAAAGCATGGGACTCGCAAAGTGTTTGTTAATTTGAGAACTCGAAATTCTGAGCATCTTTACAAGAAGTTGTTTGAATATGCTCTGAGCGTGCTAGCTTTTATGCGAATTGTGAAGATATATAGATGCTACAATAGAGCAAAACGTTAGATATTTATTTTATATATCAATATACCATGAATATATGTGTGTGTGTGTGAAGTCTTGCATAGATTTGAAAACGTTTCTTTCTCGAAATACGGGTTAGAAAAATTCTCTAGTGTCTGGTTAGAATAGTAAAATAAAATCCTTCTCCTTCTCGTTGTCAGCTGGTCATGTAAACCCTACTTAGAGCAATCGCCGTGTATTTCCTGAAACTTGTGTCCATTCAAGACTATATTAGGTTGTTTTTTTTTTACCTGTCTGAATTTCTGGGATGAGGTGTTATTATTATTGAAAATATTGACATGCGAATAATTGTCCGCATCTTTGTTGTTGTCATCATCATAACGTTTCCAAGTCTACTTAGAGCAATCGCCGTGTATTTCCTGAAACTTGTGTCCATTCAATACTATATTAGGTTGTTTTTTTTTTACCTGTCTGAATTTCTGGGATGAGGTGTTATTATTATTGAAAATATTGACATGCGGATAATTGTCCGCATCTTTGTTGTTGTCATCATCATAACGTTTCCAAGTCTACTTAGAGCAATCGCCGTGTATTTCCTGAAACTTGTGTCCATTCGAGACTATATTAGGTTGTTTTTTTTTACCTGTCTGAATTTCTGGGATGAGGTGTTATTATTATTGAAAATATTTACATGCGAATAATTGTCCGCATCTTTGTTGTTGTCATCATCATAACGTTTCCAAGTCTACTTAGAGCAATCGCCGTGTATTTCCTGAAACTTGTGTCCATTCAAGACTATATTATGTTGTTTTTTTTTACCTGTCTGAATTTCTGGGATGAGGTGTTATTATTATTGAAAATATTGACATGCGAATAATTGTCCGCATCTTTGTTGTTGTCATCATCACAACGTTTCCAAGTCTAATGGATGTCAGTCGTCAATTATCTCCTGTTAATTCCCCTCTCTAAATTCTCCACCGCCTTAACCAGATATTCAACTCACACACTAGAGGGGAATTAACAAGAGATAAGTGACAACTGACATCCATCAAACATGGCACGTGGAACTAGAACAGTCTACCCCAGTGAGCGAAATAAATGACTCAGTTAGACATTTCAACCACCTGAAGAAGGCCGCAGCGTACAACGGTAAAAACGTTGTAATAAATATAGCGACAAAGTTCGAATAATGTTAAATAGCGTACATAATACCTCATCTCAGAAATATAGACATATATTCAAAGTGGTTTGCGAAATTGTACGAAACGCAGAGCTTGTAAAGCTTGACAAAAATGTTGGGGATATATAAAATATTGCAAAAAAATTCTAACGAGTAAAATTATTATTTACTTCTGGACTTCATAAAATAATGTTGGTATGACGGTGTGTGTTTTTTCTAACTTTCTTCAAACCATCATTTTTTTTTCTCGAGTGGATGTGAGAGACTCTTTCTTCCCTTTTGGGTGTAGATTTTATATAAATTTCTGTCTTCCGGTTGTTCCGCGTATGCACATCCTAATCTGAGCTGGGTCGACCACATGTCAGATTAGCCACATATTGTGAGGCATGCTTCTGTTACTGGTGGCTATGAAGCTGTATTCCAAGCAATACATCTGATGTTCTTTTTAAAACATCTTTTTTCTGATGCTCTGGTCTGATACGGAATGCAAAGTCTAGTTTGTTAATTATTAGGTTGAACCTAAACATTGATCAACTCAACTTTGCACAGATTTCTTTTATTTCATGGCATGAATCACATATTCCAGCAATGTTTTCAAAACCAATATTTCATAATCATAATCATCGTCATCCTTCAACCTCCCTATGCTTGGTCGGAACTCCATTAACAGTCCATTTCCACACTGTTCGGTCCTGCATTGCTGGTCCCAGATCTAGAATGTCCAAACTTGAGACCTGATCTATGGTGTCTGGGAAAGTCAATTTCCGTGAGAAGACTATTCCAGAACGACGCCGTCGGAGTAAGGATGAGATGACTTCCCTGTCCGCTCGGTGGCAGTGGGCGGCAAACTGTAATCGTTTTTTTTTAAAGCTTAAGTGAGCTTAGAAAAACAACAACAACAACAAAAACAGTATTTAGCCGCTCAAAACATATTTGTATTTTTTAAAAAACTTCAGCGCGTTGTCAAAAGTAAACATTAAAACTAGAAGAAAATATGTAAGAATTCCGAAAAAAAAATATTGTTACAGATGACGTTTAAGAAAATTAACGCTGTTTTCTAGTAAAAGAAGCAATGGGAATAATCATAAATCGATAACCTATGTCTTATTGCTATGAGTTTCATTCTTTTCCGTGAAAGAAAATGAATGACTTGATTTAATTTATTAACGAAAATGTCTCTGATTGTACATGCTTTGTAATATAAATCAGAAATAAACTGTGAGGCAAAACATGGAACAAAACAAGAAAGAATGAATAATGCACCATAAATTTCCGCCAATCCGACGCTAAACGCAGAAAGATGATGAATTAGCGAAAGTGCAAGGTCATAAATTAGAAATCTGAACTCATAGCTTAATGTATTTTTCTTGCTCAGACTTCTCATGTTGTAATTTGAAATTTAAAGTAGCACATTTCGTTTCATCGATATACTACACTTAGCTTGCTGTAGAGAGAATCTGTTGCGCCAATCATTTTTTTTAATAACGAGAGCCTATTATCCTCCTTAGTAGTTTGTAAGCATAATTTGAACCTTTAAAGTTCTATACATCTGCAGATCTCCCCCAAATATCACTCCACTCCAAGCACGTAGACGATCATAACTATTTACATATTCCTATTCCTTATTATCTGTGAAATGATATGATTTCTTGGAAAGATAGGGAAGTAGTTTTCCTGTTTTTAACTCCATGGTTGAGAATTCAGAGTTTTTCGTCTGTTACAGGCTAGATAACCTAGTTTTACTTCCCTATTTATCAAATCGCTAATGGGAAGAAAAGAAGGACCCATACCTTTCCCAAGTACAATTGTACGGAAGGTAACTGTGAATGGAAGTATTTAAAATTGGTTTCTGTACTAGTAACCTTTACGCTACCCCACAGGTATTTATTTCTATACGTTTTGACTGACATTGATTACAGCTGACCACTCGTATTCGAGGATACCGATCTACTAGGGCGGGTAACCAAACCCTGTTGAAGACGCTTGCTCAGATACATTTGTGTTTATTCAACACTCACACAGCCCACCTGTAGTTTATACTGAAAGTATGCTGAGTAAACCTTAGTTGCAATTTTTCTGGGAAAGAGCGCGTTATCTTGAGTGATCAACAATTTGAACAAGGCCAGCACGCTCAAGCCCTTGGTCACGATGACTTGTGACTTCGTGCTAGCACAGCTATCGACGGCTCCCAATGTAAGGAAATACAAACTGCATATTTTAACGGGCTTTTCTTTCCAATTTTTTTCTACTATAATTTCCATATTTTTGTGCTGTGTTCTTTCAGGATGTGGGCAATCAGGGATCTCCATAACATCTTATCCTTTGTAGCTTTCATCAATTTTCATCTTTGTAATATCACCCATTTCCAGGTCTGTTATTTATTTACACTCTCCTTAGGTAGGTTACTTGCCGTTTTACCTCTTGATTATATCAAATTTTCCGTGCTCTCATTCCTCCTCGTGTGCCTTAGAAATTTCAACTGTTTGTTTTCTTCCTTGGAACAATCTTCGTTTTTCTTTCCATTTTCCGTAAAACTTTCTGGTTATGCACATGCTCCGTCCATGGTATTCTCAGCATTTGTAGCAACAAGTTACCTCTTCCTTCTGACACTCACTTCTATATAGGGTGACGGATATTACCGGGTGTAACAGCAAAATCTGTACGATTGTTAGATTAAGATCTTAACCGTTGTATCTTAGAAATGATCAAAGATATCATACTGGAATTCTCAGAGTTTTTATAACATTATTGGACTTTACATTGAACAATAACAATGTATAATTACGCTCCACGCTTAGCATTGGGATCGTGATGAAATCGACCATAAACGAAAATGACATGTTCATCATTAATTAATCCTACCTATCGATCTGAAGCTCATGAAGGATTGAAATAAAGTTTTTATATATATATATATATATATATATATATATATATATATATATATATATATATATATATATAATCCAGGATAATTTTCCAATTAATTCAAGATGATCTTCGTCTTTTCTAAACTTCTAACTTTCTGTTCTGGAGTAAAAAGATGCCTCACTGGTTTCACGTACGATTTCATTTTCAAGTCTTTTTTTTTTTCACTGTCATAGATAAACACATATCTCACGTGCCAAACGTCTTATAGATTCAGTTGGATCTTTTCTAGTTGATCTCTCTAGCTCTAAGTTGAAATGATGATCCTTCTTCCAATTCTGACCACTTGATCCAGGTTTTCTCTTTACTGTTCCCTCTTTTTAAAACTTATTCACTGTTCTCTTGATGGTTCTTGAATGGACTTTGAAGACGAAAGCCAGATTATGAATGTGGGTACCATTACTTTACTTAAGGCCCGAATTATATTTTTCCTCTCACCATTGCTCAGTTGGGGAGCTATTTGGGCTGGCACAAAACGATTTTATCCTGTTCTCTTTCTAGTTAACCCCCAAACTGGGATGAAAACACCATGAAAGTATAAATATACCAGCAATAAATTTTCATAGTATAAAAAAAGAAAATACCAGCAGCACATTTTTGTATTACTAAATTACTAAATTACTAAATTAAATTTCAACATCAAATGACCGATAAAGATTTGATATACCGCTAAAGAAAAACACGAGTAATTCAATCATGTAGTTGATATAAACTATCGTTTTCTGATGGGTTCTCATTCTACTTCGCTGAGGTGACAAAATGTAAAAAAAAAAAGGAAAATGAAGATACTGCCGATAACAACTTCATTAGAGTGAACAAAAAGTTCGATAGCTATAAGGTTTTGCTACTTTTCTTCTTTTATGAAATCCAAAAGATAATAAAGCCAGGTTACTGTGCGTGAGAGGGGCATCTTGAGGTGGTGTAATGGTTAGCAAGCTTGTCTCGCTAGAACAATTACGACTGAGTAGTGAGTTCGATTCTCACTGGGTTACCTCCCCCTAATTTCGGCCTTGTGCCACATCTAAGTTATGCTTGGAAAATCACTATATTTAGGCACCTCGAAGTGGTGTAATGGTTACAAAGCTTGTCTTACTAGATCAATTACGACTGAGTAGTGAGTTCGATACTCACTGGGTGCCCCATACTTTCGGCCTTGTGCCACATCTAAGCCGGGCTTAGAAAATCTCTTTGGGTGCCTCGGCGTGGTGTAATAGTTAGCAAGCTGGTCTTGCTAAAACTGTTACAAGGCAATAGTGAGTTCAATCCTCACTGGGTGCCCCATACATTCGGCCATGTGCCACATCTAAGCCTCGCTTAGAAAATCAATACTGTGTGTGAGAGAACGTGAGGAAAAGAAAACCCTATTAAGGAGAGAGAACAATAAAAGAATCGGAATTTAGAAGACGGAATATACTGATTGACATCGCATTAAAATTCTTGAAGTTCAAACCTGACCGGAAATCAATAAACCAAAGATAATTTGATAGAAGAAACTATTAGCATAGAACTTACGGTTACACCTAGTCATTTCAAATGCAACATGTCGCCAATCTATCACTGCGCTTAAATCCATAGAATCTTGGTACCGTAAAGTTCACTTGAACAATTACCAATAACGTATTTATTGAAATGGCACAGTGAAGCTACTCTATGTCGGTAGGAAAGTGGCTGAAGCCGAGAGGCTAGGTCAGGACCAATAACATTGCTGATTCTTCTTTGTATTTTGTAAAGAATATCTAAATGCAGAGCAGATGCAACAGACCAGATGCGGCAGCAATATCCAGTGCACGAGCGAATGGTAGGTTTATAAATGCGTAAGATAAATTCTGTCGAGAAAATTATCTAACATGACACAAGAAAACAACTTTCCTAGTAGCGGACCTAGCAATTGATTCAATATAATTTTTCGGCTTCTTGTCAGCGGAGAACTCGAAGAGGAGCAATCTCCTGGAGGTTAGCATCAGTCATGTTGATGAAAGGCCAAAACGGTCACGGCAGATGATTAAAAGAGAGCAGTTTCGTTTCGGAGGCGAGGAAATTAAGAAGTCATTCGTTGCCCCAGTTAACAACAGAGTGTGGGTTCTATTTACATTGCTCGGACTATCAACTCCTCTTTGTTGCCATATTTATCACAACGTTTCGGTCGTTGTACACTCCGGCCTTCTTCAGGTGGTCGGAATGTCGAACTGAACCCTTTATTTCGCTCGCTGGGGTAGACTATTTTAGTTCCACGTGCCATGTCTAATGGATGTCAGTTATCAGGTATGGAACGTGGAATCAGAACAGTCTACGCCAGCGAGCGAAATAAAGGGTTCAGTTCGACATTTCAACCATCTGAAGAAGGCCGAAGCGTACAAGGGCCAAAATGTTGTGATAAATATGGCACCAAAGATGAGGATGATAGTCTGAGCAATGTAAATAGTGTACATAATACCTCATATCAGAAATATATAGATAGAGTGTGGGTTCACTATTTAAATTATTCGGACTATAATCCTCATCTTTGTTGCCAGATTTATCACAACGTTTCGGCCGTTGTACGCTCCGGGCTTCTTCAGGTGGTTGGAATGTCGAACTAAACCCTTTATTACGCTCACTAGAGTAGACTGTTCTAGTTTCACGTGCCATGTTTAATAGATGTCAGTTATCAGTTATCACCTGTTAATTCCCCTCAAGTTCTCAACTGCCTTAACCGGGTATTGAACTCACACTCTTTGGGTCCTGTCACTGGATCTAACCAACGCCTTTATCCAATGTGCCATGTGTATAAAACATTGTGATAAATATAGCGACAAAGATGAGTACAATAGTCCGAACAATGTAAATAGTGTACATAATACCTCACCTCAGAAATATAGACAGAGTGTGGCTTATTTTTAGATTAACTACCAATTTTACCCTATTCAATATATCCTGTCATAAGAGGTCTACAAAACTTTATCTTATTATGTAAATAAATAAAAGTGAACTCATTTAAACTATACATTTATTTGGGTGGCTTGACTGTAATGAAATAAGTATAATTATATATAAACTGAATTTACTCTCGCAGTTAGTTTGGACCGAATTCAATTAGGATGGCTATACCTATGCATACTAAATAAACCAAGATCACCTTCACTCAAGCCCATAATAGTGAGACACTCAACATCACTATGTTGAAAATCTTTGTAACTGACGAAGCATCCCACTACAGTGCATGATTGTTTTCTGTATATAACCTTGTCTGACATAAGGTCAGTAATGATAAACTTGAAGTGTTTTTAGAATTCATTAAAGTGTAATGGCGACAAAAGTTATTGTGTGAATTGATTGAAAACTACTTCTTGGCTGTCAAGAAATTTTCTGAAATAAAAGGGGTTTTGAAATTTTTCACATTTTCTAATGTTTCCAAGAATATTATATGTTATTTTAATTAACATAGATTTAGTATTTTAACGATTCAAACGTCACAACAATAATAATGTCTTCTCAACAGACAAGGGGAGCGTTACGAGAATTTCCATGCTAAATCATCAAAGATACAACTTAGGGCCTTGATTTAGCACCTTCTGATTTTAGCAATTCAACGGAATTGCTGACAATAAACATTATGAAAGAAAACACCCTTGAAAATGTTTTTGTTTCTTCATGTTCGAGATGTGCGTGCGGTGTAATGGAGAGCACCTTGGAATGAGGAAATGGAGAGCACCTTGGAATGAGGAAATGAAGAGCAGATTTCAAATTTCAGTCAGGTTCATCGCATTCACTTACGCAAAAATACCTTTAGGTAAGATATGCGTTGTAGCATACCTACGGACGATAATGGGTATATCCCCATTCACATAAATACAGTAGTAAATACTGTATGTTGGTCTTCAGTTGGAAATACTTCTCCAGCTGTGCTGGTCAAACTCTTTGAATCCGAGCAGAGAGGATCCCCAGACGAGGCTCTGTCGTAGGGCTGAGTCTTGTCTCGGGAAACAGCTACCCGACCCAGTTTTATACGGGTTCTACGGGGAATTTTTGGCCGAGCCTACGGGCTCGGATACCCAACATTAAATTCGGCCTCGTGCCACATTTGACCGCGTGAGACCCTTGGTAGATATCCTGCAGTTGGACATTCATTGTGGAATTCACTTGACTCATTTCTACCAGTTGACTACTACTTCTAGGCGCCGCTGGCGAATCTTATATATGTTGTTCTTGTCCTAAGTATTATCGTTCACTACCAGCCTTCATGTGATTATTCTATTCAGTAACCTTCGCTACGTTACAACAGTATGGATGTATCTCCTCCACCAGTTACGGATTAAATAGTAGAACTTATATACGGAAAAGTCATTGCTGCTTTTATTCTATATAAATAAAATATTAATGCAATAGTCACTCGAATAAAATTCTTAAAATCCAAAATAATATATCTCAGCTATAAATGACCCAGAAATGATTGATAAGACGTAAGAATCAAAAAATCAAAAAATATAAAAAAAACAAACCAACTATTTCTCATGCTCGAATTTGTTTTTAGCCAAAACCCCGTCACTATATAGATTGTCAACCGTTATCTACCCCTCCTATCCGTAAACTATTCCTTATTGTAACCCTCTACCTCGAGTAGTCTCTGAGGCCTTGTACAGGGTGAATCTTACTGTAACATATATATATATATATATATATATATATATGTGTGTGTGTGTGTGTGTAAGTGTGTGTGCTTAAAAATCGATTGAATTTTGAGCTTTCAGTCACTTCACAACAGTACCGATGCTATCCAGTTTACTTCTTAAACTATTTATCCGTGCTGAGATTCAAACTCTGGTCGCATGTTTGGAAGGCTAACGACATAACCATTCAGCCCAGTTTTCTGTTATTGTAATTATATAGCTGGAGCATTTTCCTAATTAATATCGACCAGTATTGATCTCCGTTTTGTTTATCACATTGGTAATTTTACTACTGCTGCCAGCCTTTATAGTAAATCACATCAGACGGAAACAAAGTTGTCAATATGATTCAAATAAACAGCCTGAAATGGACATAAATACATTTCTAATGAACCCTGAATGCAACAACCTGCCCTTTGTAATAAATACAGACTGTAAAGATTTTAGAAACACTACCGTATTGGGAGCGTTACTGAAGGCTTAGAGCAATGGTGTGCCAACCATGAGGCATGTGCGGATGATCGGAGGTCCGAATTGGCATTCCATTCGAGTCGTTTACGTTAACTTACGCACAAATACCTAGAGAAAAAGTATGAATACACCCACCAGTTATATTTGTGCGTTTAAGTGCATGGTTTCTTAACTTTTAAAGGGACGGTAACCTAAAATTCCATATCCCCAGCTCTAAGATCATTAGCCAGAAGGTAAATTACGCAAAAAGCCAAAATTCTAAAGAGTCTTTATGCATTAATGGGTTACTTTTATTACTATTATTGAATATATGATAAAACCTTTTTAGGAAGAGAATGTCCATTTAGCCCTAAGTGATCTAGAACATTAGTTTTGGAAGAATACGCAACATTCAATATTTAGGTGATTCTTCGAAATCCAGAGAGTGGGCCAAAGCTTTTGACCTATAATCTATATCTAAACAAATATAATATTAACACACATATACCATCCATAATGGTCGATAATACTTACATCTCATCACAATTACGGCAAACTGGGAAGCACGGAAGTAATGGTTAGCGACTTGGATTGAGGAATCGGAAAGCCGAGTTCGAATTCCAGTCGAATCCATAACATTCACTTACGTGCTAATACCCTTGGGAAAGATATGAATCCTCTTTGTCTTCCCCAGTTATGGGTAAATAGCGGCACAGACTTGCTTCCATGGATAATGATTTCACCAGTCTAGGGGAAAATAACTCTGAATTCAACTGTATTTAGCACTTTATTTCCAGCTGAAGAAAGGATAGTTGGCATTGGCTCGATGATCCCGACTACGGTTGAATGAGGATGAGGACTCCAGCATATATACTAAAAATGACTATAGATATTCTTTAATCTATAATTGTTCTTCAGGTCTTTTTCGGTGTCGTCTAAGACCAACCCTAGAATCGCCAGTATACTTTGGCTGCTTTGAATGAGTGTGGTAGGACAATCAATTGTAGAATTGGCATCTCCACAGAAGTCGTTGGTTGATGAAGAAATGAAAGTATATTCAGATTTCGCACCAGAATATCAGTCCGCCTAAAGTAACAGTAGACGTTACAATATGTCAATGTAATCAAAAGACGTGGAGAAGTTTTCCGTGGATAATAATTTAAATGATTTAGAGTTCAGACATTAAACGAATTGAACGTTTCTGGAGACAGCCGAAGACACGAGTGAAAATAAGAAAAAAGGGCTTTGTCTTGAAGACCTTGAGGTGGAGTCTAAATTCCTGTTTGAGATTTAAGGGAGTCTGTCGATTAATTATGAGAGCCGCGACAGGTTTTGTGTGTAATAAAAGATTATAAATGTATTCGGAAAAATAATTGTGAATATGGAATTCCCATACTCAACATATAAATAACGAAATGAAAGTATTTTACATATCATCACATTTTTAACAGTATGAATTATTTTGAATATATATATATATATATATATATATATGTGTGTGTGTGTGTGTGTGTGTGTGTGTGTGTGTGTGTGTGTGTGTGTGTGTGTAACATTAAACTTTATATTAATGGATAACCGTATTTGAGTAGATGGTCGGTTTATTATAAAGAGTATTTTGTTTCGTCTACCGGCCTGCGTATTAGAGAAATGTTATTAAACGGAGCAAAGACTAAAATTAACGTTTAAAGCAATAGAAAATTTTCGTATTAAAATAATATATATATATATATATATATATACACATACATACATACATACATACATATATATGATAAAAATAAATTTTTAAGTTTTGCTGTATTTATAATGCTCAATATCAGGGATAGAGCGTATGTAAATATACTAGTGAACATTGAAGTCAGCACACCGGGAACAGTATGTTTCCTGCTTAAACGCAATGTTCTATATATATATATATATATATATATATATATATATATATATATATATATGGATATCTCTCTCTCTCTATATATATATATATATGTGTGTGTGTGTGTGAGGTAAAAAAAACAGAGACTGTTTCATACTTGAAACAATCTTCAATCCATGCTTTGTTTTGGCTCGATTAATTATATATGCTGGTCAATGGTGCATTATGGTTTTTCTAGAGACTGTTGACTAGGAATAATTGTAGATCCAAATTTCGTTATTTGTGGCTATTTTATAATGATCTTTATCCCTCTAGTCATTATTTATTATTTTATTATTTATTCACTCCTCATAATGCAGTAATTATATATATATTTATTACTCACCCTTTTATCATAGATATATTCACAAGAGTCAGCAGAGGACATTTTGATTACAATTTGAAGGTGTTTGAAACCCTTTATATTAAGTCCAAGCAGCATTCCCTCTGTAAGCAGAAGGAATGATTGATTGGTCTAAATGAAATCTGATTGTGATTTAATATTATTAATTCTCTGTTAGTATTGTTTTTATTTCCTCTTTAGCCGTTATGCAACTATTTATATCTTCTCCTTGATCGAGTTCTGAAAATCGATGAATGATAAAATGTTAGCTATTTGTTGTTGTTTGTTTATATTATATTTTTAATTTCACCACTTTAGAGTAATAATATATTTTTTGATTATCCTCACTCCTCCTCGCTGTTGGCTTGAATATATTTGTAAATATTATTTTATATATATTTTTACAAAATCTTATGACTTTAAAAACGGATACTTTAAAATATATAAAATATTTACAAATACATATATTCAAACAAATTAAAGGAAGAGTAAGTATGAGCAAAAAAAACTCTTAAGGAAAATTCTAGTCGAAAACACTAGAATTTTACATAAATCACATTAACGGAAAGGTTACAAAGGCACTATACATCTCGTTCCTACCATCAACGTCACCTTATTCAACAATGTGAATTAAAAATTAAAAAAATGCACTAACATGAATTCCAGTTGCGCTCAACACGTGACGCTCGGAATAAACGCTCACACTAGTATTCAAAACAACACAGAAACACATCTTAAACAGTCAAGCATGAACAGAAATTAATGTCACCCGCCCCACAAAACAATCACCCTGAAAATGGCTAAAAAGTGACCGACGCAGCTTGGGACAATGGTCAATACGGACAACTTTGCCCATCCTTACCCCTACCAAACGAAAAAATATGTAAAGAATGCTGGAAAAATTAAATAAAATTGAATTAAATTTCCCTTGTCTGTCATATTCAACGAAACATAATTAAAAGAATGGTTGCTGCCCAAATATCTATATATATATATATATATATATATATGGAGGGAGAGAGAGAGAATGTTTATGTATCCACGTGGTTGCTCGTGCAATGAGCAACTGGCAACAGAATTAGTAATTGCTAGTCTAATCTAAATCGTATATTTGAACGTTGTGACACCCACTGCATTTGTAAATCTGCGAAATGTCTTTCAAAGGTCGTTAAGAATTATGCCCTCTTGTGCGGAATCACGTTTCTTTTTTATGCCCACACATGAAATATTTCCATAGACGCTAATTGCTAGCTACATTTGTCAGTTTGACACAGGGTCAGAAATATTAAACGTGTCAAGAAAAGTGGTTAAAGATCTGAATATAATGAACGTCTAGACTGAGGAAAGTAACATTTGACATATTTATGGGTCGACGCGTACAAGGCTAGATAATGGTTTACCCAGTGACGAAACAAAAACACTAACAATGTTTTTAGATACTGACATGCAATCTCGCTACAGAAAGTGCTCATGGAAGCTAATCATGAACGATGGTAAATGCAAGTTCATCATATTTTATCATACATAAACGAGTATGACAATCGCTGAGAAGTTGTCTAGCTAGCCGGTCTAAGAGAACAGTTTTTCTTCTTCTAGATCGGTTGCCAACCAAGGCTGAAAAGCCCGATGTGCCCTGAGGGGATTAATAGATTTGTACCTTTCTTAGGGGTATTTGCGCGAAAAGTAATATAACGAACAACTGGATTTCAAAGTCAAATTTCCGATTTCTCGTTCCGAGCCACTTGCGCATACACGAGATGTCAGCAATGCCCATTATGAGATTATACATGTGTGGTTTGCAATGATGGCGCAATGACACGTAGAAACAACGCCAAAAATCCCAGTAGCAAGCAAATGCGATATATCCTGATTAGTAATGGTTCTGGTGTTACTTTTAATTTTCCTAGACGGAAACCGTTACATATTGGGGTCCATCAATCCCCAGTGGGCTAACCGAGCGCCTGAACAGCAACCCAAGCATTCCGGCGTTTTTCATACACATGTTATAGCTGGCCGCTTGTATTTGAGGATGCCTGTCTACTAGCCAATCCCTGTTGCAGACGCCTGCTCAAGAATATTTGAGTTTGTTCGATACCCACGGAGCCCACCTGTGGTTTATACTGCAACTATGCTATTTGGGAGAAAGCGCATTATCTGGCGTGATCAACAGCTTGATCAATGCCAGCACGCTTAAAGCCTCGGTCACGATGTCTTGTGACTTCGTGCTAGCACTATCAACAATGGCTCTAAAATAGTTCCGTCTAACTAATTTCACTCACAAGGATCGGATCAACCATACACTTTTCAAAGGTGTCGGACTCTAGGAAATCCTCTCCCAGACCAATAAAATCAAAAAGTCATCTTCCTGAGAAATCAACCACGGTGAGATTCGAACCATGGTCAAATGGTCGGAAAGCGAACTTTTTAACCACTCGGTCACGTGCCCATGAAGCATGCGCATACGATTGCTTTTTTTTGTTTTCAAATATAGCCATTGCTATTGAGTTCAAAATCTTGACTGCCTTTTTCGGAATAAATTTAAGCGTTAAGGCAGAACAATCTTTTGAAAATAAATCCAGAACGAGTTGCATATCGCTCTGAACATGTAACACAAATAAGCAATCATCTGCATGGCGAGTTATCTTTAATGGATGATAAAGAAAACGTTACAAATTATACCAGTTCTACGATACTTGATATAGGTCCCAGATGAGTAGAATGTCATTTGTACTACCATAGTAATGTTCAGCGCAAAAAAGTCGGTGGAATTATAGTGATTTTCCAAGCGTAGCTTAGATTTGGCACAAGGCCGAAATAAGGAGCACCCAGTGAGGATTGAACTCACTAATCAGTCGTAATTGTTCTAGCGAGACAAGCTTGCTAACCATTACACCGCCTGAAGGTGGCCAAGTCAGTGGAATTATATCTCCATATTTTATACCATTAACATGCTCCGACAAAATAGCACCGTTTTACACACATGATTTCGTATAATCAAGGAAACAGTCGAAAGAATCCGATCAGAACAGGCGAGGTTTTAAGAATTTTCCATAAAGCCATTCCGTTAACTGTGTCAAAAGGATTTGTGAAATCGATAGTTACCTGATACAGAACCATTTGGTGTTTACGTAGCAGTGAAAATCCTCTTCACTGTACCTCTTCCGTCTCTGAAACCACGGCAAGACTCTGGCAGAACCACATCGGCTATACAAATAAGCAACATGTCAAAAATATTCCGTTACAATACCTCTTCAATGACAGATATTAGAAGGAATCTTAGCTAGGCTCCACATTTTTATGCCCAATCGCTTAAAAGCAACAAATTGAAGTATATTTTCAAGCTTGCGGATCAGATTATTCATCTAAAACCCTGTGCAAAAGACAGATCTGACGCTGCTTCAGGTTCTGACTTACCCACTTCAAACTCTACGCATGCAAACTATCCATGGCAGGGAACCATCCATTGTTCAATTTGCCAACCGCTATTTGAAATAATACAAGATGGGGGTTTCCACTAGAAATATTTTATTATTATTATTATTATCGAGTCGCTAGACTAAACACATCCAGTGTGCACACAAAGACTTGTTTGTGTAGTTATGGTTTGCATAAGTAAATATGAATATTCAAGACTCGGGCAAGCTAGAAGATGCTCCATAGTTTATAGCTGCCCGCATTTTCAGTTGCGATAATCATCAGTGACATGTGCCCATTTCTGAAAGTTAGGTGGACAGCGACCAACAGCTGTTCGGAGGCGGTTCAGGCCGGACAAATGGGCCAAATATTACTGGAACTATGGAGAAAGGGATTCTGTAGCGCTGAGAGAGAGAGAGAGTGAAAACCTGTGTTCCTCGTCGTTAAGGTCGCTGCAACAACGGACAGGAGCTCATTAGTGGTTTGACTGAATATAGAAAGCTGTGTCATTGGTTCACAGCAGTGGAGTGGATGACGAGGGTGAGTTTCCTGCTTCATCTTCTCAAGTTGGGAGTCGGTTGTCTTTCTGATGTAAGAGCTAGCTATGCCACTAAGCAAGTAGAGTTCATCTACTTTAGTTGGCTTGAGACACCTAGTGAATGATCTGCAAGAGGCGTTTAAGGCAGCGTCGACTTTCTTTGCCCGCGATGATCTGCTCTACACTGGTGAGGCATATTCTACTGTAGTGTAGCAAAGGGCTAGGGCAGTGGTACGTATTGTACTGGCAAGAGCCCCCCATTTAGTGTTAGCCAGCTTTTTTATGATGTTTTTTCTTGATCCGACATTGGATTTCGTGTTTACAATGTAGTCCTTATATGTAAGAGACCGATCCAGAGTGGTCCCAAGGTAAACAGGCTTGGAAGTGTACTCTAACCGTTTTCCATACCAAGTGATCATGAGCTGGCGGTTAGATTCCCTTTTTCCGGAGGTGGAAGGCACTGGCGTCCACCGAAGGAGAGTTCACATGGCGGTCTCCGTCAGATGAGTTCACTCATTTGCCAATCCTTCCTCCACGCTGCACTGCACGCTAAAAATATTTTCATAGGCCTACATGATGAATCCGAGGAACGTGTTTATCAACTAGTGGGGGCTTAGGAAAAAGTTCATAGAAATATTACCTCCATCTTTTCAGAGTTAGGTTGACGCTGTAGATGATAACCCCCCTTGGTCCACTCTGTCAGTTTGGGTTACGAATACGCTGATTGCCTCACTGTCCAGAGTTAAAAGAAAAACGCCAAAAGAAGAGGAAAACTATTTACATGTTTTAATCATTTCACCCCAAGCAAGGCAATGAAGCCATTAAGACGCAAGAGTTCACTGAAATGTGAGAGAATATGAGGAAATATAACTGTCCTGTCAAACAGCGTTCGTATGTATAATTCATATGTGAACGTGTATCATAGTTCTAGTTTGTCTATCCGTGATTCGGATGATAATATATATTCGTTGTGTTCATGTCTGCGTTTAGTGGGCATTCTCATCCATGTTTCATGATTCTCTGCACGTTGATTTCGGGATGTTTTCTATGAGGGGGAAATAAATTTAAATTACACCGGTTGCGGTTTTAGGTAGACGTATTTCAGATTATACAAGTATCGATTTTATAAAAGTCGCTGATATAATAAAGTATGTTTGAATTTTGTTTATAGCTGGCAAAATATTTATCAGATCTTCCTTTAACTATTTCCTGGATAAAGAATTTTTTTTTTCTAATTAGGGTGACATTTATAGAATCGAATGTTTCTGTGTATTATGAACAAATTTAAAGGGTTGTCCCAGCGTAGGGCTCCCATCTGTTCCTAGATTCAAGAATTTAAATTTCTTGATGTTTCACCAATGTAACTCTTCCTACATTGTAAGCTATTTATGTTATAAATCCTAGCATTCTGATGTGATGTTGTATATTTTTCTTCCTAACTATATCTCTGATTGTCTTAGAGGTGTTCATAAATATCCTAATTTCGGGGATAACTATTTAGGTCTATATTTAATTTTCTAGTGAAACTTTAATAAAAAACGAAATATGTTAAATTTATAAACGTTTACTATTTGATCCTTATCCTATCGTGTATTTTTCTGGATTCAGAACAGGAGTATTTTGGATGAGATTAAATGCTGAGTTTTTATGTGCTTAAGTTTTCTTTTTGTAGCACCAGTCCTGATATTTTTCAACAGACCGCATATATATATATATATATATATATATATATATATATATATGTGTGTGTGTGTTTGATGTAATTTTTATATGTAAGCCAATGTTTCATCATAAAATTAATATTTTCTAAGTTATTTTTCTTGACGCTATATTTGGCCTAGAAATCAATTCAATATCGCTCTAGTCATCAGTAAGATTATTGAATATAAATTCTTATATTTCTTTTCCCAACGTACAACTTGAACATATATATATATATATATATATATATATATATATATATATATATATATATATATATATCCGTACTGATAATATGTTTATTAAATTAATGTTAATTTATTGGGGTCGTAGCATTTAATATTTTTTTAAATTTTTGGTTGAAACTGACGAGGGATTATGAGAACGCAGTTACAAACAGTGATTATTCGGATATATACGAATTAATATTTATTTTATTCTCTTCTGCCAACCTATTCCGCTTTACTAGCTCCGATCCATAAACTATTTCCTCGTTAAGATATGTGGGGATTATAATTATAATTTTTCCCTCTACGGTGAACAGGTACGTGTACATGATATATATATATATATATATATATATATATATATATATATATATATATATGTGTGTGTGTGTGTGTGTGTGTGTGTGTGTGAATTACAATTAATGTAATCCAAACGAATTACCTCATACAGAAGATCATTTCCTCCATAGGAAAGTAGTTTTGTCCCTGGACTTATTAAAGCCTTTTCGTAAATGTATTTACATTAATAAGTCCAGAGAAAAACTACTTTCCCATGGACGAAATGATCATCTGTATGAGGTAATTCATTTGGATCTCATTAATTGTAATTTAATTATATGCTCTATAATAAAAATTTTATGGAGCTCACTGCTGTGGATCAGTTTGAATATTTTATATTAATGAGAACTACTTGGATTAGTTACCCACGGATTTTTTCATATATATATATATATATATATATATATATATATATATATATATATAGCTATAGCTATTCAAGTTGGAGACTAAACCGGATATCCCACTGTTCTTGTGTGTGAAGCGGATTGTTAGTAAAACAGTAGGGCGCAAAAGAAGACCTATCAAAAGACGGAAAAATTCTCGATGAGTCAACTGCCAGCTAATTAGAGGCGATGTCTCAATAAACAACGATGGAGAAAGCAACAGGAAACCACTCCACTATTAATCCCCAAAATATTATGGCAATTAACAAACGAAATGTGAAACATAAGAATGTGAAGCGTGTTAAGTCTGTGTAAATTAACTCCTTGCCCGGTATGGACCGACATGTGAAACAGGTGTCACGTGATCGTCATCGAGCGATTGTTAGCATAAAATGTATAAAGGGGACAAAATTCCTCGGAACTCATCCCGCGCCCGCTAAGAAGCGACATGAACGACAGGTGTCATCTGACCGTCATCCAGCGACTGCTCGCATCATTTTTAGGTGTATGTGTAATTAGGTGGCCAAAAAACGGAGATTTTGTCAGTGACAACCGTAGGATTATATATGCAGGCGAGAAAAAAATGAAAAAGTTGTTAGTGTGATAGAAGATTGAGACAACAAGAAATGCGTTCTGGGATACTGTCAGTTATCTGAAAGAATTCTTGTAGTTAAACCGAAATGAAAACCTTTCAACATATCTATTATAACAGTGTATGCACCGGCAGCAAAAAGTACGGAAGAAGAAATTGAATTTTTTTTTTACTCCATGCTTGGCATCGCCAAGGCTCAGTGTAAATCACAAGATATAATTATGGGAGACTTGACTGCAAATTAAGCACGGAGAGGGAAGGGGAAGTAGCAGGTAAATTCGGACTAGGAACCCGCAACTAACGCGGTTAAAAATGGGTTCAATTTTGCACGTCCAATGACCAGGTAGTAGCCAACACCTGGTTCCAAGAACATGCGAGACGATTATAGACACGGAGAAGCTCAGGAAGAGAAACTAAAAACCAAATAGACTACATAACCGTCGACAAGTGTTTCAGGAATGCAAAACCTATCCAAATTCCGACTGCGGATGCGACCCTAATCTGTTATATGTAAACTAAGAATGAAACTACGGAAACTGAAGAAGTCTAATGCAGCACCCAAATTTCAATTCAACGATACGTGCCCGAAGGAAAAAATATATGGACAGTAGAAGGAAAGATATGAGGAACAAAATGGAAATGGGATATTCTAAGAGAAGCTTTATTAACATCATTAAAGGACATCATCCCAAAGATAAATGGACGAAGAAGAAAACGAATGAATCACATGAAATTCTCGACATGATGAAAAGGAGACAGAAAAAAAATGCCAAACCATGGAACGGAATACAGAAAACTACAAAATGAAGTAAGGAACAAATGCACACAAGCTAAATAAGCTCAATGAAAAATGTACAGAAATAGAGAGAATGAGTATCACAGATAATTAAACATGCATAAACATTAGAACAGAACTAACAGGACAAAAAGACATTCTCATGAACAGACTGCATAAAATCCAAGGACGGAACGATCATACTAGAGAAAGAAAAATACTTCAGCGCTGGAACGAATATATCGAAGTTCACTTCCACGACGAAAAAGAACAACCAGCAATACAGAGAAATACCGTCGGACAGAAAATATTAAAAGTCGAAGTAGAAGCTGCATTGGCTAATTTGAACAGAAGAAAAGCGAAGGGGCCAGACAGATTTGTAATAGAGATACTGGCAGGCTTAGACACATTCGGCATAGTCAAGATTACAGAAATAATACACGAAATCTACAACAGTGGTGAATATACTGGAAGACCTAAGGAGATCTATTTTCATAGCACTGCCTAAGAAACCAGGCGCAAACGAATGTGAATTCCACAGAGCAATCATCCCAATGAGCCACATAACAAAACTCATCATCCGAATTCTGATGAATAGAGCGCGCAGCAGAATCAGGCCAGAGATGGGACAAGAGCAGTACGAGTTCTTCAAAGACATCGGATGAATGAACGCAATATGCTATAAGAAAGAAGAATACAACTGCAGAAGGATGTGCACCTGTATTTTATAGATTACGCAAAGGCGTTAGATACACTACGCCACAAAGATTTGTTAGAACTGCTCAGTAATCTTCACATATTCAGAAAAGACATTAGGACAGCAAACCGCCTGCATACGGATAAAAATGAATTCAGTAAATATACAAAAATAGAAAGGGGTGTATGCCAGGATGTGTCTACTGACCGGACTTACTCATCTTATATAGCTAAACAATTCTGGGAGAACTAGAAAATCCTACCAGGATTCATCATTGGTGGCCACAATCTTAACAATATGAGTTATGAAGATGACAGAGGGTGGAAAACAGATACGAAAGGAAACCTTCTACAGAAGTTAGCGAAGGAAAGTGAAAGAAAGGACGAAGTATAAACTAAATAAAGACAGAATGCATGGTCATCAGCAAAAAGATGAGCCCAAAGTGCAAATTACATTTCAGTAATACTAAAATCAGACAGGTCCAGAAATTTATATATCAAGGAAGTGTTCTAACGGTGGGTGGAAAGTGCGACACAGATCCGAAGGCGTATTATGATGGCTAAAAAGCTGAGTATTAAGATACAGGAAAAATTCGTTGACAACAAAAGAAAGAGTACTGAACTATTACGTCATCTCTGTCCCTCTGTATGGTCGCGAATGTTGGACGATCTCCTCAATGATGAAAAAGAGACTCGAAGCAATAAAATTATGGATCCAAAAAGGACGCCAAGAATACCATGGGCCGAACATGTGAGCAACGACCAGATTTTGGAGAGAATGGAAACAAAGAGGAAACTTATACTTAACATCATCTAGAAGCAGCTGAAATTTCTGGGATACGTAATAAGGAAGCAGGGCTTAGAAAATCTGATACTCACAAGACGGATAGAGAGAAAGAGTGACAGGGGAAAGCAACGCGTGACATACTTAATGGGCTTGAGAAAATTAATAGGAGAACAGGGTTTGGGAGAAATAACAAAAAAAAAAACTTATTAAGAGCTACAAGGAATAGAAGGGTGTCGAGGACCATAATCGCCTACGTTGTAAAGGGACACGGCACATAAAATGATATTTCTCTTTGTGAACTTACCCAACTTAAAGATGATAGTTTGCTTACATTCATGTCTTTCCACAAGCTTCTTAATATTCTGTAACTTTTCTCTCAGATTACATTCATCATACCATTTTCTAAAATATTTTCTTAATGTTCGATTTAATACCACCCGAGTAAACAGTAGAGCCGCCTAACTTTTCAGTATAATGACACTGATTAGCGTGCCATTGTTTCAGAGAGGGGGCATAATATCCCCATTACATAGCTGTTTTCGCAATTTTCTCCGACAGCATACTACCTTTAAAGACATTTAATGGAAGGTGAGTTCAACAAACTTCTAACGTTCCAGTCACCAGCATAGTTTCTTTCAACTTTATCTCAGTAGCATGACAACGACCGTGCCTGAACTACGTTGCGCTGTCATTATGTTTTTAAAACTGTAGATGCTGTTGTGAGGGTACTTTGAACAAGAAATACTCGTGTTTAAATATTAAGGTTACAAAATTCATGGTGCAGACCCAATCTTACCCAGGAAACAACGTCAGCATTTAAACAATACCCGCCCCCCCAAATGAACAAAACTACATGATTTAATGCAGTCGAAATCGCAGGCATTTTTTTATCGCAGTGCCAACTCAAAAATTACTTAATATATTCAAAATCCCTTATATAATCTTTCTCATATTTTTATCTTGTTTTTTATTTATTTATATTGTCTATATATATATATATATATATATATATATATATATATATATATAATGTTTATGTGGGGGGTTAAAATTAAAAATATCCTGACTTGACTAAGAATGTACTTCCCTTCGAGTATTCCTGTGTTTCGTCTGATCTTCACCACCACCACGCATATATATATATATATATATATATATATATATATATATATATATATATATATATGTGTGTGTGTGTGTGTGCCCAAGTATAGTATTGGTGTATACGGATTAAATTTCATCAACCAAAAATACTATTCTTAAGAGAGTGCTCAATACAGAGTAGAGCAAATATAATTTCTTCGGAAATTATAACATAAATATGTTATACAATCACTACAAAAGTAGCCATTTTGATTCAACACTTCTGGTGTCTTATCAAGTGATGGTGTTGAAGAGTTGAAATAAAAATGGCTATTTTTGTAGTGATTTGATTACATATTTATGTTATGATTTTCGAATAAATTATGTATATATATATATATATATATATATATATATATATATATGTATGTATATGTATGTATGTGTGTATGTATATATATATATATATATATATATACACACAAATACATATATATATACATATGCATGCATATATATATATATATATATATATATATATATATATGGGCGCGTGGCTGAGTGGTCAAACGTTCGCATCTCACCATGGTCTCAGTTGATTTGTCCAGAAGGACAATGTTATCAGTCCGGATGGCGACTATCCCAGAGTGCGGCACCTTTGTAAAGTGCATGAAAACCAAACCACGAGTTGACCAAAATCTTGTGAGTAAAATTGGGTAAGCGGAACACTTAGGCACCGTCGATAGATGTGTTAGCAAAAAGCCACAAGTCATCGTAGCCGAGGGCGTGAGTGTACTGGCCTTGTTCAAATTGTTGATCACGCTAGATAACACGCTCTCTCCCAGAAACTGTAACTAAGGTCTGCTCAGCATAGTTGCAGTATAAACCACAGGTTGGCTATGTGAGTGTTGAGCAAACCCAAATGTGCATGAGAAAGCGTCTGCAATAGGGATTGGCTAGCCGCATTAGTAGACGGGTATCCTCGGATACGAGTGACCATCTATTATGTATATATATATATATATATATATATATATATATATAAGTCATTTCACCAATGGGGTCACTGGTTGTTAGAGAATATGAGAAAAAAAGCATTATTAAGTGGAGAGAACATTACAAGAACAAGAATTAACAGAAAAATGTGGATCACGATTAAAATATTGCATTTAAATTTTTAATGATCAAATTTGACTGGGAGGGAAGAACCTGGAAGAGAGTTCCACAAGCGGGAAGTGTGAGAAAAGAACCAGTTCAGGACCAATAACATTGCAGATTCTTTGGATTTTATCAATAATCTTTAAATATATAGCAAAACATGAAACTAGATGTGTCTGCAGTATTCAAAGCATGGACGTATGTTAGACTTATAATTATGTAAGATAGATTCTGACGAGAAAACGTGTGCAGTATGACACAAGCAACCTACTTTCTTAGCAGGAAACCTATTGATTCGATGAAATCTTTCTACTTTCTGTCATGGAAAAAGAAGGCGTATTGAAACACTCTCCTGTGGTTAGCATCAACCATGATTATAGAAGGTAAAAAGGGTTCTTCAAACGATTAAAAGAGAGTAGTTTCATTTGGAGACGTTAAAATTAACAAGTCTTGCCCCAGATAACAACAAAACGCTTTTTTTTAGTAGGTCTGAGCGGTTCGACAAGTTCCAATAGGTAGCTGTCTATTGGAACTTGTCGAACCGCTCAACCTTCTATTAAGACGGGAATAAATGTTGTAACCTAGGGAAGGTTACTGAATAGAATAATCAAACGAAGATAGGTAATGAACAATAATACTTAGGACAAGAACAACACATATAACATTCGCCAGCGGTGCGTAGAAGTAGTAGCCAACTGCTAGAAGTGAGTCAAGTGAATTCCACAATAAATCACCAACTGCAGGATATCTACCAACCGCCCCACGCGGTCAGATTTGTCATACAGTCGAATTTAATGTGGGGTATCCGAGCCCGTAGATTCGGCCAAATGTGCAGTTGAAACCATGTTGTATCTTTGTAGTGAGTAAAATAGTTTTGTCTATATGATAAAATTATAATATATATATATATATATATATATATATATATATATATATATATAACACTTTTCTATATAGGAATAAAGTGTCGCTACCGACACTGGTGTTTGAACACTGATCACCAGAAAGTGAACACAAACGATCCCATTCTGAATAAGTAATCACGTAATGGCAAAGGAAATATATATATATATATATATATATGTGAATTAGCGTGACGTATAACTGATCACAATTTCTATCTCTATTACTATACGGATTACTATTTGTATTCTATCCGCTATTACTATACAGATCACTATTCTCTGTACTATTTCTCTATACTGATCACTATTCGGTGGTTACTGTTCGAGCGAGTATTATAGAGTAATTACTATTAGTGTGTGTGTTATTCGAAGGCGACTTTCACTAGTATTGTTCAAAGTACTGTAGTTGTATCTGCGATTACAAAATCTCTACTACAAAGAGTATTACGAAAGTGACAACAAGTATTTGTTGACCTCAGTAAAGTGGCAACGAGTGTTCGTTGACATCATAAAAAAACACATAAATCGGTAAAATATAGATAAAGAATTAACTTTAGCAATAATTTTTTTTTTGACAAAGCTAAAGTTAAATATGTAAAAGCACTAGAAACCAAACACCAATTAAATACACATAAAACACAAAATAAAAATGAAAAAGGACAACGTAAAAGCGTAACGTGTTATGGTTTAACACCCATATGAACGCAACGGAAAAAAAATGTTGATATTATCTTCCTAAAACTAATAGATAATCATTTCAAAAGTTCACTAAAATTAAAGACAATATTTAACAAAAAATAGCATGAAGATCAACTGCAGCTTATTTAAAACTATAAAAAAAAGTCAATATCTCTACATAACGATATGAAACAAGAGGAAAAAAGGGGAGTGTAACTGTCGAAATAATAGGAACTCTCCCTTGAACGGCTAATGTTTGATTAATAATATAGAGCTTGTATAAAATAGGAAATCAGCAAAAATTCCTATATTGTTTCAACTGAAACAGAAAGAAACTATATATATATATTGATGTAGAGTAGGACTCGGCGTACTTTCTGCTCTTCCCTAATACTGTGACAATGGACTGCTCCTACTTATCAACATAGCAAGCAGCCACATTAGAAGAGGATTCGAGTAGTATTTGATTTACACAATTCCCCCTGTATTTTTATAAGTATTTAATAAAGCCTTTCTTTGTTTCCTCCTCTACCTAGTCTTCTGTTCCTTCGATACTCTACGGCCTTCCTAATTCTCAGCTATTTTGAACAAATGCAACATATATATTCATACATTATATTGCAGAAAGAAAGGTTGGAAAACAAGCTGCACACCGATTGAAATAGGTTGTAGAGGATTCGCTGAAAGATCCATGACAAGTTTCAGTCTGACAGGAAATAAGAAAAATAATGCAATCCACAATGTATCGGAGACTGCCGTGAAAACATCAAAGTGGTTATGGATAAGGAGAAAGAGAGCATACATTAGAAATTTTCGTTTGTTCTAGCTGTTCTTTTGTGGATAAATAATTGTTTCCGTTAGGGTAATCACTGGCATATGTATAAATAGTTGTTTTATTAGAACAAACCGCTTGTTCGTGGACGGAATGGTTGTTTCATTCAATCTGGGTATTACCTGGTAGGTAAATAATAGTTTCATTTAACGTAGCCAGTAGGAATTATTTTTTTAATTATTATATTTTGTGTGTGTGTGGGTACGCGTGCGATATAAGAAAAGAAAAATGGAGTAGACAAATTCCCTTTCTTGAATTGGGAGAAAAACCAAACTTTCCACAGATCGTGAATTATTATCCTGGTAATGAAATTGACGCCATACTCGGCCGAGAGCATAGAAAACTCATACAAAGATAGTGGTCGAGCAGAATTCAAACACCATTGGCGGTGTGTAACGTAACAAAAAAAACAAAAAAAAACAAAAAAACAAAAAAAAACAAAAAACAAAAAAAAACAAAAAACAAAAAAAACAAAAAACAAAAAAAAACAAAAAACAAAAAACAAAAAACAAAAAACAAAAAACAAAAAAAACAAAAAAAACCCAAAAAAACAAAAACAAAAAACAAAAAAACAACGTATAAAAATACATTACCGCCTATCAGTCAAAATTTACCAACATCAGAATGGTGGCAAAGTTTGTAAAAGCCTGTTGCTGAAGGGAGGATCAGAGTCCGATCAGCCCTGCTTGGAGGGGAGAATATGATGTTGAGAGACCCGAAATTCTCGAGGAACCCAAGAATATATTATTCCTGATGACTCCCTCCTCTTCGTCGAAAATATGTATTTTGCGAAATATATTATAAACATAAAATTTAGGCGCTAACGATCGTTAAGTGTACATGCATGTTTTTTTTTCTTAAACTGTCATTTTCTTTCTGTAAACTTACGATTGCCTAGGCCAATAGACATCTATTCAGTTAGTTATGTGCCAGGTGTTACACGCTTAGATCAGATTTTTCCCTGCTGTAGACAAGTTGCCATCCAAAGCTGACAAGCTACAAAGAGACCGCTTCAATTCCGGTGTGCACTTCTACTTACCCATAACTGGCGGGAGTAGAAGAGGCTTCACACATTTCCCATGAGTATTAAGATGTATAATTGATTCAACTGGAATTCAAACTCTGCTCTCCGATTCCTCGCTATCCATTACTCCACCGTGACGTCCATTACACAATTTTAAAAATCAATAACAATCAATGATGTCCACACAAACACGCATAGCCATCTATTAAATATAATATTTATAGTAATAGAAATAATGTCGGATTATAAAAAGTCTTTAATTCCCGAGAAATAATTTAATTGACATTTTGTATACGAAAATGAATTTGTCGTGTCCACTAAAATATTTAATAAAATATTTCATCTTGATTTAGGTAGATACTTCCGAAATATCGTGCAGACGTAGTAGAAGACATATATTGTGTCTTTTTAGGGCCAATTAGGAAGAAATGCATAATGTAATTCTGGGGCCAATTTTCTTAGAAAAAACTCTCGTATAAAAACTACCACGCAGACAAACTACAAAGAAACCGCTCCAAACTAAGGCCAAACAGTTCCCAGTAAGTACTAAATTTCAACTATCTTTTGTATCCCCCGTTACAAATAAGCACGCACACACGTACTGATTCTTTCGCACAAATACATATATGAAACTGTTTCTCACATACATACACAAATAAAATTTCTATTCTATTCCAGAACTTTATTAACGAAAAAAAGAAATTACTTTTAAATCTGTAAACAAATTCTTGTTTTATTGTCGTTTTATTAAATTAATTTTTATTTGTTAATACTACGTTGTCTTTTTCTACTGGTTTTTATTCTTTCAATGAAAATCGTGGGGTTATTCTAAACGGCCAACTTACAAGCAGTCCCACAAATTTTTTTTATGTTATTCTATCGAATCCCAACAGTCCGAATTTTTACATTTAACAAAATCCTGAGTAGAAGGATTCCTACAAATTTAGCAGATATAGGATCCGATATGTACCAATGAGATACGTGCATTTAAAAACAAAACAAAAATGAACCTTGATTTGTTGTGAGATCTTACATTGCTGAGTTGGATAAATATGTTTTCCTCAATGTTAGAGAAACAAAAGTTCGATCCTTGTTTAAAATCTAATTTTATATTAAGTAGGTACATGTATAATAATAAAACTTTCGACCGCGTAGACCGGTAGATGTCAAATACATGTATCCATCAAATATAATGTCCATAATAATAAAGAAGAATATCGGATTATAAAAAAGTAATCAATAATTCTTTACTAATTATATATAGTTTTCAAATTGATGCTTTGTATTGATCTATCTAATTAACAATTATAGTCTGATCTATTCAGGCTTGCGTCCTCGTTTTGAAAGCCGGAGGTTACAGCATACCAAACATTGTGACTATTACAGTCAAGTATAGTCAAAATAGGTCAATGCCGAATAATCGTATTGAATTACAAATGTTTGCATTAACTCCTAATCACTGATAATCTTTTTTTTTCCTGTTTTTTAAACCACAACATGCAAGTTGAGAAAGCAAATATACTGTGACCATTTCTGAATAATTTTTTTTTTTTTCCATTACCGATAGTTTAGATTAAAGTGATTATCCCGCTTCAGGAAAAAGAAATTTAATTTTTTTTTTTACTTTAGCTAAGAGGGAGACCAAGAGAATAACGCTACAACTAGCTTCTTCTGTATGTGTTTCACTTTAGAATGTGAGAGATTATGGCTCTCCACAACCTCCTATTTCATATAGCCCTTAGCAATATTTGTTTGAAAATCCTCTCGCCTGATTCCGCTCGCTGCATTCCGTTATCATTTTTTCCTTCGATGTTCTGTGAGTGTCAGATTCTCCAAGCCATCCTTCCTCATTACGTGTCTAAGAAATTTCAGTTGTGTCTTTCTGATTTTGTGTATGAGTATTGTTTCCTTCCATTTTTCTTTAGACTTCTTCGTTGCTTACATGCTCTGTCCATGGCATTTTTTCATCCTACTGTAAACTATATTTCTATTGTCCCCAGTTTTCTCTTCATCTGTGAGGAGATTGTCCAGTATTCACTACCATTAGAGAGGATTGATATTAAATAACTATTCAACATAACACTTTAGATCATATTAAAACCGAAAGATTGCTTTTCAGGTTTCCAGCAGTCGCCGCTAAAAGACAACCGCACTTATTGTGTTCTGATGGGCTAGCTACCTTAGTTCTAGTCACCATGACTTCGCCGATAAGTCTCGTCATATCATGTATAATGAGAGGAATTCTTCTCGTTCCTTTTGTATTCCATTAGTAAGGGGGAAGTTTAATTAGGGTAGCTTCTTTCTAAGAACAGCTGCTTCATAGAATAAACTCCCTGGATCACTGCAATCAGAACGTCTATAAATCTAGGGTTAACCGTTAATCTTCCTAAACCTACTCTTAAATTAAACTTCTGACTTCCTCCTTTTACGTGCAACAACTCCAATTAGTAATCCGTTTCAATGACAGGCTCATTGGTTGAAAAATGAGCAAAAAAAAATATCCTGCTCAAATAAAAGCCCAACGCAAAGAACAAGGCGTCTACTAATGTCTTCCATGTAAACTGTATTAATAAGTATTCCCCTGACACCAAAAATCAACCGTCCTGTAGCACCTATTAGGGCCCCAGCTATGGGCAAATAGTTAAAACCTAATCTTGAACCAAAAGACCATGAAATATAAAAATAGATTTTTATAGTAAAAATACCAGCAATACATTTTTGGAAAAATAAATATATTACCAGGAATATATTTGATTTAAAAAAACAAACCTGTTTACTAAAATACGTCAATGACACCTCATCTACGAAGTGATTTCTTACAAATACATATTCTATTGATACGAACCTATGCCAACAGAAGAAAATTAATGATGATATCCTGAATAAATACTATTAAAATGGCGTCAAGGGTGAAAATGTTGTACAAAACAAGTAATTCAGGGTAAAACTGTCGGCAATTTATATAATTCATTTTTAATCAATTCACCCAAAGTAAGGCAAAAACGTCCCTAAGACATAATGGATAACTGAGTGGGAAAGAATGAAAAGTAAGACATTATCAAGGAGGGAGAACAATAAAAGAATAGGAATCAAGAAGACAGTAGATAGCGATCGACAATGATCTTGAAAAATTTAAATTGAAAGTTGACGGGAAATCAATAGAGTAAAATTCATCCTAACAATTACCATGAAAGTATTTATAGGAACAGGGAAGCGAGAGTGACTGAAGCCGGGACAGGTACAATAACTTTGCAGATTCTTCTTTGAATTTTATCAATATTCTCTAAATATATCCCAGATGAACCAGACCATATGTGGCACACAATATCCGAATCATGGACGAATTGTAGATTTATAAAGAAATATAAGATAGAAAGAAAATTGTCTAGCACGACAATGTGAACCAACTTTCCTAGCAGCAGATCTAATATATATATAATGAATATAATCTTTCCACTTCATGTCAGCAGTGAACTTTAGCAGGAAAAAAACTCAAGTAGGCACTATTGTCTAAGAAGAAAAAATATCGAAATTTTCTGAAGACAAGGGAAAATTCCATTTTGAGTGTTAACAAAGAAGACTAAGACTTAACAGAATCACATGAAAGTCTTCTGAATCTTTGAATAACTTATTTAATCATCAGAATATACATTCTTACCCTTCCTTTACGCTCATTCACATTCAGCAAAACTACCTTGAGTCGCACTTAAGCCTTATACAGTGTGACACATACTGAAAAGATCAGTCAGAACATTAACTGCATTAAATGCCATGGACAGAGCATGTAAGCATCAAAGAAGTCTAAAGAAAAATGGAAGGAAACAATACTCATACACAAAATCAGAAAGACACAACTGAAATTTCTTAGACACGTAATGAGGAAGGTTGCTGGAATACGCCGAAGTAGATCAAGGAAAAAACAAGAATGAAGTTTTTTTTCTTAAAGATTTGATTGATTGGTCCTTTTATGGTTTATCAACCCTTTTCAGGTTATTTAAAACCAGAAAATATTTTTAGATGGTAAGACGTTTTGTAATAACAAAAGTTTAAGAATAAGTCATACAAATTAACTCATATCTGGTGCGGCAGGAAGGTGGATTCATTTGCCTCGCTCTGTCTTTTTTACAAATACTTGCACGGTAATTGCTCCGATGAGCTGCTTTCGCTGGTTCCTAGGCCTCATGAATTTAAACGTCCTACGAGGCTGGCATCCCGTTCCCACCCCTTCACCGTTGAAACTGTTAGATGTAGACGTCTCTTCTACTCCAATAGCTTCATGTCTCGCACATCTCGCCTGTGGAAATCCCTTCCTTATTCCTGTTTCCCTGACAAATACAATCTCCAACTATTTAAGTGTAACGTCAATCGACATCTCCAGTTGCATTGATCTATCCACTTCCCTTCTCCACATCTTTTCACCTTTCATTCCTATCTGCTCTCGCTCCAAATTTTCTGTAACCTCCTTGCCTTGATCGATCCACTATCTTTCTCCACATCCTCTCCTTTACCACTCCTATCTGCTCTTCCTCCAAACCTTCTGTAACCTCTTGCGTGCTAGTGGCTTCCAGCCTTGCTTGGAGTGATAAGCTTAAAAATAAAAAAATAAAAATTACAATTTGATAAACAAACAAGAAATTTTTATGGGCATATAGAGTTGGGTGACAATTCCATATTCCAGTCAGAAACTGATTTCTCATTTGACCACGTTACATTTATATTCCAGAGAATGTAACTAAATCTAAAAGACATACATGCGTAGTTAATTATTGACTGAGTCATTGATTCGTTTTTTTTTTGTTTTTTTTAGATATTAATGGTTTACTGATATAAGACTAATTAAACCATAGCTGGGCGGAGAAGGGGTGAATTCCCGCATTTCCCAAGAACATTTATGCGTTAGTGAATAAAGCGAATCCAACGGATAATAAATCATTACAGAACCCGCGCATCCAAGCTTAGAGCACTTGGTATTCCCAAACGGTCACCCATCTAGGTACTGACCAGACTCGACGTTGCTTAACTTGAGTGATCATACGGGAATCGGTCGCATCGATAGTGAAGAAGAAAGGATATGTTTTGTTCGAGAATAAAAAAGAAACTAAAATAGATGGTTGGAAAAATTAAGAAGGTACATGGGGGGATAATTCCCATGAAGTATGCGCACAGGTACTATAGGGAAGGTACTGATTGAAGAGGATTCATGCCTTTCCCAATGTTATTAGCACGTAATTGAATATAATGGAGCTGACTGTAATTTGAATTCCAGTTGAATCCATTACATTCACATACGAACTAATATCCTTGGGAAAGATAAGAATCAACTTCTCCTACCCTCCAAGCTATGGGTAAATAGCAGAACATACCTGGTTCTGTAGCCTTGGGTGGCAACTGGTCTACCGTAGAAAGAAATGGCCACCTACTGTGGGAAATAATCTGCCTCGACAGTCATGTATCGAAAGATATCACGATTGATTGATTGATTGATTTAGGTTTTTGTACGGTTTATCAATCCTTTGTGAGTTAATGAAAAGATATTTTGGATTGTAATAATGAGTGTTTATTTTGCGAGTGAATATTGCATTAATGATTTTTTTAGATGAAAACAATATAACTTCTATTATTTAATCCACAGATAAGGGTAGAGATTGAACCATATCTTTCATAGGAGTATTTGCGCGTAAGTCAATGTATCGAGAAGCGAAGGAAAGGAAGAGAAACGAGAATGCAGCAGTCTCAAGGACTGCGTTTCAAAATTGGATTTGAAAAAAGATACAGACAAGAGAACAACGAAAATATTGCGAAATTGCTCGTACAACAGATGCTAAAATGAGAACAAACACCGTAATAGTGAAGAATTAAAGAAACCTTTTAAAAAAAGTGAACAGTTTACGGAAAATACGAAATGTCGAAATTATGTCGGACAAATAATAAGGTTCTTCAAACAAAGCGAAGTGGAATCAATTACCTTTGCATTCCGCAAGAAATGCGTCAACACCGAAAAAAATCTATATAATGGAGGAAATAGTAAATAGCACTTGGGTTGCATAAGCTTGTTTCTCTCTACCTATCTTCAGGTCGGTTAACCCTTTGACCGGTGGGAGCAAGCCTGATTGGGAGGCCCCCGGGCAGTACTTTAACATTTGTTGTAAACCTATATTTATATACGTTACAAATTAAACTAAGCACAACTGACTATTTAATGATAAAATTTTTGGGTGATATAACAAATTTCAACTCGTAACGGGAAAGTGGTAGATCAATCCCCGCGCTCAGTTTCTAAGAAAAAAATCCCGAATAGTTCCATTTAGGTGTAAATATACATGCTTAATTCGAAAATAACAAAGAAATTTACATAAAATCTACCGTTTTGGAGTTACCGACAAGAACTTAACTCTTTAATAAACAAACGTATAATCGCCTCATTACATATAGAAAATTTGCATGGCGTTCATTTTGTCACAAATATCTAAGAAGGCTATTTCTCAAGACAATAATTAAAAATGGCGTCATGCGAATGAATGCTGTAGTTCTTAAAGAAGACAATCTTTCAACAGATCTTATATAAACTTGATAGTAACTGTGGTTTTTCAAAGGAAATAACTCCAGCAATATTATAAAATAATTATATTGTTTTCCTATTTTTTATATGCAAATAATTTTCTGTATGATAATGAAAAGATTTTGTTTATTTTGTTGTTCAAATCATAAAACAAAAAAATGTCAAATGTTACATTTTTCGTAACGCAGTATCGTTAAAATTCTATAATTTGAAGAATTTCCAGTTAATTTTGCAAAGTCATAGCATGCGATCCATTCAAACACTAACCGAATGATCGAGTTTCCTGAAGGAAATAATATTGGCTATATTTGTTTTGTAAATATTTATACGTAATATAAATGATATAAACACGCGATGACTCAATGTCTAAACTCAAATTATCTTGAAAGAAGCAAAAAAGAGAAATATTTTTTAGGGGGTGGCAGAATAAATTTCAACTCATAACGCCAAAAGGGTAATTTGCAGTTCAATCTCCCGCTCAATTTCTAATAAAATTTTCCCGAATAATTCCATTTAGGTGTAAATTTAGATGCTTAATTCGCAAATAACAAAGACATTTTGATAAAATCTACCGTTTTGGAGTTATCGACAATAAAATTTCGGACTCATTCGCGTCACGGTAGGTGAAGTTGTAATTAATTCTGCACCCCAAAATTTTTTCCATCATTCTGTGGTCTGTTTCTCGCCCAAATCCGTAAATTCTCGAAAAATAACTACAGTGTAACCCGGATATAAGAGAGATTTTCTCTGGTCCCAAATTAGAGCCATACTTAGCTAAACAAAATAGACCAAACCCGGATATAAGAGACTTCGTCTCCGGTCCTGACAACTCTCTTATATCCGGGTTTTTCCGGGTTACACTGTGTAATAGACCGAACCCGGATATAAGAGAAACCCGGGTATAAGAGACGACTTCTCCGGTCCCGACAACTCTCTTATATCCGGGTTACACTGTATATGACGTTCACAATTTTTTTTTATCCATAATATTAAAATTCTTTAACTTTTAAAAAGAAAAATCGCAAGTTGATGTTAAAAACTTCCGCCAAACATTGTTGATTTATTTAAGATGGAATGATCTGTTACGATGCGTCACTAATTTGTATTGAGATACATTGTATTTGTTTTCAATTTTTCTTGTTGAGTAGTTCACCTATTTTGCATATGATCTATTATTGTACATAATTTGTTTACAATAAAATTTATGTAAACTGAAATGTACTAGAGTGGGGGCGTATCATATATTTGGGTTGCATTAGACAGTTGCACCGGTTCTGCCCCTCATAGTGATGTTTTAAGATGACTAAATAAAGATTTTTAAAAAAAAGAAGACAATATAGGAAAAATGATATACTGGGAATTGTGCCAATGTCTTGTCTTCAACATTCTAGATCAAGTCCGTTGTTATGACGCAACGTATGTTTACATAGTCAAGTGAAATCTTTCGGCAGAATGCATCAAGCAGTTGTTGAATACATTCTTTGAAAAATCTAGTATATTGACTCACAGCTAAACAAGTGACTCGACAGAATTTATAAGCAGAGATGAATTCTTAAGGGGAAACATGCGCAACAACGAAACCTATACTTACAATCAGGAAGAGAGAACATTTCTGAGAAAATAGGGATGAGAGGACTCAACAGTCGGAGGACAGAATGTATTAATCGGTTGCTAAAATACATTTGTAAAATTTTTTGAATTGAATAACAGATAAAGAAGTGACTCGTCAGAATCTGTGAGAAAAGAGAAACTCTTGCGGGAACTAGGAAGAGTAAATAGCAAATATATATTTACAATCGGAAGGAGATAATTGATATTTCTTGGAAAAGAAGATGCAAAGGATTGAACACTAACTGGATATAGTAGAGGCAAGAGAAACACGGAGAAAAAACGAGTATCTTACTTCATGATTCTGTGAGGATGGATGAGAGAACATGGGAAGAATGGATGGTTTGATTTAGTTTGCTTAACGGCATATCAGCCCTTGACGGGTCATTAAATGACGCAATTTAATTTTCTTGTGTGAACATTGGTAAAATCTACTGCTGCATATTTTTTTTTTTACTATTAAAATCTACTGCTGGATATTGTTTTATTTTACTATTAAAATCTACTACTGCAATTTTTTTTTTTTTACAATTAAAATCTACTGCTCCATATTTTTTTTACAATTAAAATCTACTGCTCCATATTTTTTTTTTACAATTAAAATCTACTGCTCCATATTTTTTTTTTTTTACTATTAAAATCTCTTGCTGGATATTTTTTTTTTTACAATTAAAATCTACTGCTCCATATTTTTTTTTTTTTACTATTAAAATCTCTTGCTGGATATTTTTTTTTTTACAATTTTACTATTAAAATATACCGCTGGATTTTGTTTTTTTACAATTAAAATCTAATGCTGGATTTTTTTTTTTACTATTACAATCTACTGCTGATTTTTTTTTACTATCAAATCTATCGCTGGAATTTGTTTACTATTAAAATCAAATGCTGGAAAGTTTTACTATATAAATGTATTTTTATACTTTGATAGTATTTTGACCCAGTTTGGACGATCAGTATTTGCCCATAGCCAGGACCCTAACAGGTGCTACCACCCCTTAAGAATGGATGGTAAAGAACCAAACGTTACTTAGAATAACAAAAGAGAAGATGTTGTGAAGTTCCATAATCGGCCAGGTCTTGTAAGGACTTGGTTCAAAAGATTTCCGGAATCGGGAGAGAGAGAGATGTCAATTAAAAATATCCTCTTTTTTCGAATTTTTTCATGCCGAAATACAGATACGCGTTTTAAAAACAGAATTTAAAGGTTAACTTTAGAGCTCCAAGCGTTTTCCACTGATAAATGTCCCATGGGAATTTAGCCCAGTTGATTAAAACGTTGATTCATGAATTTAGTGACATAGAAATTGGAAGTTCAATCCACAGGTCAGGTAGAGTATACTTGGACTTGGTGGTCGCGGAATATAATATACGAAAAATAAGCACTAGACTAGGTACATCTCGAGCAGTAGAACATAAATATAAGGGGGGTCAGTTCGTAAGTCCATTTAGGTCATACATGACTCTGATGAAGCCCGTAGGGCGCAGAACGTTTTGATAACAAAGGCGAGGATAATAATTTGTGTGTAAATAACGATAAAATCTCCATTCCAGAAATTCAGACAGAATTTAACCCCTTCCCCGGCGTAGACGTGTATATAAGTATCTTTTTCAGGCACAAACGAATAAACAGGTCCAAAACCCAGCTATAGACGGGTTTATACGTGAATCTTGATTCATTTGATGACCTTCTGAGCTTGAAATGAGCCCAATTGTTGACTCATACGACTGGTAGAGGCGTTAGCCAAAGCTCGGATACTTCAAATTTATTAGTTACTATATTAAAAACAAATTTAAAAAATTCGTCCGAAAATGACATGTTTTTTTCCCAAAAATAATTCGCAGGGAAGGGGTTAAAACATCTTCAAATGCATTATTTTCACCATTTATATTTGCAATATTGTCCTCATCTTTGTTGTCATATCACAACGTTTTGGACGTTGTGCACTCCGGCCTTCTTCGGGTGTATATTGGTAATCTACAGGGAATTCTGAACTGAATACTTTATTTAATCTATGGGGGTAAACTGTTCTCGTTCCATTCTCCATGTCAAGGGATATCGTTTAAATCTCATTTTTAGTACTTGTAGTTATTGCTGTAGCTTACCCAGAGTAAGGCCGGAGGACACAATGGCCGAAATGTTGGTATAACAGCAAAAACACAGCTAAGATACTGTTACGCACACAGAAGTAAAATGTTGAAAAACAAGTTTTCCATGGACTTCTATAAAACAGCAATAGAGAACTGCTACCTAATTAAACCTTTCATATGCATTTATGTATACAGACACACGCTCTCTGGTAGTGTTGAAAATGTGTATTCGCCATTATAAATGGTCCTGGAGTGCCGCGATATCGTTTATTTGTTATAGAGACATGACCAATGAATGCGCGAGTTTTTGCTGACGTCATTGATCACTGTCTGCCCTTTTCTGCTTGGGCCACCCTACTCACCATGGTAACACGTCTACTTCTGTGAATGTCAATGGGTAGGAACTGACGAAATGGAAAGTCACGGAAAAAATGCTTAGTATAAAAATAAGATGATCTAATCTAGAATTTCTGTCGTTCAGGTTTATTTTTCTATTAAAAATCAGTAAGTTCGAATTCCAAATAATAATAAAATAAGTAAACATGGCTAGGCCTGTTAAATCCATCATTTTTATTTAGGAATATATGTACATGAATTCGAAAAGGTCAAAAAGGAGAAAAAATAGTAGTTAGTTAAGTTAAAGTCTTTGGGTAGTTCGACCACATTAAAAGCTACTTTTAATAGTTGATCCAGAGAAAGCCGCCGTTGAGAAACTCCTGATCGACAGTGATGATTCGCTTACCGTCTATGCTGCTGTTATTGAAGATACTTCGCTTGAAGTCGCCGATACAGGATTGTCAGCGAAGATTCAGTGACCGTCTTTACTTTTTTTCTATTTTTTTTATTCTATTTTTTTTTTCGGTTGAAGTCACTGACATGTTTCTTAGCACTTGTATACATATATTCTCTTGTATTTCAAAGGCTTAAAGACAGCTGCATCTCTGCTCCTGAAAGTCAAAATCTGTGGGTTTTTATAAAAAAATTTTCTCGAAACTAGGCTCGAAAAAACCAGGGGTTTATTTTTCGCTGATTTGTAAAATATTTCAATAATGATGTTAATTTCTAACCATTAGACACTGATTTAAATGGTGTTTGTTGTATTGTGGAATATTATTGGCGTGTTTTGCAATATTGTCTGTTATTGGGAAGAAAATAAAGTTTGACTCAGATTTAATATGCTACGTATGGGGGTATGTAATTGTGTTAGAAATATGGTTTAATTCCCAGAATTTAAACATACTTTGGCGCTCACAAATTACTTGAAATTTTTGAGTTTATTTATACTTGAATAATGAACATATCTTTTTAATTCTTTTTCTGAATAAGACAAAAGCCCTTACAATAATGCTTGCAGAAAATTTTGGTGATTTCTGATGTAAACATTGAGAAAGAAGGTGCGTATCTGTGGGTAAGAGAGAAATTGTCAAGAGCCGTGAAGAAAAGCTTTCGTCTTTTTAAAAACGAATCCACGCATGACACAAAACATGGTATATCTGTCAATTAATAAATATATTCACCCAATACAAGGCCTAAGAAGTAGGCAAGGTAGAAGGTTACTGAATGATGTTTTATCAACATAAGAGGATGGATTGATTCAATGATTCGGTTTCAACAGCTTATGAAACCTTTGAACTCAGATATGGCAGCAATTCTCCAGGTTGTTGGACTGATCGGACTCTTAATAAAAACAGATCATCACAGGAGTTAGGTGCTTTCTGGAGTGGTAAAAAGAACCGATCATAATTCCATAATTATTATACATTTCTAAGGAGTCAGTCAGATTTTATCTTTGTGAACATTGTAGAAATAAAGATACTGCCACTTAGCGTGGTAATTATAAGAGCGGTAACGAAAGTGGGAGGCATTAGAAAAAACACAAGCTCAAATGTATCCTTAAATGTTGAAGAATAAGAAATTTAAAATCACTGTATATATATATATATATAAATGTTATATCCTTAAAGAGGTTACCAATAAGCAAAGGGGGTACTCGAGTGAAGGAACAGCAACATGCACGTAGATGAAAGAAGGTAATTTTATTGTAAAAGAGAATACACTACTGAAAGCCAGTGAATCTGGTGGCTGGCTAGTAATTTCCGAAGCAATCCCCCGAGTATATCCTGAGCTCACTGTATATAGCTACTCATATAGTCAGTCTACACAGGCGATAGGGAGTGTGGGACACTCCATTAAAACACCTCATCCTGACCAATGAAATTTTGCTCAATATGTCTTGTTTTGGGGGACCAGGACATAATTGTTTGACTTTTTTTCCCTCTCTCTCTCTCTCTCTATATATATATATATATATAGATGAAAAATTTTATAGTTTTAAGGTATGATATATTGGGTAATTTAGTCCGTAAATGTAATGGGTAGAGCGTATGTAAATATAAAATTAAATTTTGATTTCAACACACAGCGGCAACCGTCTGTTTCATGCTTACATCCAATCTTCAGGTCATGGATGTTTTGTTTTTATGTTTCAAGTTATTCTAGTACCGATTGATTAGAAATTATTGGAGATTTGACTGTAGTTACTTGTAGCTATTTCATAATGTTGTTTATTTAATTATTACTCGATTAATTAATTAACAAAGTAATCAATAATAATAAATAATAAGTAAAAAAGCTCATTTATTATTGATTACTTTATTATTTGTTGCTCATTATTATTATTACATTTGCTTGTGTTTATGTCTGCATTCGTATCTGTCTATATCTCTGAGATGAGGTATTATGATGGCTTACATTATTTACATTATTTGGACTGTTATCCTCATGTTCATTGCCATATTTACAACGTTTCAGACGTTGAACGCCCCGACCTCCTTCAGGTGATTGGAATTTTGAACCGAACCCTTTACTTCATCCACCTACAGCAATCTACACCGGTGGACGGAATAAAGAGTTCGGTTTGGAAATTCCTGAAGAAAGCCGAGGCGTACAAGGACCGAAACGTTGTTAAGCCTGTTTTCTTTTAGTTTCCATTTTCTCTAAAACTTCGTTAATGCTCACATGTTTAGTTCATGACAATCTCAGCATCCTTCTGTAGAGCAACATTTCTATTGCCACGCGTCATTTCTTCACCTGTAAGGAGATTGTCCAACATCACTCTCTCTAGGAAGACTGATATTACATAATAAGTCAGTACTCTTTTGTTTCTAATGAGATTTTCCTGTTTTTGAACACATTGTTTAGATTTGGGAGGCATCTTTCTCTATGGCAATGCGCCTCCCGATATCCGTGTCGCACTTTTTCCGCCCTGTGTGAAAACACTTCCTAAATCTAAACCGCTATATGCATCTTTTCAGTGATGTTTTGAATTAATTTCTTATTGAGATTAAATCTATTGCAGTTGTTTCTCATTAAAATTCTAAAATATTCTGCGTGTGACCTATTTCTGTTTATGTTCGCAATGGGCTTTGCATTGCAACAAGTAAAAATAAATAGAAAATTTATGTTCACATAATCAACCAGTCTATGAATGGTTTCTTTCCGCAAAATCTAAATTAACAATTAATACCCAGGGTTCTTTATCAACCGTTCTCGTAGATTCTCTCCTCTGAATTAATAATCGTATTGGCTTATTTGCATATTATCAGATTTTAATAACAGTGTTGATTTTAAAGTAGAAACATTGCCACTACATTTAAAGGTAATAATAGGCAGTAGCATCGTATCTTCACGTCTTCTACATTCCTTTCAGTTGTTTTATAATCATTTTACCCCAAGCAAGACAACAAATTCACTAAGACGCAAGAGTTTACTGAGAGTGAGAGAAATTGAGAAAACGTTATTGTGGACAATAAAATAACAGGTTTAAGATAACGATTGACATTTTTAAGGTCGTAGTTGACAGGAAAGCAATCAGGCCATTGTGTGTTTTAGAGGCGAGAGGTGCAAGAGAAAAAAAAAACTATTACAATGGAACGATCTGCTAGGCTGTTCGCGATAAGATAAAGTCCATTATCGCGGCATAATAATGGGTTTCCATATGGCTGGGGCTCTGAAACCCTGGTAACATTTTATATCCCTAAACCACGATATCACACTTGTTCTGGGTATATCAGATGGAAGGCATCATCGCCAATGCTTGAAAGCGGGATAGCTGACCGCAGGTGATTAATCATAACCGCTGGCGTCAGGTTAGAGTTGTCGAAAGCATTGGTAAGCTCGATCTAATCACATCCGCATTCAATACTGTAAATACATACCAAGATGATATTATTGTGGTTCTATGAGATATATGAAATTTAACCCGATAGTACCCGAAATCCCGGTTCATAAAGGCACTAACTCGACATTGAATGGCTTGCAATGTGTAGCACGATCCTAAGAAACATGGTTCCAGTTTGGGGCGGCTTATGGCAGGATCTGGGTTTGGTTCGAAAACCAATGCCACCATATACTCCTAATGCAGGTCTGTGCTTTTCCATCATGATGTATCTCTGTGATTTGATCCCTGATTCACCTAAACCCCCTCATTTACCGTTGAGCACAAATTAGCAACTTTGCACGACATCGCAACCATTTGAACCCGTTCATAGTCTCCATATACCCCAGCAGTTTCAGGAGGATGATGCACATTGTCTGCAGAACTGGTTTGTAGCCTTCTTGACAATTGCAACGAATCCTGTGACTACCACGTTCACCGTTGTGAGCCTGAGTCTCTTCGCATGCAAGATTCTGCTTTTGTACATCAATTAGGAAGCTGTGGACAGTTATCGAGACAGTATAGATTAACATGCAATTTTGTGTTGTCAGGGTAGAGAACCAGGTAACTATTCCAGAACATTTGGTATGTTAGTGTACAATGCCAGCGAGATAGCTACTTAAATAGATTGTCATAGACACGTTTTATTTTTCCTGCGATGTCTAAAATACGAAAGAAAAAAATCAGATTGTTGTCATTTTAAACTTTTTTCTCCATCAACGATAAACAATGTCAGAAGGTACTTAAAATACGTTAAAATTATACGAAGTTTTAAAGAATACTTTTTTCTCTTTTCTTACATCGTAATAAAAATTAAAAAGATAAATTTTTCAATACATAACTTCATTGTCGTCAATGTGATTTATATGGCTAGAAATGTAGACAGTTTGTGTTTTATAGGGCTACAAATGTAGTCAGCCTTTGTTTTATAGGGCTACAAATGTCGTCAGCCTTTGTTTTATAGGGCTACAAATGTCGTCAGCCTTTGTTTTATAGGACTTTAAAATATTTACGCATATAAATATAACAATATTTTACGGCGAATTATAACGCATTTCCTTCAAAGAGAAACTAAAGAAAATATAAAAATGTACTATTTTTTTATTTTTAAGGCTGGATAACGTTACAAGGACTAACAATGAATGTATTTTTGATGAAATAAGTTTATATTTTGTATTCAGAAAAAAAAGCTATATTTTATAAATTAAGTTCTCACAAATTACACTTTGATGAATGTCTGACAACGAATTATCACAGATGTTTACATTCCTCACAGTGAGCATCCAAACCGCGGAATATTGTTCAGCACAACAGTTACGTAATCAAAGGAAAAGTATTTGGATTAAACTTTTTATTCATAATAAAAATTGATTAGTATTAGCAGCATACTTCAAAGAGGTACCTACTTAAAAAAAACAGATTTTGTCAGTAGTCGTCCTTATCAACAACAGATATGCGCCAAGACTCAAACGGATAGACTATATATATATATATATATATATATATATATATATATATATATATAAAAAGTGTGTGCAATAAAATATATTTTTAAAATGTGCTATATCTCTATCTATAAAAGGCAGTGTGTGTGTGTGTGTGTGTGTGTGTGTGTAACGAATGCACGGCCGCAATTTTCGACGGATTTGCACCAAAATTAATATGAACATGCTCCAAGTTAGCACAAAGGCCAAGACCGACTTTGCATTTCCCAACTCCCATCAATAGTGGAAATAATCAATTTTTTTTATACTTCTACGGCCGTTTTCATGTAGATTGCGGCCATTTTCTACTGGCCAGAGTTAGAGCTGCGACGAATAGGAAGGAAGATTCTATTGGCCAGCGTGAGAGCCAACAGCTGACTGACACGAATGTTAACTAGCATGCTATAACGCAAAAAAAATCGATAGCTGTATTCGTCACAAGTGGGAAAAAATTAAATCTGCATGGCACTTTACTCTAATTGGCTCATTCGCTTGCTTACACTCAACGTTAATTCTGATTCCGCATAACAGAGTTGGGTGTGAAAAAGTATTTGTTGTTAACATTCTTTTTTTCATTCGGTTTTTCCAGTTACGAGTCCTTTTTTAAAGCTGATCGTTTTGTGTTCATTTTGTTTAGTTCTTTTTTCGTAACAGATTTAATGTTTAGTATAGAGCTTAGAAAACATTCGCAGTGTGAGATAGGCAAGAAGTAAGGCATGTAGCAACATCAGCACAGCAAAGGGCACTCCTTTAAAGGCAAGGAAGGGCAAAAATATTTTAAGTCAAGTGATAGCGATTGCTGTATGAGTCGCACGATTTTTGAATCAAGCACGGGCAACGCCGGGCCATGCTGCTAGTATAGGATAAAAGTCCTCAATATCTGGATTGTGTGTATACAAATATAAGCAGATCAGAAAAGAGGTTCAACAGTGAATGGAGATAGTCTGTTCCGTGCTTCACGTAATTTGGTGTTGCTCTCTCTCTCTCTCTCTCTCTCATATATATATATATATATATATATATATATATATATATATATATTGGAGGAAAATGTATGAAAAAGTCATACAAGTTTCCTACACAATTGTTACATATATATGTGTGTGTGTGTCTCCCAAAGTATTGGAACGACAAGGCCAATTCTTTTGTTTTTGTTGGGGTGATCCCATGCAAATGGTGGTAGGTCCTAAGCTGTTTAACACATTCCCAATGCAAATACCATTTATCTCCCATTAATTCAACTCATAGCCCAGTGGATAAAAGCGTTGATTGAATCCAGTGACTTGACCCAAACAGTTGTGAGTTCAATGCTTTGCTAGAGCTGAGGTGAACAAAAACTCGGAGAGTTGTGCTAAATGGAGATTACTGATGCTGAGACATCCGGAAGGGGCATGGCACGTGGGACTAGAACAATCTACCCTCGTGGACGAAATAAAAGGTTCAGTTCGAATTTGCAATCACTTGAAGAAATCCGGAGCGTACAACAGCCGAAACGTCGTGGATATGAAAACGACGATGAGGACAACAGTCCGAACAATGTATATAGAGTAAATAATTAAATACCGCATCTCAGAAATATAGAAAAAAATTATAATAATATAGTACAATAAAAGTTAGAACAATCATCTTTACCGGCGATGTTATCAGTTACAATATGATATTAGTATCAGTAACTAATACTTAAAAAGCAAAATTACATCACTGTATGTAATAAAAAATATGTGGCGAATAGAAGATTCTGACTGTTTAGTTTAAGGACAATAACTATATCAATAAAGTTTAGAGAAAATGTATACAAAAGGACACTTATACTTAACATAAGACAAAACACCGTTGAAACTTCTATGGCGCATCATGAGGAAAGAGAGCTTGGAAAATTTAATGCTCACAGGGCAAATAGAAGGCAAGGGGAACAGAGGAAAGTGGTGAACATAAAAATGATAAAATTTATTAAGATATACAAAAGACAGGAAGTTGTGGAGAGCCATGAAAGTCAACGTTTTGAAAGAACACGGCACATAGAAACTTACCGGCAGCACTGTGCTTGCAATTTGGAAACGGTCCTGATCAGACCCTATGCATTAAGGAAGGACTAATATACTTAAGGATAATGTATATTGAGTCCATTATACTTAATGTACTCAAAACGCATGATGATTGTCGTATAACTATAACAAGAAATTGGAATATGTAAAGCAACCGAGAATATGCAACTTTCACACTGAAATGTGGTAACAAAAATAGAAAAATTCAATTAAAAAAAAACGAAGGAAGATTAATATCGAATGCAATTACAACACATCTCTTAAACTGTTAGAATCAGATTCAATAAAGCAAGATAATGAAAAACAAAATCAAGAAATTATAACTGCGAGGGCTTCGGATAATTTGCGAACTGAACGATAAACAGCAAGTTTATATAAATATCACTTGAGAGTAGAACTCCTGTTCTGGAAACTTCTTAAACTGGACAAAAGATTTAAAAAGTTTACATTGAATGAACTTCTCTGGGTAGTAACAACTATTTCAAATATGCATTGTATTGTCAGTAGAGAAAAGGAAGGGAGACTCGGTAACAACTTAAATTGTACGCCAAAAGGCTAATGGAAAACGTGCAACTAAATGAAATTGGCATCAACCTGATACTCAGAAACTGCAATAAAATTGATAAGAATCTGAACGAATGACTTGGACATTCATGAAGAAAGTATATTTGATCAGGAAAACAAAATCGCCCCAGAACAAGTGCATTAGACACAATAGGCAAAATATAGTAAAGTCAGAAATGTTACTTTTGTAAACGTTGCTAGATTAGATTTACTCTGAATGATTGCTGCTACTAAATTTTTAAAGTTCGTCTCTTGTGAATTTGGTGGGTAACTGTTAAAAGAAGCTTGACTAATGTAAAGAAAGTTAAATCAACATTTAGTTACGATTGAATTTCAAATGTAACCAAATGTGCTACTTGCAGCCCATTCATCCAACCTTCTTTGAAAGTAAAGATGAAACTTCGTTCATTATAGTGAATATATCCGATTTCCAAAACAGAATACATTATCAGGCTCCGAGGGAGATTTTAATGACTGACAACTGAACATTCAGTTGAGCCTCGTTGATTTAATCACGCCATCGCAAACAAAGGACATGTAAATCCGCTGGCTTACATTGTCGCTCCAACTACAGAATTGACAGTGAGAAGTTGGATTTAAATCTTGATGTTGTCAGAAAATTGAAAATGTCGAATACAAGAAAATTTCATTAAATTCAAACGACAAGGTTAGTTATTTTTTATATTTTATTATATTTTTCCTGTTTATGTGTAAGCTTAAAGAGCCATAATATTATCAGTTTTATAGAGAAAAAAGATTGTATGAGTTTTATCATGGCATTTTTAGAGAGGGAACTTCTTGTTTGTGTGTGGTGTCCCCTAAGAACTTAGATGATCATAGCTCTCCACAACTTCCTGTCCTCTGGAATCCTCAATAAATTTGTCTCTTTGTTATTTTTCCTAAACTTTTTTCCGCCATCTGTTTACTCAAGCTAAGTATGTTATGCGTTATTTTCCACAGTCGCTCTTGCTTTAAATCTGTCATGTGAGTATCAGATTTTTCAAGCCCTCTTTCCTCATTATTTGTCCGAGAAATTTTAACTGTCAATTTTAGTAGGAGTTTTCTTTTTGTTTCTATTTTTCTAAACCTTCATCGTTGCTCACATATTAGGTCCATTTTATTGTTAGCATCTTTCTGTCTGAAGACCACATTTCTGTTGCTTTAAGTGTCTTCTTCATTTTTAAAGAGATTGCTCAGCATTCAGCGATATCTAGGAAAACAGATATCATGTAACAGTTCAGTATACGTTTCTTTGTTTCCGACGAAATTTTCTTTTCTGTTTCGATAGACTACACTTCAAATTTAGAATGAATTCATGTGTAGAAAAGTCAAAGAAAGTTTGTCAACAACCCAAATATTTTAACCCAGCAAATGCAGAAATATATAAAGAGGCGTAAGACAAGGATTGAACTTTTTACGAGACGTATTTAACCTTTACAAAGATATCTCCACACATCCATCATAGGTAGTTATATTCTACCTATATATGCAGTGTTTGTGTCGTCGTTTACTTCTATGATCTCGCAGTTTCTAATAAAGCAAATAAAAGAAACCAAGTCTTTCTATTTAGGTTAAAAGAGGAAAATAAGTAAACACGATTATTTTACAATTTGATTTTCAGAACTAGCTAAGCAAATGTCACCATTCAGATGGAAATGATATAAGAAAGTTAGTATAACAATACTTGATAAGCTGCATGTATTTGATTCCATCGTTTATTACAATACGTAATATTTTTCAAATACGTACGAACAGACATCAAACTATATATATATATATATATATATAGAATTAATATACATGTGGAATTTATCATTGAGCTGATTAATGTAATATTCAGCATCCTGACTGACTCTAGAGTTTCGTCGACATGTCTTTTAGCAGCCACTCTATCCTCTCATCGGGAGTTTCCAGACGTTGTCACACCCTATATATATATATATATATATATATATACACAGACAAAATGGAAGTCCACATGAAACTTTATTCATTTATTTCTTATATGTGTGTATATATATGTGTGTGTGTGTGTGTGTGTATATATATATATAAGAAGTCAATATATTTTTCATATTTTACATCAAACATTGTTCCTATAGCTTGCTCATTTGATTTATTCTATATATATATATATATATATATATATATATATATATATATATATATAAAGAACAGTAAGATATATAATCCGGTGTTCTTATTGATATTTTTTACTTTTACAAAACAGTGCTCAATGTAAATTTACAGAGCATAAATATTATAAATTAACTGATTTAAAATATGGTTTCTTCGCTACACAGTAATAACCATGTTTCAAAAATGGAAGCTAAAAACTTCAAATTTAATTATATAATTAAATTAAAAGCATTAGTTCTGTTTCATCTTCAAGCGAATTTTAGAATAACTTATTTTTAAATTTACTGAGTTTTAAACGCACATATAAATTCATAATTTCCTGTTTCCAAAGATACAGAGAAATCCAATCATTCAGACAGGGGCGATAGGGTGTTCAGTTTTATTAACTATTGTATCAATTATGAGTTACGTTCGAAAAAGAGGTTAAGTTTAGGGAGGGTAGGGGTATATTTTCCAACGAATTCTGACATCCGTTAAACGCATGTCGTCTGGGTATTTTTTTTTATTATAAACGACAAAGTTTTTCGGCATTTTTTTCGTACTTGTATACTTAAAGATTCTTTCTAAAAGGGGAGTTTGGGTTAGAATACGTTATATTTAACTACAATTTTAAAATGTTTTTACTCTTAATTACTAATAGACTATATTTCTTTTTAAATCAAGTAAATCTAATAGAGTTACTTAAATTATTTAAAATTATTTTTTCATATCAAATATAAGTATGTATATTACCAGCTCCCTTTTTTTAATATTATTTAAGGAAAATTTTTGACAATGACGGCAAAGAATAGCTATTTAATTTCTTTGATTCAGTAAATTTTTATTTTTTATAAACTTAGTAATATATAGTTTCTCATGTATGAACAAAGGACATGGGTCATTTAATGACCTACATATTCCAGCATTTCTTCTTAATTTCCATTTTGCTGTAGGTGTTTTATTGGTTTCATTTAAGTGCCATATATATATATATATATATATATATATATATATATATATATATATATATATGGAGGTTTGCTTTGGGTTTTCATTTGCACGAGACTTTCTTTTCCTCACTGCAGCCTTCTTCAACTGTATGAAGATTGCTCAACCAACATTCATATTCATATACGATAACTAATATTATGTAATAGTTCAGTACTCTTTATTTCTAACGCCATTATTATGCTTAATACTTTGCTTGTCTTTCGCTATCCCGATACGCCCTCGGATTTCAGTGTCGCAATTTTCCGTCCTCTATTTACATTATTCGGACTATTGCCATCATCTTTTAACCATATTTAATAAATATGGCGACAAAGATGAGGACAATAGTTCGAATAACGTAAATAGTGTACATAATACCTCATCTCAGAAATATAGACAGATACTTTCCGTCCTCTGTTAACAAAGTTCCCAGTTTGAAATTTTTAACCCTTATATTAAAATTGTAGTAATTGATTGATTGATTTGCTTGTTTTCTACGGTTTATCAACCCTTTGAATGTTATTTAAAGCCAGAAATTATTTTTAGATTGTAAGAATTGTTGGGGGGTATAATAATGTTTTAGTGATATGTCTTACTAATTAAACAATAGCTAGGTGGAAAACGTGTGGATTCAAGTGAACATAACGAACACAATCGGAATTGGAACTCGGCTCTCCGATTAACAATTTCAAGCAATTATCCATTATACCGCCCGCTCATCCAAGCTTACAGCAGCTAGTATTCAAAGCAATTCCCAAGGTACTGACCTGGCCCGACGTTTCTTAACATCGGTGATATTAGGGCAATCCGTGTTTCAACGTGATGCTGCCGTAAGCGACAATTTTAGTGAGAATGTAGATTTCGATTGTTCATTACAAGAAACGTATGTCCCTCACTTTGATCCCCTAAGATGACACTGAATATTGTTCATATTTCTGATTGCTACATATTTTAAAAACACTTTTAAAAAAATTTGAACTGTTGTAATTAAAAAAAAAATACTTGACAAATTATTTACCTTTGAAGAAGTCGTTCCTACTAATTTATTCGAAGATACTTAAGTGACCTAAACATTAACCGAGGGTACGTCTTTATTTCAATAACTCATGTACTCAGTTTTATGTTTGGCGTATAAAAAGCAGTTAATATTTTTTTCACTTTCACATTGTTTAGGCTTTGATGAAATGCCGACCGAAAATGTGTTTCACTCTTTATACCAGTTTGTCAAGCTCGGTCTTGCAGAGTTGAACGACTAACTGACACATCAGCAGTTAAAGCACTAAACACGTTATGGCGGTCAACAAACGGGTTTTTCAAAAATATTTCACGAGTGTAAAAAGTTCGGTCTTCAACGAGTGTCTCATTTGGAGTTTTCTGGCGTTAAATAAGCTAAGATTGATAAATAACTTTTTATCATTAAATATACTGCTTAAAATCGATTTCATTTCAAGTTTTCCTTTCTACGTAGCATATGGGTAATTGGTTGGATGAACTGTTTGCTATGGTATCTAAACTTTGAGAAATTAAGCCCAGTACTAGATTGGCGCCAATGTCTCATCAATTCACACTTAAATTGGCTAGATGTAACTTTAAATTTTATACTAATAGTTTCTCTTCTCGCACTTCTCATTTGTGGAATTCTCTTCCGGCTTCATGCTTTCCAGCTAACTTTGGTCATCAAAAGCTTAAATACAATGTCGACCGTTATGAACTGCATTCTTAATTACATTTCAATTGTTCTCGTTCCTTAATAATGTTATTCTTTTTTCTTATTCATTCACACTCGTTAACCCCCTGTGTTTTAGTGGCATTACTGCCTTGCATGGTGTGATATGATTAAAGAAAAGATCAATCAGAGTATTCGAAACATCTATTAGTATAAGTCATAAATATTTTACATTTTTTTGTTTATCAACTTTATAATTGAAAAATGTAATTGTTTATTTTTTAATAATATATTCACAATTATTTGCAATGAATTGTTGTCACTTATTAGGCAGTTTTTCATTAGCTTTTATTTAAATTTTGCAGATTTTAATGGGAAAAAGTTTCCACAAATTCTTAAATTTGGGTTTCCTTAGAGTATATTTTCAGCAGGAAAAATGTTTTTGGTGATTGAAAAATTAATAATCAGTTGCTGCAATAAAAGATGAATGTAAAGTGTAAACAGACTAACCGAGTTCCAAAAGTGTCCTGTCTAATTCTTACTGCATGTGGTTTTACGTTATGTTTCCTCTAATCCACTGTGTACATTGCGACCGCCGAGAAAGACTAAAATATTATTAACTGATAAATTTGATTATTACTTAGGTTGATACAATTGTCATTAAAGTTGGTTCCCCAAAAACGGACCTTCTTTATGATACAATATGTAAATCATCCAAATCCTCAAAAGCTAAAACAAATCAAATATTTGTTGTAATTGTAATGATTTCAGTGGTTACGGATTTAGTACTCCGAGAAACACCCACATGGGAGTCTATTTTATGAATTAACGTTGCGTTTTGTTTTTGATTCTACGTATAAGTGTCCGTTTTGTTCGCATTTTCTTTTTAAAAAAATTCTCGTTGCTTACATGATCCGGCCATGATATTCTCAGCATCCTTCTGTAGAATCTCATTTCTTTTGCCTCCGTCTTCTCTTCTACTGTGAGGAAATTGTCTAGCATACACTGGCATATAGGAGCATTGATATCGCAGAAGAGTGTAGCGCTGTTTTCTGTTTGTAACGAAACATTCCTCTTTATTAATACAGTGTAACCCGGATATAAGAGAGTTGTCGGGACTGGAGACTAAGTCTCTTATATCCGGGTTACACTGTACTTTGTCTATTCTAGTTTTATAAAAATATTTTTCTTTCTTAACTATTAAATTGTGAATACAGTTTAATTTATCGTATATTGTGTTACACGAAATGTGAAAATTCCTGTTTCTAAACTCTTCATAATTTACTTTGAATAAATGGGACAACTGAATAATAGATCTAATTGCTTTATGCCTATTATGTCCCAATGAAACTTTTGTTTTCAATACAGTGGACCTTATGCAAAGCAGTAAAGCCACTAAGGCGGAAGGGTTTACTGGGTGTGACAGAATTATAAACAGAAACATTACCAAGGGTCAAGAAAAAAAACGATCAGGAGGACAGTAGATAGCGATTGGCATTGCTTTTAAATTATCGAAGATGTAAGTTGGTTGGAAAGCATGGAGCTGGAAGGAAGTTAGACAAGCGAGAAAATAACTACTAGTATAGCAGTTATGGCTAAATTAAGCCAATTAATTTATGAGATCTCAATGTCAGTCTAGTATTGCGTTTACATTCAAAAAGTCTAAGTACGGGATATAATTCATATGAAATATTGTCTGAATGTGCGGAGAACTGGGACAATGTTAGTATACTCAATGTCGGACAAGATTTTGGTTTGGTTTGTTGTGTTTTACGGCATATCAGC
>OZ038486.1:49634007-49656507 GCA_964036315.1 Acanthosepion esculentum
CGGTTTATGTGGAGAAGATAAGGCTTAATCTTAGACTTGAATAGGTTAAGATTGTAGTGATCAGGGAAGCATCCTCATGGGAGTCGGTTCCACAAAGCTGCCGTTTGTAGAAAGAAGCTGCTCGAGTGGTACTTATATGTCACCAGTGGAATACGAAGGGAATGATGGTGCGTCTTATTAAAAATATATACAATAATTTTTTTTTTTAGATATTTTGGAAATTTCGTATATCTGCAGCAGTCATTTTGGCGAAAGATCATCCACGATTTTGGAAAAAAAAATGGAAAAACTTAATGGATATAAAATTTCTATAAAATTTAATAAAATATGATTAAATGTACAATTGCTGTCCAATTACATTGTTTTATAAATCTTAAATGAATATAATCGTTAGGTGAACATTTGTGAATATTACAATTTAAAATACCTCTACAATTGCATGCAGTTATTGCCTGCATCTGTATTTATCCTTATACCATCGAAAACTCTGAATTTAAACTCTGAAGATTCCCATGTTATATTTCCTGCATTACTAGTCCATAATTTTAGAAAACAAAAGCAGATAAATGGACTAAATTGTGTTCTTTGACTCTATAAGCATGAAGAAAGCAACCTCCAGCCTAGCTGTTCATTCGATTCAATATAACTCTACATTCATCAGTAAAATGTATTGCTGAGAAATTAGTTGTCATGTACAGTGTAACCCGGATATAAGAGAGTTGGCGGGACCGGAGAAGAAGTCTCTTATATCCGGGTTTGGTCTATTATATATACATTAACACAGGCTCTAATTTGGGACCAGAGAAAATCTCTCTTATATCCGCGTTTCTCTTATATCCGGATTACACTACTTCTCTGGCTAGCCAACTTACACTTTGTGATCTCTACTTAAAGGTGATGGTTTGTCTTCTTTCATGACTTGATCCAATATTCTGCATCGTTTGTGTTAACATTCAGATTTCATTTCAAAGTAAACATAGCGAATTCTTGCGAATTCTTGTAAATTCCTCTAAGACAATGCTTCTTTAAATTCTGCTGTCAATACAAAACATTTGATCCATCATTAAAAATATGTATATAAGAATAGAAAATATTTAGTGAAAGATGAGTTTCGATATTTTGAGGTGAAAGTCGCTTGATACATTGATAATATGATTATATTCTGAATATATTATTCCGACATTATTCGTTTTTATGATATTCCTTTTATTCTCATCTCTTATCATATTTTAGTTTCATATTATTCTTACCCTATTCTTATTTTATTCTTCTTTTATTTCTTATATTATTAGTATTATTCTCATTTAATTCTTATCTTATTTTCTGAAATATTTCATTTTTATATTCACCCATACTCTAATCTTATTCTCCTGTTCTCATGCTAATTCTTATCTTAACGCATATTCTAATCTGTTTCTCCTTCTTAATCATATTTTTGTTCTTAGCTTATTCTTATTTTATTATCCTATTTTTATTCTTATTTGATTGACTTATTCTCATTCTTATATTATTTTTCTGTTATTCCTATTCTTAGTTTATATCAGTCTTATGCTATTCTTTTCATGTAAGTTCTCTTATTCGTATTTAATTTTCATGCTTATTCTCATCTTATTCTAATTCTTATCTTACTCCCATGTTTCTCATTAAATCCCTTTTCTTTGTTATTCTTTATTCTTTTTCGGATATTTTTGTCATAAAATTCATAATTTTTTCCCCTCATTTACCCATCTCTTCTAACTAAATAAACACGCAAAATTCTTATTAATAATTTACATGAACAATTTTGTTCCATTTCGGTATAATTAATTTTCCCGTCCAAAATAATTTTTTTAATTTTCTCTAATTTGTTTAAATTTGTTTAAATTAATAAACTTAATTTAGAAATAGTCATAAAATCATATCAGTTACCAGTGTCTTTTGATAGTTTTTCTTTATTTGGTTAATATCTTATTAAAGATTTAATAATATGAAACTGCCTTTCCAAAATATCGTTTTAAACTGGGTGTTAGAAATTTCATATTTCTGTATAATGATAGTTTGTTTTTTTCTTTTTCTGTTGTTGTTGCAAGAAGAAACAGTTGTTGAGATCCACCGGATCAAATAACCCTGTTGTGTTTTTAGATGTTAGCGTCTAACTTATAAAGATTTTTAATGAGTGTGCTTTTTCCAAAATATTGTTTTAGGCTAGTAGCTAGAAATTTCATATTTCTGCCTTAGTAGTTATATTTTGAGATTTTTGCGGGAAGCGAAACGAAACTTGTTTAGATTCACCGGATCGAACATTATATTTTTAGATGTTAACGCGGCCTCGTAAGCGTTGGAATATTGCAAGTGCAATTTAAAATTAGTGGATGCCGATAAAAACATGGAGTTTGTGAAACCGCTGGCGCAGCACAAGACACATTACGCTATATAGAAAAGTATCTCACTTTTATTATTTTGTGAGAAAGATCTCTTGTTTATAAAAAAAAACGTAACGGCTTGATCAAAGTGCAAAAAAATCCGTGGATGACAAACTTAAGATCCCGGATGGTTTTTTTTTTATTTTTATTAATTTTTATTTTTTTATTTCACTCTTTTATCCAGTTACGTTCTTAGAATTGCTGGCAGCTCGGGAAAGGAAAAAGTTCGGTGCCCTTACAAATATATATTTTTAAAATTTTCACAAGGAGAAAAAATGAAAATGTAAAACAAAGTGTTCATTAAAATATACAACTTAATACAAGCGAAAAAAAAAAATTAATTATCATACCTAAAACATTTTTTTCTAGCCTTTAAATGTGAATATCTTTCCATGGCAGATTTTACACCTATCTCATTTACAAGATCATTTTTTATTGACAAAATAGACAAAGAAATTTAATCTGTCCTGAGTCATGGACGACCGCAAGTATGTTTTTATAAGCTTTAGTTTTGGAAGATCCAAAATACATGACATGGCGGCATGATGGCGACCTCGGACTTGATGGCAGTTCGGTCGACTTCCCGATTTGCCAGTACCTTGAACCGTCCCTGTTCGCATGTCACCTTTCTTATTACCGAGGTTACTTTTCCCATACCAAATAACCCAGCAGCTCGGCCGCAAACTGGCTGACGATGACAGATTACTTGAACAGGCTTCCTGCACTTGGCTAAACGCTAAAAAATATGGATCTTACTTTATTATTATTGCCTCAGGCATACTTTGTTTTTTGTAATTGGGGAAAATCAAGAAAGAAAGGACTTATTACTAATTGTAAGAAGACAGGGTTCATAGTGACTGGCACATTATATTGAAATGCTGAAACACATCTGGAGTCGCATACATATTTACCTCAACAATGGCAATCCTTTTCCTCCACAGCATCGCCCAATTTTTGTTGAAATAAGAGAAGCCTCTTTCTTGAGCGTTATAATTATTTTCATGATGCCATTGTCAGTTTTTATGCGACCTAATTTCAATAAAAAGAGTCTATGCTTATGGTGTGATGTTATGCATTTGTATCTACACAGATCAGTTGTTAAAAGTTCGTCTTTTATATCCAACTTATTTCTACAATGAACCAATATACATAATTTTGTCGGAGGAAATACCATTCTGTTCAAGATCTGTAGCCAAAGTAAATATTTTAATCATAATCTATACAATAGAAAATTACCAAAAAAACACTATTCTTCCTTAATTTCTAGTGCATGATACCGATTTCTGGTTTAATACTCTTTTGCATGTGTAACATATGCCGATTTTTATTAACTTGAAACTGTATACACAAAACCACCGAACAAAAGTAATTCGTTTTTTAAAGGTTCTTATAAATGTTCTATAAAGTACGTATTTTAAAAAAAGAAACAGAACAAGAAATATCTTTTTAAAAAATGGAATGTAATGCAAATCTGTGAAAAGGAAATGCTTCTTTAATATTAAAGATTAGGAGCGAACGTACGAAAAATTCAGTAATACCTTTTTTAAAACAATTCTCCCTAAGCAAGTCTGTGAGGCCATTAAGACTCAAAGGGCGAGTAGAAGTGAAAGGAGAAAAGTTTAGAAGGAATTGGAATCCAAGTCCTAAACTGGAGCTGAGGGATACACCACTACTCCTGTTAAAAAAATCTTGGAAGAAATAGTTTACCCAAAGCTATAAATGGTATAAATATCCCAGCATTATTAACAGAAGTAAGAATTATCTTTTTTGTCCTTATTTCAAGGGAATTTCAAAAATATTTTTAGTGGGTGTGGCATTAAAAATAAAAACAATTTTTTCCTACTCATAACATGTTTTCTAAAACACTTTATATTTGACTAAATTTTTACAGAAATCATACCGATATTTTATTGGGATTAATGTTTACCTGGATTCAAGATTAAAACCACAGGGATTTTATCGATAATCCAAAAATATCAAGAACACATGACATTATAATGTAGAATATTCGGTTTTTATATAGTCTTATACAGTGACTAATGTCACATAAAATATTAATCATTTATGGAAAATGTACAGGACTTATACTGCGTGCAAACCGCCTGCAAATGTATAGTACTATATGAATTGTTGAGGAGGTCAGATTATGTTTCCTCTCTCTCTCCCTCCCTCCCTCTCCATCTCTCCCAGAAACTAAAAGTAAAGTACGCTCGGCATAGTTGCAGTATAAACCACAAGATAGGTGTTGAAAAAGAAGTACGTGCCTGAGCAGGCTTCCGTAACATGGAACACAAAGCAACCCAGTCGAATGATCTTTCCTAAGTGCATCAAAGTGAGCGTAATAGATTAGGTCAGAATTTGAACTCTGTTCGTCGAATCCATTTCCCACGTCGATAAACCGTTACGCTATTTTTATAAATTTTCTAATATTAAGAAAATCTCGCCTAATTCCTTTCATCATTAATGTTAGAATTAATTAACAGAAACATACAAATGAATAGTGATATGCGAGCTGTTACAATGCAATCAAACATATCTATTCGTATGAAGTTAGCAAAAAAAAACACCCTTAAAAAAACGCCAGAAACATGTTAAAATAACAGAACGGACATTTAGATCAACATCTATATAGTCAGTTATAATAAGAGACAGAACATGTGCTGAATATTGCTGTCATATCTGGCCTGTTGCCCCTACTGTATTTCGAGATTGTTGAGAAAATTCAAAGAATGGTTTGTGATGTAATCAATCTTGACCTGACATCTATCAGTTTCTCACTGATGTGATGTGGCATCTCTGTTTAAATTCGACAAATATTTTCATGGTAGTTGTTCTGACGAGCTATTCTCTTCAGTGTCTGGACTGCATGAATTTAAAAGGATGCTACTAGATTGCCTCACCGTTTTACTGTTGAACTAGCTAGATGCAACCGCCAGTTCTATTCTAAAACTTTCACTTTTCGCCTGTGGAAGTCCGGTCCGGTTTCTTGGCTACTTGCCGTGTACAATCTTCAAAACATTTTAACACGATTTTGTACCAGTCGATTATTAATTTTTTCAGTTTCTTGCTTTGAAATTCTCTAATAAAAGCCAGTGTCAAGAATTTGTCGGAAACACAATCTATGGAATTTTAATCAGAATGTATCGAAGAGTTGCCTGATGGAAAAAAGTAATTCTAAATCATGGTGAATATGTAAATGAATAAAATGTAAAGGTATCTTATATTTTATAGAATAAAATCTAAAAAAAATACACGAAAATTGTTTATGACTCAAACTGATATAATATTGTTAGGGGCCGAGTAACAAAAAAGTTAATTATTCTTTTATACATTATAAATATTATTGCCAAAATTTTAATTTCATTTAGAATTATTACTGGATATGAGTATTTAACAGATGATGGGAAATGTGACAGCGAAATACGAAGGTGCATTGAAATATAAAAAAGGCCTTTTAAAAGTTAAGCAAACAAACAGAAAAAAATTCACGAGAAACAAAGAAAATAATACTAACTAAACTGTGATCAGTCCTTGCAGATGATAGCGAATGCAGGACAATCTTTTCCCAAATGAAGGAGTTTTGGGGGCAACAGAAAATTGATTCAAAAGAAGGATACTGAGATTAGCAATGGCTGAACTTGTGAGAAACAGCGAAGTTTTAAGGAAATGGAATAAAAAAAATGGTTGCATAAGAATAAAAAATAAAAAGAGTTGTAATTTCTCCGACATCATAGAGATGAGGGAAAAGGTCTAGATTAATTTGACACTCACAAGACTTATTGAAAGAAAATGGGACAGTGGAAAACGGCGAGTAATCTTTCTAATGATCATGTAAATGGTTGGCAGAACAAGGAACGGGAGTGATTAGGAAGATACACATTTTTCTACGTGCTCAAAATAACCCGGATGTTCCGGAAAGCAATGGCCGCCCAAATCCTGAAGTGAGGCAGAAGTTAGAAGAAAAATATTTAAACCGATGCCGTGTGGGAAAATGTACTTTCATTGTATATACATTGATTTGCGCAAGAAACATCCCAAAAGTAAAGCTTTCATTAAACGCCATCTCTCTCTCTCCCATATATATATATATATATATATATATATATATATATATATATCTCATAGAAATTTATATCCCTTGTATATCCTTGCTTGATTTAGCTTCTGGAGGGAGGCAGCTTGGGGTAAGAAGACGTGGTTCTTGGGGCTCAATCCGCTGGGTTACGTATACTTAGATGAGTATCACCACGGAATTTAGTGAGTAGCGGTACTATATCGAGTCTAGACAGTTTCTTCTTCGTTACCGAGGTCTTTTAGTCCAGGGTAATACAATCTACAACTATTTAAGTGTAACGTCAATCGACATCTCCAGTTGCCTTGATCTATCCACTTCCCTTCTCCACATCCTTTCACCTTTCATTTCTATCTGCTCCCGCTCCAAATCTTCTGTAACCCCCTTGCCTTGATCGATCCACTATCTTTCTCGACATCCTCTCCTTTACCACTCCTATCTGCTCTTCCTCCAAACCTTCTGTAACCCCTTGCATGCTAGTGGCCTCCAGCCTTGCTTGGGGTGAAAAGCTTAAAAAATAAAAAATCTCGATAGTGGATGCACACTGTTGATGAGTCCCAAATAGGACGAAACGGCCGTCCAGTGCTTTTTGCATTCTGCTGAGGATTCTTCTAGACTCGATGAATTACTATAAATATCATATATATATATATATATATATATATATTAAAAGATGGCATAAAAATGGAAAAAAAGTTTATTTGTGACTCATTTCATTTAGTTTTTCCATGTTTCTTTATTTTTCCGTTTGGTGCCAGTAAAGGAAAGCAAAAATTGTCAAGCGCTTTCAGCCTATTCTTTATTTATTTTCCAGGGGTTTGTTTTAGGTGTTGTTAATTTATTGTAAAAAACAATCTTGTACTGGATAGTGAAATTGATACACGATGCTGCTCATCGCTAGTTTAGATTTGACGGGGTTATTTTGATTAGTGACAACTAACCACCTCTAACAGAGGACATAAAGTGAGAGACACTGAGATCCAAAGAAGTAGTGGGATACCCAAAGATGATTTCCAAAAGCTAAGCAGAGTATTAAGAAACAAAAAATTTGTTGGAAACAAAACAAAGACTACGGGACGGTTACGTGATAACTGTCTCCTTGTATGCACAATTTCCTCAAAGATGAAGAACAGGCTTAGAGCAAAAACAAATGATTCTACAGAAGGATGCTGGGGATACCATGGACCGAACATGTGAGCAACGACGAGGTTTTAGATAAAATGGAAAACAAAAAGGAAACTTATCCTTAACCTCAGGAAGAGACAGTTGAGGTTTCTACAGAAGGATGCTGAGGATACTATGGACTGAACACGTGAGCAATGACGAGATTTTAGAGAAAATGGAAACAAAAACGAAACTTACACCTAATATAAGGAAGAGGCAGTTGAAATTTCTGGGACATGTAATGAGGAAGGAGGGCTTGGAAAATTTGATACTCACGGCACAGACTGAGAGATAGAGTGACAGAGGAAAACAGTGCATAACATGGGCTCGAGCAAATGGAGGGCTGAACAGGGTTTGGAAGAAAGAACAAAAATACAAAACTTATTCAGAGCTACAAGAGACAGGAAGATGTGGAAGGCCATGATTGCCTACGTCCTGAAGTGACACGGTAGATAAAATAACCAACACCTCCTTGAGTAGACGTCTCAAGAGTTTGCAAACGAGCTAGTTAATCATTATTCAACAAGAGTTCTTGTCTGTTCTAAATAATTTTAACACGTCGAAAACGCCCAAAATGGCCGGAAAACATATCCAATTAAACTTTTTAAATAATGAAAAAATAAAATTCAATAAACGTCATTAAAATTTTGCACGGTTATCTTTACAACTTAACTGAATTTCTTTTTTTGCTTTTCGATTTATAGTAAGATAGGCAAAATGGACTTGTCATATTTTGCATCGAGTCGAGCGATTCCTAATAAGTCAATCGTCACTCGGTACGAACGTAGAATATCTACGTCAGAGACATTACAATACGATTTATGTCCGTGGATGTTATGTGGCTATCAGTTAATTTCAATTTAAATTCTTTTGTATAGTTTAATGTAGGCAGTGAGTAATCCCGTATGTTCACAAATAAGTCAGAAGCCTAATGATAAAAAGCATTTTGCACAACATTTCTTTTTTGGAATACAAACATCTTAATTACTACTTATCACTTAGTTGTGAACATTATTCCGCTGAAATCAGAATTTTACTAAAAACTACAAATCGTGCTACGTAACTATTGATGCGCATGTACGATAGAGGGAAGAGGTAGGGGTTTGATTGGTTGAAAAAGCAAATAAGAGAGGGGGAGAGTTAGAGACAGAAAACAAACAAACAGAGAGGGGGAATGGAATGCAAAGGTTTCTGAGTAAACTAACACTCCGAGGAGCGACTCATTTTCATCCAGGTGTTGAGCGGTGTCCGCGAGTAGAGGATAAAAGAAAGATGAAACACATGGCTGACACGAGATAACCTTGCTGCACACTCTTACAGGTGGTAAACAATTCTGTCATATATATATATATATATACATGTGTGTGTGTGTTACGGTCTCGTTATTCGATCGAGCACTATAGAGAAACGGGTAATTTCAAAACAGTAGCTGCCGCTGCTATTAATGCACCGCTCTTCATTAATTAAGCCTCTGGCTGCTGGCGTTTGTATACATTCGTATATAATACGTTAGTATTTCCCTTTCTCTGTCGTGCACTGATAGCTTAGGGGTAGGATCTCTGGCTGATGCCCAATACGTCGGGTTTCGATCCCGGCTTAAAGCAATTGGATGTCTACCCACACTGATGAGTTGATACACCAAAACAGGCTTGTATCTGGATGACCATATATATATATATATATATATATATATATTATATATATATATATATATGGTCCTTTAAGTGGTAGGCGATCATAGATTTCCAGACATTTCTTTTATCATTAATGAATTGCCATGATTATCCTGGGAAAAATTACATATCGGGATACGGACTTATTGATCCACTCGTGTGTGTGTGTACGTGCGATAGAGAGGCAGCAGGAAGGAATGAATGAATGAATGGATGAACGAAGCCAAGGAATATGTTTGGTTGAAAGAGCAAATAAGTGAGGGAAAGAGTCAGAGGGAACGGAGTGTAAAAGGTTTCTGAATAAAAAGAGAGAGGGGTGGGGACTGATAAAGTGAGTAAAATAACTGAATGCTTTTATATTTTAAATATTCATGACATGAGGCCGTTTTTATATATTCCAATTACCTAAAGAAGACTGTTGAGTACAACGGCGGGATCTTTGTGGACATAACACTCCGAACAATGTAAATAATTACAATACGTCATTTCAGAAATATAGACAGATAGGAAGTTGTAGTGAAATATTTACGTTTATTTTCGTTCATTATTAACGACTTTATTGTACGCGTGCCCGAGCGGTTAGTACATTAGAATTTGAAACTCACGAGGATCTATTTGCCAACGTAGTGGATTCTTTGTAGTAGCGGTTCAGGGAGATGATCCAAGCAGGTCACTCAATTAGAAATCATACTACTAGTTGACCCATTATATATGAGTGAAATTGGTTAGCGAAAACTCGCACAAAATTAAGTCATCGTTACCGAGGAGTTGAGTGTAATGGCCTTGGTTATGTCCGCTTATCATAGTTGCAATAGAAACCATAGGTAGTTCTGTGGATTTTGAAAAATTATAATTCAACCATGAATTAAATATTGTTGCTACATCTGGTCTGATGTTTCTCATTCTTCTAGGTATTCTTAATAAAATCCAGAAGAAGCTGCAACGTTACAGGTCCTGACCTACCATATCAGCGTCAGTCACTTTCCCGCTGTCAGCTTGCCTCGCACTTCTCACGTGTCGAACTGTCTTCCGGCTTCTTGTTTTCCTGACAACTACGATCTCCGAAAGTCAATCGTCGTCATCTTGGAACTTTTTATTGTCTTTTCTCCCTCCTCAGCAATGTTTTCTCAGTTTTCCTTCACTAATCCATCTGGCTTAGTGACTTTTGCACTTTGCTGGACGTGAATTTTTTTTTTAAATCGTTTCACCCAAAGCAAGTCAATGATGCCATTCTGAATCAAGGGGTTACTGAATGTTAGAGAATATGAGAAAATACTATTAAGGAGATAGTACAATAAAAGAACAGGTATTAAGAAGGCAGAAGATAGCGATTGACATTGCAATTTGACTGTGATGCAATAAACCAGAAGACAGTTGCACAATCGAGTAGTGCGATAGTAGAAACTGTTAGCATGGAATGTACGTTCATATAGAGCCATTTCAATTATTAAACGATGAGAACTTGCACCCAATCTAGTACCTCACTTGAATTCATAAAGCCTAGGTACCATAGAGCGATATTTTTTCTGCTAAGTACAGAAATGTAACACAAGGCCAAAATGGGGGAAAAGACGATCTTCTTCTATCTTAACTTTAAACTTAGCTAGCTACAAACACTGACCAAAACATACAAACAATAATCCTAACTCCAAAACAACGCATACTTATTTACCTTTCTTATTACATTCACCATAATACCGCATTGTCTCCATGAAAAAACTAATTAGTCCCCATATGTAGAATTCATTGGCTGTGGTGGGAGGGAATAAAACCATAGAGCTCATCAGAACAAATACCATGGAAGTATTTATAGAAAAGGCACAGGGAAGCTACAATACCGAGGTGGGAAAGCGAATAAAGCTATTGTCTTACCCAGGACGCGGACGTAGTTTATCATCATACCCAGGACGACATTTAGGTCTCGCTAACCATCGACATGTGAGATCTTCAAAAATCTTCGACCACAAAATCAGGATACGATAATATTGTATGTATAAAAGAAATTGAATAGAAAATTAATTTTGGACAAAAACCTATAGATTATTTTATTGAATGTAAAATATATTTTCAGTAAACACAAACACTATATATATATATATATATATATATATATACGCATGATTATAAAATAATCGTATTCCTACGAATGAAAATAAAGGGAAAAAATTTTCATCTCTCATCACAAATCTTTCAAGTATTGAATATCTATTATTGTGATTTAGATATTAATTTAAAATGAAGCGCCTTCGGCTACGTTCTTCATGAGGATTAGGGATGTCTCTTCTCCTAAATTTTAATTCATATTTCCTATGAATTAAAAAAAAAAAATACATGGAAAGGTAGCCGCTAAAATTAAATTGAATGAAAAAATTGAAAAAAAACATTCAATTCTCTTGCTTCAAATAAATGAAATGAAAAGCAAAAAAGAAATGAAGGAAATAGAAAAAGAGCGAAGGAAAGGAAAGAGCGAAAGAAAAAAAAAAGAGCGAAAGAGCGAAAGAAAAAAAAAGAGCGAAAGAAAAAAAAAGAGCGAAAGAGCGAAAGAAAAAAAAAGAGCGAAAGAGCGAAAGAAAAAAAAAGAGCGAAAGAGCGAAAGAAAAAAAAAGAGCGAAAGAGCGAAAGAAAAAAAAAGAGCGAAAGAGCGAAAGAAAAAAAAAGAGCGAAAGAGCGAAAGAAAAAAAAAGAGCGAAAGAGCGAAAGAAAAAAAAAGAGCGAAAGAGCGAAAGAAAAAAAAAGAGCGAAAGAGCGAAAGAAAAAAAAAGAGCGAAAGAGCGAAAGAAAAAAAAAGAGCGAAAGAGCGAAAGAAAAAAAAAAGAGCGAAAGAGCGAAAGAAAAAGAAAGAGCGAAAGAAAAAAAAAAGACCGAAAGAGCGAAAGAAAAAAAAAGACCGAAAGAGCGAAAGAAAAAAAAAGACCGAAAGAGCGAAAGAAAAAAAAAGACCGAAAGAGCGAAAGAAAAAAAAAGACCGAAAGAGCGAAAGAAAAAAAAAGACCGAAAGAGCGAAAGAAAAAAAAAGACCGAAAGAGCGAAAGAAAAAAAAAGACCGAAAGAGCGAAAGAAAAAAAAAGACCGAAAGAGCGAAAGAAAAAAAAAGACCGAAAGAGCCAAAGAAAAAAAAAGACCGAAAGAGAGAAAGAAAAAAAAGACCGAAAGAGAGAAAGAAAAAAAAGACCGAAAGAGAGAAAGAAAAAAAAGACCGAAAGAGAGAAAGAAAAAAAAGACCGAAAGAGAGAAAGAAAAAAAAGACCGAAAGAGAGAAAGAAAAAAAAAGAGAGAAATGAAAGAAAAAGAAGATCGAAAGAGAGAAATGAAAGAAAAAGAAGATCGAAAGAGAGACGGAGAGAAAGTAGCATTAGTGAGAGTAAAGACATTTGGAAAGTGGTGGATATTATCAAGTGGAGAGAAGGAAGAAGAAAAATAGATTCAAAATAGAGACAATAAACGAATAAAATAACGGCATTGTGCGGATTATACAAAAAGGAAAAAAGAAAAGGAAGGACAAGTGAGAAAGAAAACCGAAAGATTATTAGGAGGATATAATGTAAGAAAAGGAGAGGCGAATCAAGGGGCGACTCACGAAAAGGGAGACGGAAATTGAAAAGAGAGAGAGAGAGAGAAAGAAAGAAAGAAAGAATTACGAGGATTTGTAATTAAGATAGATTTTGAGTAGTTAATTCAACATTTCAGCCCTTGGTTGGTTGCTTAATGTCAAATACAAGTTTTATCGAACGAAAACTACAGTGAATCCTCAAAATGTTAAACACGGGCACCGCTTATTACTAGAATAAAAAATTAGATATTCGTTGGCTTAAGACAAAAGTAAAAAAAAAGACATATTGGTCGAGTTTATAAGTCTGTAAGAATCCTCCAGGATGATGAGCTTTTTTCGGTGGATGAGGTCTTAACCCTAAGCAGGGGATACAGTCGACGTATTCTAAACCTCACTGATAGAACAGTTGTTAAAAATAGAGACGCAAGAATCACGGACTAGAATAGTTGCAGAGAAGAGAAATATTACGAAAGATAGAGTATACGGTTTTAGGTATAACGGCTCCCAGCGAGAATCGAACACGCTACTCATTAATAAATAATCAATCAGAACAATTCTATAGCAACTGCACCGTGTTAAGCCCAACTAAATCTGGGAGAGTCAGAATGAGCTGAAAAATTAAAACAAAAAACAAAAACAAGTAAATAGAAAAGGAAAGAGATTTGAGAAGAAACCGAAAAAGAGTGCGATAACAAATCTGAAAATTAAACGAAAAGGAATATATGGAATATTTTCGATCGGTTTCAATGTCCTATAGTCAAATGCCGCTCAAGACCTATACATCCACATGTTTTCTTTATGGTAAACAGGTCGTCTTCAAGGACAATTTTGGCGCTAAACAATCTTTTATTTATCTTTCTATTTAATATCATGACATTAATTTAGTTGTACAAATATTTCTCAAAGGAAGAAGAAAAAGAGAGTAAACTGGTTATATTATATTATATATATATACGCACATATGCAAACAATTGCCTGATTTTTCCATCCTCGTTGGTGAGTGTCGGGAGCAACAGACAAATGCATCCAATGGTCTCCTCTGTTGCTACGACCTTTCTATCTATGCAACATCTGTTGCCGCCTTTGTCTTCCCTTTTGGTCTCATAGCTTCAATTGCGTGCCTCCAGTCTGTGGGTGCCGATATTATGACATCCAGAAAATAATGCAGCTTTCGCTTTCTTATTGTCTGTAGCAACAATCTCTGTTCCTGTCTCCCATATGACCAACTCATTTGATTCTTGGTCTGTACAGGTGTTGCTCGAGTCCCCGAGTAGAAGATAAAGAGCATGGTTAATACGAGTCAACCTTGCCGCAAACACTTCCAGGTGATAATAATTCTTGTCGGATTGCGCGCGCGCACACACACCCATATATATATATATATATATATATATATATATATATATATATATATATATATGATAATCTTAAGCTATGTTATATTTATGGGTTAAAGTGCTCAATATCAGGAATAGAGCGTATGCAAATATAAAAGTGGACATGGAAATCAACACCCAGGGGTGACAGTTTGTTTATGCTAAACGTAATCGCCAGGTCATGACGATTGCGTTTAGCATGAAGCAAACTGTCGCCTCTGGTTGTTGACTTCAATGTCCACCATATATATATATATATATATATATATATATATATATATATATATATATATATATATATATGTGTGTGTGTGTGTGTGTGTGTGTGTGTGTGTGCGTGAATAAAGAAAGAAGGAAGACTTCTCTAACCTACGCGTTTTGTAATCTGAGGGATTGAGTTGTATCACTTCAAGTCAAGGAACTTTGCCTGATTTTTCCGTTAAGCTGATGAATATTCATGACCACTCCTATACATAAAATTAGAAAAATCAATAATATTTTGCTCTTGTATATAAATACTTGTATAAATACTTGTCACAAGGTAAAATATTTACATTTGCCTAGATAAAGTACCTCAGAGGACGAAACGCGTAAGCCCAGATAAGTTTTTCATTTGTCTTTATTCATATTGTCCTATATATATATATATATATATATATATATATATATATATTAATGCGTGTTTCATTAAATAATATAGACAAGTTTTGTCTATTTATTTTAAGTAAGTTCCTTTCGTATTGTCTGAGAAGCTTAATCACATTATCGTTGAAAGACGAAAGGAAAACACCATATTGACACATGTTTGAATCCAATCTAAGCTTTCGGCTTACATAAGCCATTTTCAAAGACAATTTTAATAAATCAAACAACACATATACGAAACCACAATAATGGCCCGCCGTTGCTGTTTGAATAAGTTCAAAGTAACGACAAACTCTTATTTTCGAGCCAAGGTAGCGAAAAACTCGTCGTAGCTCGTGACGTCACACATGACCACGCGAGAGTGAAAACGAGAAGTATTAAGTATAGGAAGCCGTTGGTATAAACCAATGGCTTCTGCTATAGATTATAGGCATTTAAGAGTGTTTGTGGAGATTTCATAGTTTATTTTGTTCAGGTTAGGTTTCAACTGTTTTATGTATATAGCGTTTCAAGGATTTTTAATCTTTGTTTATTATTTTCAAGTATAATTGTGTTGTCAACAAGGATTTTCCGGAATTGAGTACCCGGGCAGGCATGTTGTTTTAAATGTCTAAAAATGTTAGAGTTATCAGTTAAATGTAGAGTTAAGCGTCTTGAAAGCGAGTTTGTGGTGTGGCCAACATAAATATTATTTAAAAGGAATTTACTTAAAATAAATAGACAAAACTTGTCTATATTATTTTAATGAAACATGCATTAATGAAAAATTGCTGCCGAAATATACACACATATATATATATATATATATATATATATATATATATATATATATATAATTCCATGTCAAAGCTCCCGACCGATTCCTTTTATCATTAGTGAAATGCGATGTTATCCTGGAAACGATAGTGAGATTGTTTCCTGTTGCCTTCACCACGGTTTTTGTATTCAGGATCATCGTTCGAGAACCGAGTCTATCTTGCTATTTAACCTAACTGGAAGAAGAAAAAGTTTGTTTGTTTGAGCAAATGAACACGAAACCGACTAGGAAGAAAATAGAAATCGGCTTGCTGATGTACAGTTGCACTACGTACATATTTACGAAACTATTCTAAGGTCTTACAAAGAATGATTCTTGATGAGATCACATAGACTGACCCTATTGAATAGTAAGCATATTGCAACAAAATCAACCGGCAATATCTCTGTTATTTTTCGTTTTTTTCCCCAACTTACCCATGTGTATATAAATTGCAGTAGATCCTGAACAGATAAGTAGAAAAAAATATATATAGTGTCCATAACAATTTTGGTCGAGTTCTGTCGACTATCTTTTGTCATCATCAGGAAAAGATTATACTATCAGCATCAAAGAGAAATGTGTTCATTAAGTTCTTACTGTCATTTTCAGGAAAACTTAGTTTTTAATTTAAATATTCGTTAAGCGAATACGATTTACTTCATATGAAAGACGATTTGGGCGTATAAATATTGAAAGAACAGATTTGTAAGTATTACCAAACTACCACTTCCTCCGTGTTCTGTGTTCATTAAGGACGTGGGCGATCATGGTTCTTCATAACTTCCCGTTCTTTTCTACCTCAGTAAGTTTTGTCTTTTTGCTTTCTCTCCGAATGCCTGTCTTGTCAACCGATTACCCAAGCTTGTTTAGTATTTTATTTGCTACTTTCTTTTCGCTCTTACTTTCATTATGCCCTGTGAGTGTCAAATTCACAATCCCTTATTTCTCAATATGCGCCCTACAAATTTCAAATGTCTCTTTCTAATTCTACGCGTCCTGATGTTTTTATTTCTCATTTTCCCTAAAATTTCCTCGTTACTCACTTGTTCAGTCCATGCTATTCTCAGCATCCTTCTGTAGAACCACATTTCCTTTTTTTCATCTGGAATGAGACAGTCCGGTATTTACTGCCATATAGGAGCGCAGATGTTCCCTTAACACTAGAACACTAACCATGGGTATATAGTACCTGTAACGAGCATGCGCGGAAGCGAACTCGAACTGCGTGTGTGTGTGTTTTCACCGGGCACACCTTTGAGTACCATAATGGACTCGACCAATATCTACAAGAAGAAGACGCGCGAGTCGTTTGCAGTTTTTGGGGCGGCAAAAGCCGTTGCAGTCGGTTGTCCGTTTGTCGGCAACAGTCGTGGGTGCCGTTTGCTCGTTCGTTGTCGTTAAGTGTTCATTTGGAAGAGTCGTGCGTTCGTTTCGGGTTCACAAGGCGGCGTTCGATCGGGTGTAGCATCGTCGTATGTGACAGTTTTTTTTTGGTTTATTTTTTCCCTAATTCCCGTTCTTTCCACAGTACCCAGCGCAAATTTTTCTAATTTTATTTACAATTTTCAGTACCTGATTTTCTTACCTAAATAATATGTTTTCAGTTCCTATTAATGTTAACTCGAAGTACAAAGTTTGAAGTGCCTGTATGTAATTTATATGCATATACTTATATATTTTTTTTGTTGTTGATATTTTCAAAATCGGGTATGATAAACCCATGGTTAATAGTGGTGTAAATTTAATTAATGGTAAGTGTTCTAGGGTTAAACATTTCAGGTGTCTTCTTTGTTTTGTCGAAAATTCCGCTAATATCCATCGGAGACGGTCTAGCTTTATGCACATAAAAATTGGAAAAACGCATATAATGCCCAGGTAACAATTGCGAAAAAGATGCTCTTCGCGACGAAGTAGAACAGATGAGGGGTTAACAATAGTAGACGCTTCGTCTATTAACAGGGCCCTTTTTAACCCCAAAGCAAAATTACATTTTAACAAGGTCGAAGAAAATAAGAAGATACAGGTAAATCACTCGAGCAACCAGCAACAGTGTTTCCACCACTATGAGGAGAGTTCATCACTGGTAACGTTTATTTTCCACAGCTTATAACGAAGTTTCTTCATACTTTGCTTAGGTTTTAGTAGGTATCTTTCGCTATTCCAATGCTTCTTCGGATTTCGATGTCACATTTTTCCTTTCCCTGTTAAAACACTTGTCAGATATTTAGATTTGTGCATTTGCTTGATTCCGGTGTCTCCAATTCATAGTTCGTGTCCTAAGCTGTTCCTTTAGCTGACAGTGCATTTTGCTTTCTACTAACCTACATGCGGAAGAGTACAGAACAGAATAAGAATCGAATTCGTTGTATCCATGGTGGCAAGCCTGGTCTTCTAACAACGAGTTCCTTCTGAGATCACGTGTGATTAATTTTCCTCAAAGCGACATCTAATAGACAAATGGGGTCGCGAAACGAAATGCTTGAATTTCAGTTTCTATGTTATTTCACCTGATGCGCCAGGCCAGACAAGCGCTGCGGTAATAAAATTAGCGAGCGGCGCCGTTGCGACGAGTGCAGTGACAACGGATGTATTTTCAGTGTAATTGGTTAATACCTGGGGTCGCGAAAAATCTCGTGATGAAAAATGGTGGCATGAATGAAAAAAAAGTTCAAGATGCGCTGGCTAGTACAAAGCCATATTTGAAGGGCACCTAGTGAGGATCAAAGCCGGTGCAAGCAGAATGGATGCTTTTCCGTGAACTCCTCAAAAGCAAAAAACACAGCAGAAAGAAAGTGGAATCACTTTGATCTCATGTCGAAAACCGGTTGAATTTTTTTTTTAATTCCCCAAAACACAGGAGGAATATATGTCGCATAGTCGATTAAACTTGTGCTGCCCATACGCCTACATACGTGCTTAGGATCAAAACTACCCTTGATCAAGCGACTACTACCACGATGGCGTCGGTATCCAACAAACCTCCTCTTTTAGACGCTACCTCCTTACAAAAATCATGAACTGTTCGAAGGCAGAAATACGGTAAAGTTGAGGAGAACAGATACTACACGTAATTTACTCGTTCCCCCCAACCAAGTTGATGGGATACGATACAGGGCTCGTTTAAAATGTAGAGCCTAAGCGTGCGCATATAAGCCAAGTCCGAGAATTGCTCGGTCACCGCAACCAACTTTGGTGCAATTTGAATTCCCGGAACCAAGCATCCCTTATTAGTTGTATTCTGCCCGAAGACAGAAACTACTGAGATGTAGTTTCTCCATCCGAAGGCAGACACTACACTTTGATCGCAGCCTACTAAGGAAACTACATGTGGCAAAGGTTCGAGTTTAATGGGGATTTATTGGTAGTACCGTAGAAAAACTCTCAATTCACAGACACAGACACACCCCGGCACTTTATTTTGGGGAAGCCTCAGGCGCCGGGCAATAAGCAAAACCCCCTCCCGGTGAGAAAGTGACTGAAATCAAGATGCCTTGTGAGGCAAATTACAGATCTTTTGAATTTTCTCAAGAATATTGAGCTGTATATCTGTGGCACCAGACCAGATATGGCAAGAATATGGCACGGACGAATGGTAGATTTATAGATGTACAAGATGGATTCGGACCTGAAAAACTTTCTGGTACGATACAGTGAAAGAACTTTCCTTGCAGTAGACGAAGCAATGACCGTCTGTCTTGTTTACAGTAACTTGAGCGAAAATGATTCGCTCAAAATTGAAATCTGTGTTAGGTAATATAATTCCGTGTGCGTCGCTTGAACGTCTGACTTGTACCTCTACAAATATCTCATTGATTATTTAAAACATCAGATTGAATGCATTATTTTGTTTTTAAAAATGGCGAGATATCCTGAGGTAGTTAGACAAGTGCCGTCGCTGAATAAAGAAAAATGAACCAATGCATGGAGCAATTGTCTGGTAAACAAACAAACAAAAAATACCTTGTAAGTTCATCCTTCTTTCAAGCAGCCCCCGAAAACTTTCAGCACAACTGTTTGTCTTTACCAAGCAACGCATTCTACATTTTGACTACAGGCTTAATCAACATTACATCAATGCCGACGGATTCATCGTCAGTTAAGATTACACTTTCAAAATTCTTAATTTCCTTTTATTTAGCTGCTCTTCTTCTATGTGGCGTGTACCTTCATTACGTATACAGTCGTATATCTCCATGACTTCCTTTCCTTTTTACCTCTTAATAAATTTTGTCTTTTTCTTTCTCTCTCTTTCCTAAACCTTGTTTCGCTATCCATTGACTCAAGTAAGTGATGCGTTTTCCTCTGGTCCCCTCTTCATTCAATGTTCTGTAAGTATCGGATTTTCAAAGCTCATTATTATGCAACCTAGAAATTTTGTCTGTTTCATCCTGATGTTAGGTATAAGCTTCCTTTTTCCCTATAACTTCGCCGTTGCACACATGTTCGGTCTATGGTATGCTCAAGCATCCTTCTGTAGAACCACATTTCTACTGCTTCAAATCTCTTTTTCATCTGTGATAAGACTGTCCCGCATTCGCTGCCACATAGGAAAACTGATATTAGATAATTATTCAATATTCTTTACTTTGAATTTAATTCAGTTCGTATTTACTCCGTTATCAGTGGGGAAAGTATCAGTCCCATTCACTTTCGCATTGTTACCATTTTGGAAAGGCACGTGTCTATTTTATCTTCTCCCCCACCTATAGGTTAAATAGCAGAGCAGACTGGGCTTTCAAGATTCAGTCTGAGAGAAACAAAAACCTATTCTCAGCTGTAGAGAAGTCAACGGGAAACTCCTCCACAATTATTCCCAAGAACTCATGGCAATACCAAGATAGTAAAAAAAGGAATGGAATTTTGAACTGAATCTTTCTTTCGTCCACCAGGTAGATTGTTCTACTTTCAGGTGCTGTACCGCTTGAGCGTACAACGGTCGAATCGTCGTGAATACGACAATAAGATGAGGACAACAGTTGGAATAATGTAAATAATTACAATACCTCATCTCAGAAACATAGACAGATAATAAAAAAGGACTTCACAGAGAAGCCTAGTCGTCTATGTGCTTTAGAGATTTCGTATTAATAAAAGGATTATTTAGTGGGTTATGAATTCATAAAGTATATGCGACATAAGCGCGTCATTTATAACTATTGCATTAAGATAAGAGCGACCATAAAGTAGTTTAATTTAGGTCTACTTTTATACTCAAAATCCCAACGTATTTTTCATACACACATTTTTATCTTTCGTCCTGACTTTAAGAAACCGAAACAGACATCGGCGAAACGCGTCGTTTATAGATTTTCTACTGTATCTCAACATCTTCAGTTTTGTTTCGGATTCCTAAAAACAAACATGCCACATGTCTGAAGAGTAAATACAGGAAAATGCTGTAAATACATTACTCTTTTAAATTATTGGTAATGACTTCGATACTAATCAACAATCTCTCTTTATTTCTATATCTACATATATCTCATGTCATCATATTTGTCTATCTTGCTCTCTCTCTCTCTCTCTCTCTATATATATATATATGAGACAGAAATCTAAATAACCCTTTTATTAATACTATATCTCTAAAGCACCACTCTGGTTCTCTGTGAAGTCATTTTTTTTTATTATCTTTCTATGTTTCTGAGATGAGGTATTGTAATTTTTCCCATTATTCGGACTGTTATCCTCATCTTCATTGCCATATTCGCAACGTTTTGGCCGTTGTACCCTCCGGCCTTCTTGAGGTGATTGCGATTTTGAACTGAACCCTTTATTTTGTCCATTGGGGTAAATTCTTCTAGTTCAACGTGCCATGCCCGTTCCAGATGCCTCAGTTATTTCCCTTTAACACAACTCTCCAAGTTTTGGTTCACCACTGCTGAACACATACCCCTTTGGGTCTAGTCACTGGATCCACTCAACGTGGAACATGGGTCTTTGAGGAAATCAGTACATGAATCTTTGAAACTTATAAACCTAATGTCTCAGCAACAATTTTTTTTACCAGTTCCCATATTGCATTTTTTTCTTATTATTATTGCATTTTTACCAGAACTTATATTGCAGTTTATTTTGTTTATTTTTTTGTTTTGTTATTCATTGCTTTTCTCTAGCACTCCTTATTACTGGTTCCCATATTGTAATTATTTCTATGATTGTCCGGCTCAGGAGATTTTTTGGCCTATCATATGTGCTGATTCCTTAAGTTTTCCTATTTTCCAGTGATGTTCTATATCTGTTATTTCAACCTGAACTCTTTATTTCGTCCTTTCGTTCACCGGGGTAGATTGGCAATGAAGATGAGGATAACAGTCCGAATATTGTAAATAATGCAAGTAATCATAATACCTCATCTCAGAGATATAGAATGATGTGTTTAAGGATTATAAACATTTTGCTGGTTTACAGCCAGGAATAATTTTTTTCTGATTTTGAGATAATTTTTTAAAAATAATAATAACGATTTAGTAATAAATGTCTTATTAATTAACTCATATCTGCGAGACAAGAGGCGATTCATATCTTTCACATGATTATTTGCGCGTAAGTGGATATAACTAACCCAAGTGAAATTGGAACTTGGCTCTTCGATTTTAAATTCCGAGCCGTTATCCATTACACCAACCGCACATCAAGCGGTCACCTATCTAGATACTGACCCGCCTAGATCGTACGAGAACCGGTGTTTCAGTGTGATATGGCGGTAAGCCTAAAAAAATGTAGATAAATGTCAACCAGTGATTTGTTGGTGCAAGTTCTCCTTCAGGGTTTCAAAGCAGGACAGGAGACGACAACAAAAAAGTTGTTAATGTTTTT
>OZ038486.1:49659007-49661507 GCA_964036315.1 Acanthosepion esculentum
CAGCAAACTATTTCTTCGTAGTTTCTGCAGTGTGCTCATTTTAATAGATATATTTACTAAAATTACACAAAAATATCTTGAAATACTAATAAAATCGCTACTGGATTTAACCTTCAGACGACTTCGGAATCTCCTGCAACTCATCTGGACGATATCCTTGGTGAATTCTGCCATAATCATTGTATTCAGTTCACCTTTGTGAGAGATCAACAAATCTCCTTGTAACCAAGGAGATTTGTTGATTCTCTCTCTCTCAATTGCGCACTACACATAATAATCAAGGTCGCTGCAGTCTGCGTAGATAGGTGGCCAGATGTAAGGAGTGATTTGATCGCAGAAATTGACTGAGAGCCACGAATGTGCTCTGTTTGTGTGGCATGATGCAGAGTCCTGCTGTCAGACATAGGGTCTTTCAGTAGCAACCCACTCGACTAAGCCTGTGAAACGATGAATGGAGGCGTATCTCCGCAAAACTTAATCACTCCAAACACCATGATATCGACGGGATATATCATCCAACTCTTTCCGAATCCTCTGCACTGTCCTCAGACTGACACCCAACCACTCTGAAATATTCGTATAGAAGTTTCTGACGTGAACGCCAAGCAGTGCAGCATGCAGCTTCCAAATTTCTGGCACAGTGAATTGCGTCACGGTGCTCTTTTTCTCCCAGACGGTGACCAACAGTCCCTACTATAGAGTGCAGTCGGCAAAATAAAATAAAAAACAACGACATGCATGCACGAAATTAAAAATATCAAATGGCGACAATTTACCCATCTCGCGAGCGTATATATATATATATATATATATATATATATATATGTGTGTGTGTGTGTGTGAACATAACGGCGACGCTATGACTTCCTGCCAAGTTTTGTTGACTGATATCCAGGCCAATTCTAGGTCAAACATTGATATGTGTCGAGGTCATTTCCTCATTGTATTTCCAGGTCAGTCCCGTGAACTTCTTCGCGAGCTAATTCTAAACTATTTAGGTTGATGACAGATGAGGCTAAAACTATCCGATTTTAACTATGTATAACACATTGTTGCTCATACACGTGCCAATTTAAAACTCTGTTCTTTCACTCACATCGCCCAACTCAAGGAAGCAAAAAAGGAAAGGAAAAAGGAATATGATACACATACTGAACTGCAGAATGCCCATCTATGCCGTCTCCATATAATTCGTACCTAAATTCATAACATTTCATTTTGTTCAGGGAGATCATCTATATTCGTGTATGTCTCTCTTAAATGAGTTGATAGGCGCGCGCGCACACACACATATATATATATATATATATATATATATGTGTGTGTGTGTGTGTGTTGGAGAAACCCCAATGAGTTTAAATAAAAGAATATATGATCACAAAAGATACATTTTGAAAAAAAAAAAAACGCTGAGGTTCTTCACAGTAACGAAACTGACCCCAATTTTGGCATAAAAAATGCTACTCTAATTAAAAGAGAAAGTAATTTGCTATGACAGAAATATTTAGAAAGTGTTTTAATCGCTAGTTCAACCAGAATAAATTTCCGTCCAATTTCTTACAACGATAATAAAGACGATAGAAAGAAAAAGAAAAATCTACTTCACTAAACTGCAAAAAAAAAAAAAAATAAAAAATAAAAAAATCTTTCAAAAATGTTGGAACTACCTGCGTCTCTCGTTTATGAGCATGCGTAGTTGCAACAACGGAAACAAGCCCAGTCAGATGAAGTAATAACGAATGAAACGCGTCACAAAACTTTTTACAATTTGTCATACATCATTTCTTTTAAAACTATTCTTGATATATAAAAATTATATATATATATATATTATATATATATATATATATATATATATATATATATATATATGGATACTATATTTGCGTATGACTAAGTCGTATTAGGCTTCATAAATGGCGAGATAGGGTGCTAAACCTGTTGAGCGAAACTATCTAATAAACTGGAATACTTTCCTGTTGATTTCAACTCTAATGTTGAAATCAAGCTCTTCAAATATCTTGTGTACTTTTTTCCTGATGGAATCATTTCTTCTTTTATTATCATTGTTACCACCATCGGACCATCATCACGATATATTCGGTGGTTGTGGATAATTTTATTTAATTTGCTCAAAATATAGATTCCCATCAGTTCTGAAAGCCCCGACCCCCTCGTAGGATCCTTAGGGAACATCGAAATGACCAACTTTAAATTTCTTCGTCCATGATTCAACACCATGAAACAATACAGATTTACGGCAATGTAGGATGATTTGAATCTGTTTAGGCTTTAAACATACGAAATCGTTGGCGAACAAAATAGGCTGGCATTTTTCTGTTATAGATGGATAGAAGTCCTTAGTTTCGTATTTAATAAACATTTGGTTACTCTTGTTCGGACTGTTAATAAACGAGACAATGCAGTCTGAAGTGCTTTTCCACTGTTTGGCTTGCGTAGCTACCCTGAGTAGATTGCAGGTATGCATTATAATTTCATG
>OZ038486.1:49684007-49724007 GCA_964036315.1 Acanthosepion esculentum
AATTATACTAACGTTAGCTTAAAGAGTCGAATGCACATGGGACATGATTGACCAATGAAAATCATACATCTCAAAAGTCAAAATACCAGAATTTCTTTCCTTTTCTTCATATCTCATTCTCTAATGAAGCTTTAATAAAAGTGCAACATGTTAGATTGTTAAACGTTTCCTGTTTGTTCGTTTTCTCTCTCTTGATTATATATATATCAAGATAGAATATTAGTAGTCTGACACGCAGTTATTAGTTAAATTAGGTATGAGAATTTAACGGTATAATTTTCGAACTATCCATCACTGAATTAAGTGCACTGACAAGGAAGTTGATTGTACAGAAAATAAATATTCGTTATACAAAATAAACTCTTCGTTTTTTATTTGAATTTTGTGAGGACAAGTGAAAAATGTTTTCTAATTGAGAATATGGGTTTTTAAAGGTTAAGTCAGCCATTTCTGCCACTATGTATATCCACTACAGCCAACCGATTATGTATCCCTCCATTATTATGGCACGGCTTTACTACATGGATTAAAAATTCGGAGTGAGTTTAGGATCAGATTAATTTTCTGTCAATCTGCCAAATAAATATTTTCGGACGTAGCTCACAACTCTTTAAAAAAGAGATAAATATATATACGATTACAAACTGCTCGCAAGATGCAGACAACACTCATTGAAATCATAAACTAAATTCCAAATATATAACGTGATTAGGTTATATTAAATATAGACCGAACCAAATATGGTGTACTGCTTTCAAAGCTGGGGTGGAACTGTTCAATCCTTAATCTCCAGTCTTAATAAGTTTCAAAATCGTTTACGAAGTCTTCTGAATGTAAACTGATTTTTCTACACTGCAACCAATTTCCACGCAGATGCAAAGAATGTCGATAAGCTATTGTCATTTCAATGATATATGTACAGTTCAGCTCCATTAAATAGTTAAACAAGGCAAGAATTGTACAGCTCGGATATACCATACATACACGGAATGAAACCACCATAATTTCTCCTGTCTTCCAAATGCAAGAGAAACTCTTCACTAAGACAATTCTCCCACGCAAGCGCAGACACCTGCGCGCGTGGGCTTCCTTAAATACTACCATTCTTAACTTCTTCAAATCACGAGTCAATCATTATGTCTCCAGCTTATCCTCATAATATTCACTTACTACCACCCTCTCTTTCAGTTATATAAAACGCCTATTCCATCATTAACCGTTTATTTGTAAACATTGGGGCTTTTGAGACTTGTGCTGCGTGAATTCTATTGAAAAAAAATATGTACGATCTTTCCGGAGCAAAACATCCAGTTATAAAACAATGTCGGATTTGTTATGAAACACCTTTTATAATCAAATTTATTATGAACGAAATGCTCTTCTAAGATTGTAGATAAAAAAATCCCGAATGGATTAAGTTACTAGCTAAGCCACCAAACTTATATATATATATATATTGTTTGTTTGTTTGGGGTTTTATGGCATATCAACCACTATGGGTTATTTAATGCCAGATCCAGTATTTACTAGATATATCAAAAACGTATAGCTGGGAGCATCATTGTTTCAAAAACGTATAGTTGTCAACATCATTGTTTCAAAAAAGTATAGTTGTCAACATCATTGTTTCAATGTGCTGGGAAAGACCTGGAAATTCACTATTTTCCCATAGCTGGGACCCCAACAGTTGCTACCACCCCGGGTCAGGGTGGACCTGGGAACACCAGCAATTAAGAGGTGGTTCCACGCTTCCTCAAAGCCTCCTGGTCAGAGGCCTTGCTGTTGGATGCAGTTTAACATCATACGCAGGACGTACATATATATATATATATATATATATATATATATATATATATATATATATATATATATATATATCACCTCCATCACCCGCTGTCCTGAGTCATTCTTCTGTCAATTAATTTAATTAATTAGAAAAATACTAACTTATGTCTGTAATCTGTTGTTTTCAATATCAATGGTGGCATTTTTTAGCTTCATAACTTTTTAAATGTTTTATTGTAAAATTTGTGTTTTTTTAACAATCAGGTTGCAACAATGAAAAAACATTAAAAAAAAAATATTTTTTACATTAAAAACAAACAGGTAATATTAAAATAAACCTTTCTCTTGGTAAGTGAAAATAAAAGTTTTGTTTGGTTATTTTATTTTTTAAATAGTGGAGGCGGTTATGCGCTAATTCGGTCAGTCCCGTCTTCCTTTTCAGTCTCTCTCTTAACAATGCCAAGTTCACACAATTCTCAAGCGACTTTGATAATTATGTGTGCACACATTCTCTCTCTCTTTTAAAATTCTTTTCTCTCTTAACCTTCTCGGTCTATCATTTCCTTTCTCTCTTCCAATTCATATCACTCTTTTACATCGTCACTTTCTCTCACTTTCTCAGCTGTTCCGTTTCTCGCCACTGTTTAACTCTCTCTCTCTTATACTTCCTATCTCTCCCTCCCCTTCACCAGATCACGAATTATAACAGCAGAGTGAATGTGCAAACTTCACAAATTCAGCTTTTTTTTTTTTTAATAATCCTTATGCAGGTTTTAAATATTTATTGTACAGTGTAAAAATTTGATTATATTTATACAGTACTATATCAGACTTATTCTCTCATACACACATTGTCTGTATCGATATCGCTCTCCAGCTCGGTGTGTGTGAGTGAAAAACATCTAACTGAATAGTAAACATACGATATTTAGAAAATTTCAGTTGTTTGCCGAAGCACCTGATTCATTGGTAAAACGTATCAATATAGCTATTTTCAAAATTGTCATACATACAACCTCATCTAGTGCTTCTCTACTTTGACTTCGCTCGGAGGCATTGCATTTGGTGAACGACACACACACACACACATATATATATATATATATATATATATATATATATATATATATATATATATATATTATATATATTACACGTTACGTTTATGGCTACCTATATTTGAGTAGACGCTTTTATTTTTCTTTATTAACGTTTCTAGAATATTCAGGCCAATAGATGAGAATACATACATATACTGTTCAATAAATAAACGGAATTTTTATTCAAATATGTGTATCCAAGAAATATAATGTTTAAGTAATAAAATCTGTCAGGTAAATAAAGTCCATATATATATATATATATATATATATATATATATATATATATATGTTTGTAGGATGTACAATATATCGGAAAAAGTGAAGATAAGACAAAATAGAAACGCCAATCCGATTATATATATGTGTGTGTGTGTGTGTGTGTAATTAGGCAGAAAATTCTCATTTAGGCATGTCTGATTGAATAAATTACAGACATTATGTTTGCTATTTTTTAACAAAATTCGTTCATACTCACGAATCACCTTCCATTGATGGTAAAAGGATGTTAAACGTTTTGCATTTAAAAGTATAATGATAAAATTACGGGAATGAATAACAACGCACAACTTTGTATAAATACTTATATTAATGAACAACATATAGTTTTGTATTACTTGCACCCCTGAAGATGATCTTGGAAAAAGATCGAAAGTACTTGGGAAATTAAAATGAAAGAAATTTAAACAGCTCTAGCACATTTCTCTCATTCTTTAACATCAATACACGGAAGGTTATTCGTGAGTATGAAGGGATGTTGTTAAAAATTAGCAGACATAATGTCTGTAATATATATATATATATATATATATATATAATGTCTGGAACTCGTACTTGGGTATTGCCATCGCTTGATCAATGTATACATGTCTTGCTCTTATATGACTATTTCAGCCACGGTCTGTCAATGTTTACCACAAACATTACAGATGAAAAGACCCATGGCGTGTGCTGCTTCCGAGTTATTGTTAGGAATTTTCATGTGTCTCTTTTGGCCTTCCATTGAAGCGCACTCTTTTCCACAAAGTCTACATATTTTTAGACCATCCTCAATGAAGTTGATAACGTTGCGATTCATGTGAGGGTGCTGGTAGATTTTGTGTCCTGCATTACTTAGATATTTTTTTTACCAGACATACACACACATATATATATATATATATATATATATATATATATATATATATATGGTATCCACTCCTATCGTGAACGATAAATGAGGGCCAGCAGTTGATGGTGCCTTTCGTTTTACACTTATGCATAAAGGCAGGGACTATTTTGGAGACATTCAGGTAAGTGAAGACACATTTCATTTGTGCTTTCTTTAGGGCAACCCTAGCCCAGCCTTAGAAATTATATATATATATATATATATATATATATATATATATATATATATATATATATATATATCTTCACACCTAAGTATAGGATTGGTGTATACGGAATAAATTCTAATAACCAAAAATTATTATTCTTAAAAGAGTGCTCAATGCAGAGTAGAGCAAATATAATTGACTCGAAAATTATAACATAAATATGTTAAGAAATCACTACAGAAATAGCTATTTTGTTTCAACACTTCTACTGTTGAATCAGCATCACTTAATAAAGCACCAGAAATGTTGAAATAAAATTACTATTTTTGTAGTGATTTTATAACATATTCATGTTATAATATTCAAATAAATTATATATATATATATATATATATATTCAACTCGTCTGAAGATCGCGTGTGCGTGAAACTCGGGTTAGGACTAGAGCCACCTTTAAGTGTAAGTGTTTTTGCTCGTCTATGCAATCTAGGTTTCGATCACTACTCAACTGGTAAGTTTGCATTAAGCCCTTTTTCTTTTTTCAGCATTGTCGTTTTTATTCGAGACTGTATCTGGATAAGAGCTTTAGCGAGAGAGAGATTTCTATATGATCTCACTGCATGTATTTTACTACTAGAGCCTGTGGTCGATGGTGATACACACCCTAAACAGGATTTTTGAACCCTATTGTCTAAGGTAATTTTTCTAAACTGTAGCGAATGGTGCTCCAGAACCTTCCTGCTGTTTAGCCATGAATATATTCATATACATCGAAAATATATCATATTTACATGGTATAAATATCTATGTCTATGTTTCTGTGTCAGGCTGCAAAATTCGATTAATCAACTGATACTTCCCTCAAGACAGTGGATTTTGCACAATTGTCTGTTCTAATTAATTTCTGGGCTGTTAAAAGCTTCTTAATTTTTTATTTCATCGGAAACGGGCGGAAAATGAACAGATACAAAACAGAATGTTCTCACATTGATGAGCGAGTGAAACTGCTATGTTAGTCAACTCATTCGTTCATTCACAGTGAAGTGATTAACAATAGACCATGATTGTATAACTTACTTATCTAGGTACCGCGGTGTGCTGCGGGGTTAGTGTTGATGAAAATTACAACAGAGTAACAAGTCTGGCTCTCATCGGAAGCGCCACAGAAATTTCAACATAAAATAACCAAACCATCTCTGACATCTAAAACCAAACAAGCTAACATCTAACTGAACTATTAATCGATCTTTTGTTAAATATGACAGACAAAGGAAAATTTAATTATTTTTTTTTTATTTAGTTTTTCCAGCGTTCTTAATTTTTTCCGTTTGGTGGGGAGTAAGGGAGTGCAAAAATTGTCCCAACTGCATTTCGTTACATCTTTTGCCATTTTCAAGGGGTTTTGTTTAGGTGTTGTTAATTTCTCTTCATGTTTAAGACGTATTTTTTAAATGCTGTCTTGAATACTAGTAGGAGCGTTTAATCTGAACATTCGCATTTTGAGCGCGGCGCGGCTAGAATTCGGGTGAGCGTCTTTCTGTTTCTTCTGTTCACCATTCCCATTGTTAAATAATGTGAGGTTGATAGTGGGAGAGATATGTTGAGATTTATTGTAAATTAATACAATAATGACACAAGGCCGAAAAGGGGTAATGGGTTGAGGCTGGTCTTCACTATCTTATACGTAGCTAATCGGATTCACGGCCCATTCACTCTTTACAATTTCCTCATTCACCATAAAAACTCATCCATCGTCAATCATTCATCCATACACCATAATACCACATCCTCTCAGGTCGAGGAGTTAAAAAAATCCCAATGAGATGAGAAATATTATTTACAATTTATATATACAAATCGGATGAATGATCATAAAAGGGGGGGGGTGAGCACCAAAACAAACTATATATCAAACCAAAGCAAGAATAATCATAGCTGATGCAAGTAGGACCCGTCCAACCCATCAAAAAGGAGAAGCCGCTGTATTCTGCCCTTGGACAAAATCAAGAAGCTCTCTTGCTAAGTGAGAGGGAAAAGAGAAAATATAGACGAGCATGGGGAAACAATAAAGCTGACCCAGTCGAGTTGAAAGGGGGCCAAAACAAATTGGGGAGGTTGGGAATCTCAACTTGAATCATAACCAAAGACATAGCCGGGAGCAGGCCAAGAACAACAATTACTCACATTAACTATGTCCACAAAGCTTGTCTAGCCTAACCAGGAGCGGGCTCCACGGGAAACCACTCCGATGTGGAAGAGATATGTTTATTATACTGAGTCTTCCTTATAGCGAGATGTTTCCGGTAATGTGATTTATAGAGAATATTATATATTAGAAAACAGTTCAACAACATCACTTACTCACTTTTATTTATTAGACATTAAATTATATAACTTAGCATCCTCCGTAATTTATCTATACTTTTAAGTTAGCCTGCTGAATACTTATGAGCGTTTCTTAAATTTTAAATATTTTGAAAACTAACAACGTCCTTACTTATACAATTTACATACTCATCTTTGTTGCCATATTCACGGCGTTTCGACCGTTGTAGGCTCAGGCCTCCTACAGGTGTTGGAATTTCGAACTGAACCATTTATTTCGTCCACCGGATAGATGTCTCCGCATGAGATATATCCCTATTAACTCAACTCTCCAGGTACCCATAAGCAGATATTGAACTCACAACTCTTTGGGTCAAGTCACTGAATTCAAGCAACGCCTTTATCCACTGGACCATGTTGTTCGAACAATGAAAATAGTGTAAATAATTGCAATATCTCATCTCAGAAATATAGACAGATAAGTTAAAATACAATCGCTACATTTGTCTCGACAAAGTCCGTCAGTGGACGAAATATTTCGGCTAAGATAAGATTTCCGTTTGTCTTATATACAGAAAAAGGAAGAAAGCTGTCTCTGAATTTAAACCTCTGTTTTCTTCTAAGTTTAACTTGGCCACAAAAACTAAAAGAAGGCAACTCTCAAGTAATACATCTAATGCATAGTTAAGCCAAATATATGCGTTAGAAATAGATAAGCGAGTCGACATATTTCATCATAATGTATTTAGCTACGAGGTAAATAGTTGGGTAGACTGGACACTTGAGTGGAAGCCAGTCTAATAGAAATAAGATCGAAATTAAACATCTGTGACTGGAGATATTACAAGACTTCTTAAGAATTCATGGCAGTGGATAACCCTAGTTAATGTATAGAGAGTGCTGTACATTCAATCATTAGAATCTCTCTAAATTTCAGGTACTTCTTGCATGTAAGAAAGTGCACATGATCGAAATTGAGTAGACCCCATACATACACACACACATGTATGTGTGTATATATATATATATATATATATATATATATATATATATACACACACACACAATATAATATTATAAATTAACAGATTTAAAATGTTTTTTCGCTCCACAGTAGTAACCATGAATCAAAATTGGAAGCTAAAAGCTTCGAATTTAATTTTGTTATTAAATTAAAGACATTAATTCCATTTTATCGTCAAGCGAATTTTGGACTCCAACACACACACACACACACACACATATATATATATATAAGATTATTTTATATTATATATATCTATATATATATATATATATATATATATATATATATATATATGTTTTCAACAACCGTATTTCTAATTTGGGCACATTTGTAAGTGTATGCGCCGCATCAAAACTTTTCCTGCTATCGCGTACATTTGGCAGTGTATACTCTTGTCATGCTATGTATTAGGATAGTTATATTCTGCTTCGTATTTATTCACCCCACACTCCCCTTGCTTAAGTGTAGCTTTCTCACTCAATAATTACAATGAAAATAATTCTGGACACCATTACGACATCAACGTGTATATAGAGGAAATTCCTGGCGTTTTCAAGAGTCTTTTTGTCACTTGATCTCCACCGAGAACCGGTGTCAGATCTCTGAATACCAAAATAAAATTAGAATAAGTTTTACGAATGCCATTATTGTACATTTATTCATCTTTGCGCTTATAACTTCCCCGTTTCTTTCCATATCCTTCAAGATTAAAGCATAGTAACAGGTGAGTGTTTCCTAAGAGTAAAGAATTATCTTTTTATTTGTTCATGAAAAGACATCACCACATATATGCAAATCTAACCTCCCAAAGAGTATTACATATCCGTACCCACGAGAAGTGGCTTTATCCTATTGACAAATTGAGCAGGTGTAACAAATGTATTTAATATGGAAATATCTGTTGTCATTTGTCCCAATCTGTTCCTAAGCTCGAATGTAAGCGACACAAAAGAAAAATGCCTGTAGAGACATATCCACAAATTATGAATAATTTTTCAATAATAATGTTCGATATGCCGTAACAATATGCATGAAGAACGGATGCGCAGAATTTAAACAAGAATGCAATTAATCTCTTGTGTATATACGTATATATCTACGCAAAAAAACATATCAAACTTAGTTTATGTCAGGCAAAATAGATGTTCACAATGGCTTGTGAATTTAACTTGTAAGTCCACGAAATGCAAAACGTTCTATATTTTTCAATATAAATATACAAAAGTCAATCTATGTCTATCGTATCCTATTCCTAATAATATATCTACCAATATCTTTCGATCCGTGCCGGTCTCGGGCCCATCTCTCCCAAGCATGGTAAAGTCATTAAGTCATTTAATAGCTTTATTGGAAAGAAATAACAATAAAAAGATCAGCATTCAAGAAGGCAGAAGGATGACGATTGATGTTGCTTTCAAAGTTTTGAAGAGAATAGTTGAAGCGAATGAAACAATCAAGAAGTTCTACTGACGAGAGAAGCAGCTATTAGGGTAAGGCTTACACATACACAGATCATTTTCAGAAATAAAACGCCGGTTTTTAAGTGGGAGCGATTCATAGCCTGGAGGCTCGTGCAAAAATTCCTATTTGAAAAGTATCTTTTCTGTTTCAATACGCGTTCGGATTTCAGACTAACATTTTTTGTCCCCTGTTGAAAACATTTCCCTACTTTTTTTACATTATTCGGACTATTGTCCTTATCTTTGTCGCCATATTTATTACAACGTTTCGGCCGTTGTACGTTCCGGCCTTCTTCAAGTGAACATAGTATATCAAACTGAACCCTTTATTTCGCTCACTGGGGTAGACTGTTCTAGTTCCACGTGCCATGTTTAATGGATGTTAGTTAAGGCTTCAAGAACACCAGAAATCTGTAACACGAGGGGAAGTGGAACAATCAGGGGTGGCTGACCACATATCGAGAGAGAAGGGAGATCACCGCCCTCTGTGGGATCAGGTTGAGATCATAGACAAGGAACACCATTGGAAAATTCGTAAACCTAAGCAATCAGCACATATGCTAGGCCACAAAAATCTCCTGAGCCGACCAAGCATAGAAATAAATACAATATGAGAACCAGTAATAAGGAGTGCCAGAGAAAAGCGATAATAACAACAAATTGTAATATGAGCTCTGGTAAAAACGTGATGATAACAGCAAAAATTGCAATATGAGCACTGGTAAAAATGGTTGCAGAAGACATTAGGTTTATAATACCCAGAAATTCCTACACAGATGTCCTCAAGGACACATGTCACAGTGGATAAAGGCGTTGGTTAGATCCAGTGACAGGACCCAAAGAGTGTGAGTTCAATACCCGGTTAAGGCAGTGGAGAGGGAAAAATTAACAGGAGTTAACTGATAACTGAAATCACGTGGAACGGAACAGTCCACCCCAGTGAGCGAAATAAAAGGTTCAGTTCGACATTCCAACCACCTGAAGAATGCCGGAGCGTACAACGGCCGAAACGTTGTAATAAATATGGCGACAAAGATGACAACAATTGTCCGAATAATGTACATACTACCTCATCTCAGAGTATTTCCCTACTTGTATTGTAATCTTTTCAAGTATTATATTTGCATCATGGGTTTCTGACTAAACTTGTTTATAGCTGAAGTTTAGCCTTTCTTTACTGTTCTCATTTACAACCTCAATCTAAGTGCTTCGTTCTGTTTATTCCATCAACCATTGTTCTAACTGCGTAACAAATATTGTTAAAACTGTGCCCACCGATAAAAAAATCATCGTAAGATCTGCAGCTCCCGTAGAATAGCCTCACTGTAAATGCTAAATAAATAGACACTTTTCTATTTTTGTGTACTTAATTGATTTTCTATGCGCATGCAGGCGGTTTGCTCTCAGTATAAGTTCTGGATTAAAATAAAATTTTATTAGCAGATGGAAAATATCCTTGTGTCTTAGCTAATGAAATGCTTTTGCATAATCTATGAAACATCTCTAATATATATGTATGTATATATACATACACGTATAGTGCGCGCGCTCTCTCTGTCTCTCTCTCTCTCTGAAAGCATTCTGATCATAAATACAGCATTTGTTTTTCCAGCAACTTTTGCCAAAACCACACCGTTAGTCCCCCTTCGAATATGCAGTTCGGCCCCATCCTTTTCTTTGAACGCGATCTAATATATATATATATATATATATATATATATATATATATGCTCCTGAAAAATTTATTTCGGTTGAGCTCTCTGGGGAGGATGTGTGGGTTTGTAAACAGTGACTATTACGGCTAATAATGCAAGACTCTTCGGTAAATCGAATCGAGTTATCTCAGTCACTGTGTGTTTATCTAAAAATAAATACGCTTAAATTCACCTTCATCCCTACCGTGCGCCAACGGCTAAGTGGTAGAATCCCCGACTAACGCCAATTCAGTCCGGTTTCGATCATAGCTAGAGGCAATCGGACGTCTAGCCACGCTGATGAGCTGTGATGCAGAGAAACTGTCTGTGGATGACTATATATATATATATATATATATATATATATATATATATATATATATATATATATATATATATATATATAGTTTTTGTGAAAGCCGGCCATCAGATAGGGCACAAATATACACTGGTATTACGATGTCCGGACTCGAAATCTTCAAATCATATTATCTTTCTCACCGGTCTATCGCTGTTTCCATGTTTACTGTTCAGAAGAACAACATTCCTTTGTTCCACCAGTCTTAACCTTCACAGCGAAGACCCGTCATGCTACGCATATCGTAGTGAATCACTCTTAATTCCCAACCGACCTGGTGAGATGTTTGTTCCACCCGAGCAACTTCTTTCCACGAACCGGTGCCTTATGAAACTGACTCCCAAGAGGATGCTTCATCAATCACTAACCTGTTCAAGTTTAGGGTTAACCGCACATATCCGCATAAGCTGTACCTTTAAATCTGTAACCCTTGAACGTTTCTCGGGCCTTGCACACGTCGAAAACCACTGTGAAAAAAATACTATTTAATTCATCTAAATCCTGAGTGGAAGTCATTTTTATAAAAGAATAAAACGCAAGTGATTAAAATTCACAATTACTCAAGGAAAACTAACAAAAATTAACAGAAATATTTAAAAGAAAAAAATGGGCATTTTTTTTATATCTATGTCTGAATATATGGATACTTGAAAATATTTCAGCACTGTTATCCTTTTGCAGGATATGGAATATTATCATTTAAAAATAAATTGCTAATCAGTTTATGCTTGTGACAAACCAATCCACTTTTGGTTTCCTGTATAATAGTTGTTGTTGTTGTTTTTCCTTTTTGGGTTGGGAGATACTTGAGAGATCGACTGGTTGCAGCTCGTTGTCGAGATTACGCAAACGTGTATTTTTAAGCTGTCTACAAACGTTTCCTCACGCTTACTTAAATAAATAAGATAGTTCTTTCTTTTTCTTCTACACCATAGTACTTGCATTACTTAGAGGAAAAGCCTCGCAAAGGAACTGAAGGAATTGGACATGTAACGAAGAATAGAAAATATCCAGACGACAGCATTGATAAGATCGACTGGAATATAGAAAACAAATAATAACAATAGCAGTAACAATTTGACATTTGCTACCGGGCCTTCTTTTGATAGATAATGAAAGCAGCAAATATAAAATTATTGACTTTGAAAAAAAATAAAAATAAATAAATAAAAATAAACGGTACCTAGCTCGAGATTTGAAGACTCTATCGGACATGAATTTTGAATAAACTGCTGTAGTAGTGGGCGTATTTAGAACACCACCTAAAAATTGGAAAGAGTTCTCTAGGAAATTGGACCATAATTATAGACTTTCAGAAACCTACCAATCTTTATTCTGCGAGGATTGTTCGAAATGTACTTTAATTGTGAGGAGTCTTGCCGATACCATACCTCCAGAACAGAATTTCCGTTGACTCCATCAGCGTTAGACTCTAACATAATAATAATATAGGAGGTCCTCGATTTACATCGGAGCTCCGTTCCTACGCCGCAACGTAACTTGATTTTCGACGTAGGTCGGAACTCACCCACATAAGCACACACGAAAAAAAACCCAAAAAGACACAAACGACATATAGCGAATGTAGCACGTAACCTGAGGAACATCAGTATTAGTAATAAATGCTCTGACGCTCCAGAAGAAATAGCCCCAAGTCTTCGGATCATAACAGATTGCAGGGGTTAACATTTACATGTTTTATTTTCAGAAATAACGATAGGCTGCGGTAAATATCCTGTTCAGTATTGCAGATTAGCTCGTCAGCTTTTTGAACTTAACCAGAAGGATATGTCCGCCACCGAGACCGATGCCCCGTGGAGACAATCGGCCTACATCATGCTTGGATGCCGTAAGGGTTTTATTTTTATAAGTTTGAAGGATAAGTCGATGCAAGTTGGAAGTCTTATTTCGATGTTGACCAACGCCCTCAACCGGATACCGTTTAAAGAGCCTTGCTTACTCGATAAGGTATTTCTAACTGGACCACAGGAGAAATGTTATGTGTTGCTTTTAACATAACCTGTTATCGCGCACATTTGGCTGTAACGCGTGTGCATGGTATACCCTTATCAGACTCGATGTCATAAGTAGCATATTCGGTTTCGTATATTTATATTCCAAGTGTAATTTTGTTGGATTGCTTTTCACTATCTCAATAATAATAATAACCATAATAATAATAATAAGAAAACATGGCAACAGACTCATTGAAGGGATTCCTGATAGCCCATGCCTTAAAGAAATACAAAAAAATGTACTCAAGTACAGCTCACACGTTACGAAGAGCTTTATCTATGTAAAGTGTTTGATCTTACGGTTTGTTTTGTTTTTTTTTAGAAAAATGATCAATGAAAAATACCATGAAACCATTTCTGAACTTAGGTCTCTGGTTGGAACCCGGAACAAAATGTGTATACAACAGGAATTAAAGATGATGATAATAATAATAATAATAATAATAATCTGTCAGGTAACAGAATGGAACTCCATAGCTGCAGACATGTGATGACAAAAGAAAACGAACAACCAGGAAAATACTATAAGTACAGCTCACACATTACGAAGAAATTTATCTATGTAAAATGTGAGTGATTTCATATTTTTTATTTATTTTTTTTTTTTTTACAAAAAAATGATCTGTGGAAAATGTCATGAAGCCATTTCTTAGGTCTCTGTTTGGGATCCGGAAGGAAATGTTTATACAATAGAAAATAATAATAATAATAATAATTATAATAAATTGATTTCAGACTAGGCATGGCACTTATGATCTTAATTGATTGTGGTTTTTTGTCTTGAATGAAGATAGGCAACAGTAAATATAATGTTTAATACCACAGATATGCTTGCCAGTTGCTTGACCACAGCCATCCGGGAACGTACCCTAGAGGCTAACGGACTATCTTCCTGAGCGAAAGTAGCAAGGGAGAATTATGGTAGGATGTTGAATATTTTTTTTTTTTTGAGATTGAAAAATGAAGCAACGAAAGCAATTTGGGAATCACTTGCGTATAATTTGGAACCTCCTTAATCAGAGACCGTGTGAGCGCAGTGACTCACGAGTTTACGTCTGAAGTTGTATATCTATCTGGGCCCTCCCTACAAGGTTATGTTCTACTTTTATCAGAACCTATGACAACCTCGTGCATATTTAGCTGTTATTCATGTGATTCGTATAACCTTATCAGACAGTTTGCCATGATGGGTATATCAGGCCTCATATATTTGTATCTCAGCGTCGCTTTGTTGGTCCGATGCTCTTTCACTCAGACAAAACTACTACTACTATTGATGATGAAGATGAAGAAGCACGTGGCTGGACAATAACGGCCAGTTTCATTCCCCATGATTTGCTTTGGGAAATATTCACGGCAATTTTCGCGGAAAAAATATATCTCTCCATTATAAAAATTACCTGCTGTCTTCTAAGGAGAAAGAGTGTCACGAGGTATCGTAAGGTACTATATATCATCTGGTGATTAAAAAACGACCTTGATGTAGTGTAAGTGACATAAAAAAATCTATATATTGGTTGGACGGATTTCCAAAATGTCTATGATATAGTGCCACATTCGTGGATCTCAGAAATACTGCTGATAGTCTGTATAGTGGACAATATTATTCCTGTTCTCAAGAATCTTATGACAGATTGTAAGACTTGTTTGCGTTCAAATAACAAATATATTTACGATGTGATGATAAAGAGATATATTTTTCAAATTTTAACCATTTAATTGTTATTGGATCTAAAGACAAATATCAGAAAACAGCTGCAAATTTACAAGGGTGGTTCATTCACAGGAAAAAAATTTCAACAAAGATGTAGAGAAACTGAAGAAAAAGAAACACAAAAGAGAAACAGATTTTGCTAAATAGATGCATAGAGAGAAATTAATTAAATATATTTTTTTGCTTTTGAAAAAGCGATTTACATGTTGGTTACATATACAAAAGAATCAGAAATATAAAGTTATGTTATTTAGTGCTATTGCTTATAAAGATTGTTCTACGTAGAAGCATGTGTAAAGCTACAGAAGGTGATTATCTCCATTTGGTGGCCGTCCTGGGTAAGACTATAAACTACGTCCAAAGCCTCTGATAAGGAGGTATTGAGGAGCGTGGAATCACCTCTTAATTGCTGGTGTTCCCAGGTCCACCATGACTCTGGATGGTAGCCCCTGTTAGGGTCTCAGCTATGGGAAAGTAGCTGTCCCCCAACCTGGAGTCATAACACTATGAAAGTGTAAAAATAGGTTTTAATACCAGAAATGCTTTGTAAAAAAAATATTGCTAGCAATACATTTTTGAAAAAAAAGAAAAGAAAAGATTACCTGCTACAGTTTTATGAAAGAAAAAATATTTTCAGAAATACTTTTTTGAAAAAAAAAAAAATGACCAACAATAAAAATGTTGTCGGCATTAAATAACCCATTGAGGTTTATATGCCACAAAACAAAACCAAAACATTTGGTGGCGATTAGTGGCGTAGGTTACGTGACGACTGTTTAGTGACGTAGCGGCAGTCAAATTCAGTTCGTTTTGCAGCAGCCAAAGCGAAAGATTGCTTTCTTTTAAGGATAAACCTGCATCTCCCAGTAGCTTATAAGTCCATAGTGCCGTTTCCATTTGAGAATATATATTTCCCAGATACAGAATGAAACTCCAGGTCAAGTCCTCAATTTGGGAAACCCAACATTCGCTGTTTACTGTTCGTGGAATATGTCTTCGACTGGGACATTAGATTAAAACGGGCTGGATCCATCAGAGTCGTACATATGTCTTCTCCAGATACAGAAGTATCTCCATATCATATGTAAAATACTTCATTTTTGTTTCTCCTTTCACACTGCTTTCCCGTGTATATATACATGATATATTGTTTTCCGTGTGACAAACACTTGTATAGATTTGTGTATGTCTTAGTAATATAAAAGTCACTCTGAGAACAAAGCATGTTTGTCTTTCCTTTTCCTTTCAGCCATTCTGTTCTGTCCGTGAATTGCGGTGTTATTATACCATGGGTATAATAACGCCCATAACGCGGGAAATACAAGTGGCATAATATATCTTTCTTCCATAGATATCTCCCGTTACAGACAATTGATAGCTACTTATTTCTATAGTACATAGAAAGTTAAGAATGCGCTAGTTTGGAAAGCATGAACCAGTTTTAAACCGACTGCTCTTCATGGATGATTTGCAGATGGATTTACTTGTGAAGATAATGCAAGAATGCAGTGTGCTGTGTTGATTATGACGGGAGGAAGTAGATCCCTTTGTCGCGGCACTGAAGTCAGGACGGCGCCAAATGTAAGTGGGTACAAATAACTTGGAATTCCCAAACATGATGACATAGAGAGATGAAAAGCAGAGTTGTGTATACATATCTGAAGAGGCTGAAACTAATACTCAACTCAACTCGCAAAATGACTGCAGCAGTCAACACATGAACCGTGTCTAGTTAGAATTCTGCAATTTTTAATTGGAAATTAATAAGAGCAGTATGAATATCCCCATGCTTGATGTACTACACCCAAACTGAAACGTCAGTAGATTTTACAGGAAGAGTTCTGGTGGAGGGCGTAGACTGGTATGTTGATGGCGAACGAAAGTCTTTGGCTCACCATTTGGTGAAAAGTTAAGATCTGTCGCAATATACAGCAGCACAAATGGCTATTAACTGAAAGGAAAAGAAGAATTCAAAGCGAGAAAGGCGTTGAGAGAAACGTGACCAGCTGTTGTTAATTCAGCATTGTGGACAATTTGAAAGGACCATAAAGCCTCGTAAACATGCTCGAAGCAGGACGGCCTGAAAAGACACATTGAAAGTATAATCATAGGCTTCACAGGAACAGGTCTTAAATACGAAAACTATAGCCAGCAAGGTGTTCGGATACAGGCGGTGATTATCTGCCTTTGGTGAAGATGTCACATGACTGCCGCTTAGTGACATCACTTCATACAGCGACGAAAGTGGCCAGACATTCAGTCAGTAAGCTTATTGATGCCAAGACACACGTGTTTGTTCGTCCTGTCTGGGATTCCGCCCGGGGCAGACAGCTGTCAAATGCTACAGCTTACAAGTCCATGGCGCAGTTTTCTTTTTGAGAATATATCTTACACAAATATGTACAGAAACTCCAGCTAGTTGACCTCAATTATTGGAAAAACCAAGACTCGTTGTTTTCCCTTCGTGGAATGTGTCCTCACCTGGGACATATCAGATGAATTCGGATCGTTTGAATCTGGAGCAGAAACACAGAAGAATATCAATATTATATGTAAGTTCCTATCTTTTCGTTCTCCTTACACTTTTCTTGCCGTGTAGATATATGTGATGTACATTCCTGTGCGTGGAACAGGTGTTTATATATATATATATATATATATATATATATGTGTGTGTGTGTGTGTGTGGCGTATTGGCATAAAAGTCTCTGAGAACAAACCATGTTTGTCACTATTTTTTCTTTCAGCCAATCCATTCCGTCCGTGAAATAAGTTATTATATCATGGGAATAATAATACCCATAATGGGGAAAATGTTAATGAGAGAATAATGTTTTCTTCCGTACCTCTTTATAAACGTGTACCACACTACAGATGGCCCAATTCGTAAACTTTTTTGGGGATAGACAAGAGAATCTCACACGTGTAATCAGTGGCTATAAAATGGTGGGAGAGAGTACTAAAGACGACATAACCGATTTTGCCTTAACTTGCACTGGCTCTTGTGGCAAAAATATATTTACAACGTTACCAAGAAATGGTCTGATCCCGTACCATTGAGAGTAATAGATGGGGAACGCAAGCCAAAGATCGTTTGAGACTACGGCTTTCAAACTGATCGAGTTATTCATCACCGAAGCCCAGATATAGTCGTCCTCAACACAACTGAAAATGAATGTCAATTAATTGATGTGGCTGACTACAGCATAATAGCAAAGCAATTATTCCAACCTGAAGTGTGCGATTTCCAGATTGTGAACAATATCGAAGAAAAATGTTAAATTAATCCCGGTAGTGATTGGGATACTCAGTTGATAATATTCTTCAAGATTCAGTAGATGAACACAGCTTGTTATGAACGCTACAAAAACCTGTCTTATTATTTGGCACAGCAAGCATACATAAAAAAGTACCGTGTGTCTGGGACCCTTGCTACGACTTGACAAGCAGTATATTTCCTGATAGTCAAGACACCTACGCAACAATAGTACGATAATGCATAAAAAAAAACAACAAAAAAAAACAACAACAAAAAAAAACAACAACAAAAAACAACAACAAAAAAAAACAACAAAAAAAAACAACAAAAAAAAACAACAAAAAAAAACAACAAAAAAAAACAACAAAAAAAACAACAAAAAAAAACAACAAAAAAAACAACAAAAAAAACAACAAAAAAAAACAACAAAAAAAACAACAAAAAAAAAACAACAAAAAAAAAACAACAAAAAAAAACAACAAAAAAAAACAACAAAAAAAACAACAAAAAAAACAGACTCGACTACAACATGAGGCAGGTTGATTTTTTACTTTTTGTTTTAGACAATCAACATTACACTCAGTGTGGAAGCTGGCGTTTGATGTGATAAATAATGACATCAAAATTGCATTCATAGCTTTTACTAATTTTTGAGCATTTAGTTTTAAAGATCCTCTGAAAAAATGTACAGAGATACCTAATATATACAGGCTTTTGCTGAAAACTGACGTCAAATTTTTACTATTTCAGAAATAAATCAAATTAAAGTTGATATCATTTTTTAATAGATACATTGAATGGAAAAATATTCAAACCAGAATTATGAATTACCACACACACATAAATGCAACTTTCTTTTACTGTATTCGATAAATGAAACTGTAAAAAATTGTAAAATATTACTAAAAAGGCTTCTCAATGCATAGGACTTTAGATCATAATTAATGAAAACAAAAAGTGTATAAAAAGTGTATAAAACATAATAATACCGTTGGGCAAAAAGTATAAAAAAATATTTAAAATTTGCATTGCACTGTGTAACACATAATTATATCATAATATAGCTAAATTGTACAATATAATTTATCTTTGAAGTACAATGATTTAGTAATAATGTTTGTGCCATGCTTTTCGTTCATATGCAATTTGTAAAAACAATTATAAACATTATAAGGCCGTGCTATAAGGTTTTCAAGATCACCGGAAGAAAATTGCAATGTTACGATTTTGAACATAAAGTTAATATTCAAACTGGTTTTCTCAGAAAATGTTAAAGATTTGGAAAAATATTGTGTCATTATTTATCATATCAAACCCCAACTTAAAAAATGAGTAAAATACCATGGTTCCAAATCGACCTGCTCTATTATACAACTGCTATTATTTGATAGAAGAATGAATGCCGTGTTGGGGATTTATGGTCAATGACTATTATACACTCCTCAACCAAGGCCAACTTACATCTGCTTGGAACATAAACAGAACAGGAAAGATGGGTTGAAAAATGTAAACTAAAATTCTGGAAACATCAGAAGCCTCCTCTTGAATTTAGGAAAAAATATGACTGTCTAAAGTAGTACCCATAAAAAAACTAGCGTAGTTGTAATTAGATCAAAGTCGAAATAGACAAAACTCAGAAAAAAAGTAATAAAACAAATCGGTGAATATGAAAATGATGAAACGGTAAATCTCATTATAAGAGAATGAAAAATTAATAGTAAATAAGTTTTAGTTAGATTTTTTTCCAGTAGATAATAATCATATCTCATACCAACATCAGTTATGTGCCATGCGTGATACACGCGTAGGCGATCATGTATCTTTCGATACATGACCCCGCAGTAGGTTACCATTACTTTCTGCTGTAGACCAGTTTCCATGTCCTGCTATTTACCCGTAGCTGGGGGGGTAGAAGAAGAGGATTCATACCTTTCCCAAAGGTATTAGCACGTAATTGAATGTAATGGATCTGACTGGAATTCGAACTCGGATCACCGATTCCTCAATCCGAGCCTCTATCCATTACTCCATCGTGTACCTGTACTGTAATCTTTATAACATCAACAAAATACAATACTCGCCAGCGGCGTGAAGTACGTAAACCACTGCTAGTGGTGAACTGTCATACCAACATATATCACTTTTGAAATGTTTAAAAAAAATAATAAAAGAAAACAGTTGAAGTTTCAACATCCTTTTATTTAAAATTAGCTCAAGAGTCGCACTCCGTATCGATACTTAAGCTAACGCCTGCGGAGCTCTAATTGGGCCTCCGACACAAAACTAAATGAACCTAGAGTTCAGCTTAGAAAAAAACTATGATAATTTTGAAGAAATAACGTTGAATCCCTCAATTCACTCCATGGAACTGCAAAATCTCACTTTAATTCTGATTCCATCTATATGTCCAATTTCGGCCAAAAGACCGATTTGAGCAGAAATTCCAGTTCAGACCCAAAACTTAGTTCTACAAAGCACAAACTCCGTGGAACATCAATTTAGTTGAGCTCTTCAAATCAAAATCTCTGCGGAACTTTAAAACCTCACGTTACGAAATCCCACTTTAATTCTTTGGTATTTTGAAGAAATAAAGTTGATTTCGTCAATTGACAAAATTTTGGAGATACTTTAAACTGAATTTAAAACAAAAATTAAATTCACGAAGTTTTTTTGCTACTTTAAACTCAATATAAATTAAAAAGATTTTAAATCACTGATTACTTTCAGTTATTTTAAAAATTGAATTTTTAAATGTACCCTACACATCCGGACACAGATCTCAATAAAGGATGTTCAAGCACCAGCTGAAGGGAAGATTTGCAATCCCGCGATCATCCTTATTCAACAAAAAAAAGAAAGAAAGTATTATATGTCTATGTAGAGGAAGTGTGGCCCGAATTAGAGTGGTTTCAGATACACGGACGGACAAAGAGAGTTTGCCATTGATTTATTTGGAAGATATGTAATACATTAAAAAATCACAAACTATTATACATGATAAAAAGGATTCAATATCATCATTTGCTAACTTTTGTTTATTAGACATTGAATAGTACACTTAGTATTCTTTATGATTTACCTGGACTTCTCAGGTAGCCTGATGAATATTCATGAGCATTCCTTAATTTAAAAATTTTTGAAAAAAATTTATTTCGTTTATACATACATGTTGCCAAATAAAATTCTTACATTTGTCTTAATAAAGTCCATAAGAGGACGTAACGCGTCGGCTAATATAAGGTTTCTTTTTGTCCTTATTCATATCATCCTTTTACAGATATTCGTTTATTTATATCTGAAAATAGATATATTTCTTATGTAAATGTATTATTTGATTTTTCTACAGATTATGAATTCTTAATGGGTTAGTTAAAGTATATTTCGAATTGTCGGAGGTCACTTTCAGTAACTGGTATTCACGAGGGGTGTCTCATCTAAATACTGATGGGGTTGACGCTGCTTAACTTTGGTGATAGAAGGACAGGTCTTTTCAGCGATATTTAAATGTCAACACACACACACACACATTGTTGTAACCTAGAAAGGGTTACTGAATGATTGTGGTTGGAAATGAAATGGTAATCTTTATAACATCAACAAAATACAATGCTCGCCAGCGGCGTGAAGTACGTAAACCACTGCTAGTGGTGGACTACTTAGACAGCATATCCCCCCAAATATATATATATATATATATATTATATATGTCTGTCTATCTATCTGTCTGTGTCCATTAGAGAGTAATTGATTGTTAGAGACGTAATTGCATATCCGTGTTCATGTCTTAAGTATATGTATAATCTCTCACACTTTTATATATATATATATATATATATAAAAGTGTGAGAGATTATACGTATACTTAAGACATGATCACGGATATGCAATTACGTCTCTAACAATCAATTACTCTCAAATGGACACATACAGATAGACAGACACACATATGTGTGTGTGTGTGTCTAAACAGAGGGCCATTTCTCATGATTAAGCAACTTGTCTCCATCAGATTGCTAACAATTCCGCTGCACTTTCTTTCATCCTTTTCTGCACATAATCTTGTTAAATGTTGGCCCTCGGCACTGTTCAAATGCAAATATTCGACCATTTCACTATTGCCCAATTTTTTACCGACCAAATCGCAGTTTTCATTTAATTCACGGATCATTCAATTTTCCTTTATGCTCTTGGGTACACAATGCGCCCGCGCCCAAAATATCTCATCACCCTCAGACCATGATGGTCAACGTAGAAGACATTTAGCCAGCGAGATCTTTGCCAATCTAATTACTCATCACTCCCTTATATATTGGGCTGAGGCATAAGTAATTCTCTTTGGGCAGGGAGACCAATTGTAACGACTGATGAAAAATCCGAAGTAACCGTTCCTTGAATATTATAAGCTGTGATGAAAAATGGATTACGTAAAAAATGTTCAAAAGGCAAAAGACAGGGGATTGACGACGATAGATCGCAAAAAAAACACCGAAAATGGAAGAAAGCTAATGTTGGCCGTGTGGTTGGATCATCAGGGTATTAATTATTTAGAATTCGTAAAGCGCAATGAAACAATAAATTCAAATTTATACGTCTAGCAGCTGCAACCTGTCCATAAATGTTTCGTCGAAAAGCGATCGCTTCTCCATGATCACGCAAGGCCACATACAGCAAAAAAAAAAAAAAAATGAAACCATGTATGGCTTTTTAATTTTGATGCCTCCCGAAATGAAACGGCGCTCTTTTAATAACATTTTTAGCCTTCCATCAAAATACCGACCTTTCCTGCTGACATGAAAGCGAAAGATTATATTGAATCAGTTGTTAGGTCTGCTGATAAAAAAAAGTTGGTTCTCTGTGTCATGTTAGATACTGTCTAGAAAAACTGTATATCTTACACATTGATATGTTTACAATTCGATTATGCATGGTCTATTGCTGCTATATCTGGTCAGATGCTTCTGTAATGTACTTAGATTATTGATCAAATACAAAGAAGAATCTGTAATATTGGCCGTGACCTACTATTTCAACTTCAGTCACTTTCCCTTCGCCGAAACGTAGCTTCCTCTGACTTTTCTATAAATATTTCCATGTTAATTGTTCTGATGAGCTTTCCATTTTGGTATCTTGAATTGAGACGTGCTATTAGATTAAGGTCTCATCATTTTACAGTTGAAATGTCTAAATGTAACAGTAAGTTCTATACTAATATTTTTCTTCTCGCACTTTTCGTTCATGGAACTCTTTCGGCTTCTTGCTTTCCAATCAACATTGATCTTCGAAAATTTTATGTCAATCTTTATCTTCTTTTTTCTTTTGCTCTCTCTCATTAGTAGTTTTCTTTTTATCATATTCTGTCACACTCAGTAACTTCTTTCGTTTTAGTGGCTTTACGATTTTGTTTGGAGTGACATAACTAAAAGAAACGAGAGAAGTGAAATATGTGCATTCTCACTGGAGTTAATTATCCTCTAAAGCGAATCTATCCTAAGGGATCTTGAGCACTCACCAGGATTTATTATCGAAGGACGCAATCTCAAGATACGCAGATGATACTGTGTTGATGGCAAAAAGACGCAAAAAAAAAAAAAAAGAAGAAAACTACGGGACCGTGTAAAAACAGTAGTAATGGAAAGCGAGAAGAAAGAACTCCACATCTATTGTCAGAAAACAGAATTACAGTTGTCGGCAAGACGAAAAGGACAAGATGTGAACTACAAACTCGAGATGTGAACATCAAACAATTTATTTATGTGCCGTGTCCGTTTAGGACGTAGGTGATCATGGCCATCCACATCTTCCTTGTAGCTCTTAATAAGTTTTGTCTTTTTGTTATTTCTCCCAAGCCCTGTTCTGCCATCCATTTCCTCAAGCTCATGTATGTTACTCTCTGGTTTCCTCTATCCCTCTTTCTCACATTCTGTTGTACTGCCCACTTCTGGGGGTTCTCTTGGACGACGGGTTCAATTCCACAACAATTCTTCTCTTTCGGCCTCTCCAAGCCAAATGTTTTTGGGTTCAGAGATAAAAGACACCAACAAAAGAAATTTTAAACGTATCTATATTATTAAACACGTCGACGTGTACATTTTAACTAGCCATTGGGGTCGCTCTATCACCCCCACTGGGGAGCAAGTTCCCTGAGACACGAAATCACCACGTCTTAATTCTTCAACGTGTAAAAGTTAACTCCACCAAATTACTTTCTAACATTCGGCTCAGCCAATCAAAATTGACATCCCTATTTTGTCTACCATCAGACCTTAAAGGTCAGCTTCAAAAGGTATGGGCCAAAATATACTGCCACTAAAATAAATGATTGTCTGAAACTATTATTAAACGATTCTGTCCTGTAAATATCAGGTTTTCCCAGCCCTCTTTCCTCACTACGTGCCCCAGAAATTTAAACTGCCTCTTCCAGCTATTAAGTATAAATTATCTTTTTTTTTTTACATATTCGAAAAAGAAAAAGAAAAAAAAATGAAAGAAAAAAAAATGAAAGAAAAAAAAATGAAAGAAAAAAAAATGAAAGAAAAAAAAATGAAAGAAAAAAAAATGAAAGAAAAAAAAATGAAAGAAAAAAAAATGAAAGAGAAAAAATGAAAGAGAAAAAATGAAAGAGAAAAAATGAAAGAGAAAAAATGAAAGAAAAAATGAAAGAGAAAAAATGAAAGAGAAAAAATGAAAGAGAAAAAATGAAAGAGAAAAAATGAAAGAAAAAAAAAATGAAAGAAAAAAAAATGAAAGAAAAAATGAAGAAAAAAAAAACTCGTAGTTGCTCACATGTTCAGTCCATGGTATCCGCAGTATCTTCCTGAAGAAACACATCTCTGTTGCTTCAAGACTCTTCACAAAAGTTTAAATATCTGGGAAGTGTTTCAACAAAGGATAGAGAGTGCAAAACTGAAATACAAACGCGCACACGAATAGCAAAACATGCATTACAAAAGCTAAGCAAATTATTAAGAAACAAGAAAATTGCAGTTAGAAACAAAGTGCCGAACTATTGTGCAATATCAATCCTCTTACAGATCAAAGAATTTTGGTCAATCTCCTCGCAGGTAAAGAGAAAACTGGAGGCTAAAGAAATGTGGGTCTAAAGAAGAATGCTGAAAATACCATAGCTGGTACGCGAAAGCAACGAATAGCTCTAAAATAGAAACAAAATGGACGTTTATCTATGCAATCAGTGACAAATGATATTTCTGGGACACATAATGAATAAAAGGCGCTTCGAGAATTTGACACTCACAAGATGTATTGAAGGCCAACGATACAGAGGAAAACAGCGGGAAAACTATCTGATGTCCTTGTGCGAATGGTAAGGCTATAAAAATAATGGTTGATTGGAGTTAAAATGGGTCAGAGGTTGTGGAAGGAAATGATTGCCAACTTCCCGAATGAACGCAGTATATATACGAAGAAATCGATGTCTACCCTCAAACAGACGGCAAAGTGAAATAATAAAAAAAGAAAGTGGAAAGCTAGATAAATATCAGGACCCTGCTCGAGACCTAAAAGATTGTGGCATATGAAGATTACGATTGTATCTTTCTGAAAGAATATTTTGAAGTCTCATGAGATAAAACTTTGCCAGCTATTATTAGTTTTTGACCAGAATTTATTAGTTTCTGTCGACTCATTTGGATGAATGGTACCAAATATAATTAAAAAAAAGTTCTATTTGCGCGTAGTACAAACTGGTGCGCGAAAAAGTATTGCTGAACAGCATTCAAATTTCAACCGAGTTTTAGATTCATTTTGTACTATAAAACCTTGGGAAATACAAGAAACCATCTCATCTATTCCCAGCTATGGCTTAAATAGCAGAGTACAGAGTCTTTGGGTGTCAACCAGTCTAGGGGATGGCAAACTTACATATATATATATATATATATATATATATATATATATATATATATCTGTCAGAGACTTAATATTTCTAAATAGCTCAACTGCCTGGTGGTTTGTGTATAAACGCATGAAACCTTTAGTTGTGGTCGATCACTGTTCACAGGAAATTTATATAGATAAACGCTAATGTCAGTGTGCCACACTTTTTTCAACGTTACTTCTAGAAGCCGTAGCCCAACATATCATACCATTTTCGAATCAGGCCGAGTCCGTGAACAAATTAAAAACATTCCGGGTATGATCCGGACCCGCAATCCTGAAATTTTGCATTCCCAAGTTTTCTTTACTGCGATTGATTTCAGCGGGTTTTTTTTGTGCATTTTTGCGACGAAATTTTTGTACGATAATTTTTATAGCGTAGAAAAAAAAATTGGGAATAATTGAAATTACGAAATCCAGCAAATGTCATCCATGAAATAAAAGTAATTATTTGTACGGAAAGTAAGGACCTACGTACATCAAATTGTCTTTAAATTTAAGTGGCGGCAGAAGAATTATCGTCGAACTTTCAAAAGTTAAGCTTAAATATTAATGCAATACTTAAATGCAGCAATCAATTTTGAGTTCTATGTAGTTTATTGCTGCCTTTCGCATACGGCTGCAGTATGCGTCACAAAAAGAAATCTCAGCTAACAAAGGACGAGATTGCAAGCAAAAGAACCGAAACTTGCAGCAAAGAAAAGAAAGTCCTGTGCAAATGAAAACCCAGATCACACGGCAGCTAGGAAATCTTCCATTGCTGAGAATATGCAAAGACTTAGGGACTCTCAAACTCCTAAACAAGCCGAAGGCGAAACCAAGAGCCCTCCGCAGAAACCAATTTAAATGCCTCTCAATAAGGCCGCTTTTAATCTAGTTCATAAATATCTGTGTTTGATTTTTAAGCAATTCTTTTATCAGCCATTATTTCATAATAGTATAAACGTTATTTTTAGAGAACACACGTGTTTGAGTTGCTATCTTTGTTTTGTAGTTGCTTGAACAGTGGAATGAATAAAAACCGACCTAGATGAAGAAGTCCTACTAATGAAAAAAAAGGATTCGAACAATATCCCTTTTTCTTTTCTTTTTTTATTCTCGTCAGGAGAACTACATTTTAGCAAAAGCGTGGTGCTTCCAGTTTGTCTCAAAAAATTCCGATTTGCATAAAATATTTAATAAAAACGCAGTTAAATTAAGCTACAGCTATACTAGTAATTTAGAAACTACAAAAAAAAAAAATGATAGAAATTTCTAAACTAAAGTGCAGCATCACATCATTAAGAGTGATGTATGCAATAGTAGAAATCAAAATAGATGTGCATGAGATGGAGTTTGCAAAACTGAAGCGGTAATTTACAAAGCAGAATAGGAACCAATGACCACAAAAGTATACATAGTGTGTACTAAGGGTAATTTTAAGCTTGAAAATCTTAGAAATTCTACTAAACTAGCCAACCTTGTGAGGAAAGTAATGGAAAAATTAAATAAAAATATCCGATTATAAACTAGAAAATTAAAGAAAAGCAAAACTTGGCAATATCTGCAACCTCTGCCAACAAGAAAAATTAGCTATAACATTTCCAGACCAAAAATACCCTTTGAATCAGTGATCTGAAATTATGATCCGTAGTGTACATACTTTGTAATGTTCCTTTTGAGTTCATATGAAGTGGGATAAAAAGAAAGTCTGCATATTTCATATATCCCCACACCGATACATTTCCAGCACACTTGCTTTTATCCTCCTCCTCACCTACCTCATCTCACGTCTTGCGCTTATTCATTCACTTATTTTTTTTTAAATAAAGAGTCCGTAATTTTTTATTGTTAAGAAAAATAAAACGTTAGAAAATCAATTGACCAAAATCGCCTGAAGATACCGAAAGGTTGAAACCAAGGTAGCGGAATTGAACGATCTAATTTTCTCTCTCTCTTTATATATATATATATATATATATATATATATATATATATGAGAGAGAGAGAGAGAGGCATGGTTCATTGAATGATTTATACAAGTTTTGTCTACTTATTTTCAATTGGATCGTTTCATATTCACGGATCAGCTTTTTGGTGTCATTATTAAACCGTCATCAGGGTGTTGTTTATTTCAAGACAAATATTGTAGTGTACATCATTTTCAAAGACAACATTGCTGTGTTCATCTGAAAGTTATTTTTTTCTTTTTTTACGTGTGAAGCGAAGAACGCCGAGTCAGTACGTGATCGCTTGACACCGCTTCAAGGGATGGTGTGTCGAGATTTTTAAGAAACAAGTATTAAAACTATTAGTGCGAACCTAGATATTTTAAACTATTGAACAGTTTTAAAACATAATTAATTTTATTAAGGTTTGGTTTCAATTTCGAGAATTTTTAATTGGTCTTTATTATTTTCATGCAAAAGTATAGATGTATTTTCCACAAGAATTTTTCTTAATTGCGAATGTGGACAGGTATGCTGTTGTGTGTATGTTTCAATTTTGTATTCTTACAGGAAGAAAAAATTATCAGCCTCCAAAACCTTTTAGCAATACTTCTCAATTTTAGTTGATTTATAATAAAATAAATGGTAGCAATACTATGTCTAATAGTATAAATAGTAGTAATCTTACGTGAAGTTTTACTAGATGAAGTATGGTGAAACATTAAATTTTCATTAGTATTTCTCTTACGTTAATTTTGGTTTCGTACCACCCCAACAACTCACAGGACCGCTAGTCAACCGCGTGTATCCAGGGATGTGGGTTCGCGTCGTGCTTTATTTCGGATTCGCGTTGGTTATTGGAGTTCGTAGAATAACCTTCTGGGTAGTTTAAATAAGAATCAACAGAAATGAAGACGAACGAAATACTCGATAGTTATTGGCGAGCTTGGAAACGTTCTTGCAAAAAATTTAAAAAAATCGGGGAACAAATTCGAGGCTGTATACATTAATAGAATTGTTCAAACAAACAATAAAAATACCAAATTCCTTAATAGCTCATATTAGTGTTCCGTAGACTTGCTATCACTTGGTCCTCATCGAATACAACTACAAACGACAAGAAAAAATATTTAAAGACACACCTTCATAATGAGTCTCGTGGCTTTGTGTAATCATAGGGTTACAGCACATAGCACTTGACCAACGCTCTGCATGTGTCTCGGTAACTTGCCAATGTCTGAGCCTGTGAACGATCGTCTTGTGCTCTCAGTTAGGTTGCCACTCCGATTTTTCTTCTGGTTGACTTCTTCTTTTGCCTAGTGTTGTAACTTTTAGGATGGCAATGGAAATATTGTTGGCTCTTATGACGGGGACCATATCATTTCATCTTTCTCTTCTTGATGGTGTTTATACGGGCTTCCAGTTTGACGTAGTCTCACACTTCGTCTCTTGTGATGCGGTTTAACTATGAGATACCTAGGATGGTTTCTGAAGCATCTCGTTTCTAAAAACGGGCTTCTTCGCTAGAATTCTGGTGTTAATGTCCAAGATTCGCACTAATACAGAAAGACCGAGAAGGCCAATATTCGCAAAAATCTGATATCTGGCTTAAGGTAGAAGTTCTTATCGTTATAGATTTTTAAAAAAATAACAAAAATCAAGGACTGAAGATGAAGAAGAAGAATGAAATACTGGCACCAGATAGGATAGCTTCTAAAAAAGTAAAATGAAGGTACGGTTTTGCCCATAATCATTTGAACACTCGGAAAAAAATACCAATGCGTGTTTCGGCATTACTGAAATTTGGTGTGATGATGTTAATAAAAAAAAAAAAGAGGATATGTCTACGATGGTGATACTAAGAAAAGATCATAATTCTCGGGATGAGATTAAGAAAATAGGACAGACATATAACCGGAATTAATAATTAAAAAGCAAAATGTGTAATTAAAATCGAAACACTTCATTTACCTCCATTTAAGGATCAGTTATAAAATAATAGGAGAGTAGATAAGGTAATTATACTTGGAATAGTTATTTGACATCATGAAAGGTGATAAAAACAATATTAAAATAAGAACTCAAGTCATGCTCTTTCCCAGTAACCCTGACGGACACGCTTCTTTTCTAGATCTCTTTTTACCACTATACCTGACTCATGTCACACTATACAGCTCTGTCTTCTTTGCAACTTTGATCATTCGGTAGTGTCTGTAAACATCTCTGTCCGCTCTCTCACCAGAACTAACAGAATATCTTTCTGTTACCAACGAGTGGACTGGGCCACGTTCTGTGATTTCCTTCTTAACGTCCATTGGAATTAAGGTTTTTAATCATCCTGTTCAAAAATGAGCGTCTGAGTTCTTTGCCTGGGTGAAATCTGGCATTGATGTTTTCATTCCAGCAAGGAAATAACAAGTTAAACCGCGTTCATCTCCCTGGTTTTAACCTGCATGCTAGGCCACTTTAGCTCACAGAAACCACTTCTTTCGGCTGTACCGTCTGATTGCAACAGTCGTCTCTTTGTTTCTGATCGTAACGAGTGCAAGGGTGTCGTCAATGAAGCAAAGTTACTGTTTGCTGATAGAATGAAACAACGTATAGTATCTCGCAAATTCGGTACTAGAGATAAGGCGTTTCTACAAGAGTGTGCAAACAACAGCAAATCCTCAATCCCTCTATTCAATCAATTTGAAGTCCTAATATCTACAGCAGATATGTTTGAATAATTTGCTCAGAAATTGTCTTCCAACTCAACAGTCGACTCATTTGTTGTACCCACACCTAATTTTCACCATAGAACACAGGCTCTACTGAGTGATATGCGCATAACCCCGTCACAGGTCTCCGACATTATTTCTATATTAGACTCACATAAGGCAAGCGGAGGTGACGGGATTCAAGCCGTTGTCCGAGAGAAATGTGCTCCAGAGGTGTCTCCAGTTTCTCCAAAGTCTCCAACTATTACCTCCTTGCTTCCAGCTTTCCAGAAGTCCTCCTCTGTCGTTCCTGACCACTCTAACAGTCCCCCTATTAGTCTCCTACCACATTTCAGTAAAGTATTCGAGGCTTTAATCAATTCTGAAGTGGTTAAGCATCTTAAATTTCACATCCTACTCTGACAGACAATATTACTTCCATTTTGCCAGGGCTGATAAGCTAACGGCCATCACTGAAAATGTATATATAGCTCCTGATACTTACAGCGAAGCTCGAGCTGTGGCTCTAGCTATCTCGAAGGTGTTTGACAGCATTTGGGACGCTGGTCTTTTATGTAAGCTCCAGAGCTACGGTATTATAGGACGATTATTTGATTTAATTCAGTCGTTCCTATCAAATCCTATCAAGTTCCACATCCTTTCACACGAACACGAGTGTTACTCACTGCACTATCCTGGTCATCAGTTCCCAAGTAGGCATTTATGCTGATGACACTACCGTTTACACCTATGTCAATGGTAAATCTGTCAGAGTTGAAGAAGTTAGCTTTGTCGCAGCTCTTGAAAAGGACATCCAATCAGAGGTTAACTGGGGTAGAAACTGGCTTGTAAATTTTAATGCTTCCAAAACGAAACTGATTTCATTTAACCATTCTAGAGAAACTTTTCTACCCGCCATCGGCATAGCTGATGTTTGACTCCTGGAGGGTGACACATGCTCCTTCTTGGCCTCACCTTTTCAACTGACGAAGTGGAACGACTAAATTGAATCAATAGCTGCATCTAGTGCAAGGACTGTGTCGTGCCAGAAGATTTTTCTCGTTAGAGTTCATCTTGCACATTTACGAATCTACCATTTGCCCGAGCATTAAATACGGCTGCCATATCGGGTCTAGTGCTCCTGCTATTTATCTCGCACTTCTTCACAAAATCGAAAGAAAGATCTGCAATGTAATCGATCCTGACTTGGCATCTCGACATCAGTCACGTTCTCGCAGATGATGTGTGGCTTTTTCTGTCATTTCTACGAATATTTAATATTTTCATGGCACCTTCTCTGACGAGCTTTTATCCCTTGGTGTCCCGACTACATGAATTTAAGCGTGCTACTAGATTGGCATCTAGGTCCCATCCTTTTATTATCAAAATAGTTAAATGTAATCGCTATTTCTACTCCAACAGTTACTTTTCTCGCACTTCCCGCCTGTAGAACCTCCTTCCTTTTACTTGCCTCCCTGAAAACTAGTCTTCAGAAATTCAATTACAATACCAATCGCCATCTGCTATCTTCTTGAATCCCGTTCATCTTTTATCCTTTCCTCAGTAACCCAATCTTTTATCTCACTTTCACTCTTTGTAACCCCCTCTGTATTATTGACATTTCTGCCTTGCTTGGGGTGAACTGATTAAAAAAAATAGCTTCGTCATATATTGCATTTAACTCGGTCAATTTCTACAGTTATTTTCTCGGATCAATAATAAAAAATGGCTACACGCGAATGTATCGTCTAGGTTGTCAACAAACAACACTTCACATTTTATAGAATCGTGCTATTTACCAAATAACAAAAACCACTTCACTTGAAAACTAAACAGCCACTACAACTAAAATTGATAGCAGATGCAACTAGAAGGGAAAATAAAAAAAATACTGATTTTACCCACTGCTTTAAACAAAAAGGTTAAGAAAGAAAGTCGCATCAGTATTAGAAATAGCAATAACTGCGGACTATTTTCCCGTTTCAAAACTGTTTCAAAGAGAAAGATTTTATAAATTTCAACCGACAGTAACGATAAATTTTCGAGCAACGAATGCCACTATTCTCACCATTACTAATATATATATATATATATATATATATATATATGGAGAGGGACAGAGAGATCGATCGATAGATATAAATTTAATTATTTAAAAATATGAAAAACAGAAACTAAAAAATTCAAATTCAATTATAGTATTAAATTAAGGTACCGAGATCTGTTTTATTTTCCAAAATTCTCTTGAAAATGAAACAGAACCAGGGACTTTAATTTAATTATATAATTGAAATTGAAGATTTTAGCTTGTGTTTTTGAAACAGGGTAATTCCTGAGTAGCGATGTAACCATATTTTTAAATAAGTAAATTTATAATATTTATGCACTGTAGATTTGCATTGAGCACTGTTTTGTAAAAATAAAAGTATTAATAACAACACCGGATTATATATCTTACTGTTCTTTCTTATATATATATATATATATATATATATATATATATATATATATATATATATATATATATCCTAAAGAGTTTGGTTAATAAGGTCTTTCTTGTTATGAAGTGTTCACTCCTCTAGAACCACTACTAAATTCTTAACTATCATCACGCGTTGAATCAGTGGAGTACTTGATTATAAATACCTTACAAATTTCCTTAGAGATCTCGAAGGCAATTGACAAACTGTGGCATAAGAGGTTGCTATACCAACTTCCTTGGTAGTTTGGTTCGACATTACAACCACCTAAAGAAGGCCGGAGCATACAATGGCCGAAACGTTGTGATAAATATGGCAACAAAGATGAGCACGATAGTTCGAACAATGTAAATAGTGAACATAATACCTCATCTCAGAAATATAGACAGATACAATAAAAGACAATATCATAAACATGTCAAAAAAGATTCCACAATGAAAGACACATTCAATCAAAATGTCTATTGGTTAGAAATTAACATCACCATGTTAAATTTCTGACCAATCCAAGAAAACTAAAACCCTATTTCCCCCGAGCCTACTTTGGGAATTTTTTTTAATAAAGACTCACGCGTTTTGATTTTCAAAGAACTTTGACGTGAGTATATAGCTTCTCCCACCCGACCAGCGCGTACTGAAATAAACACCAGTCGGCAATTTCAAACAAAACAACAGTATGGACGGCCAGTCGGCGACTTCAAACGAATAACCTTCAACAATAAAGACGGTTAGTGAACTTTCGCTTATGATAAAAGATTTTTTTTTATCAAGTATAGTCTTTTCTAAACTGCATCATTTTCTGTGTTCCAAATGCCGAAAGATTTTAAATTAACTAAATGCTATTTTTTACTCCTTTTCGACTATATATACGTGTGTGTGTGTGTGTGTGTGTGTGTGTGTGTGTGTGTTTGTAAATGCAAATGATTTAACAAGCCTACCTATATTTTCTTTATTTTTATTTTATTACTGTTTGGAATTCGAACTTTCGGATTTTTCATATAAAAACCTGGACGACTGAATTTCCTCCAGGCCCTAAATTTCTGCTGTTCTGAAAAGTGATTTTGCTCCCAGTGAGGAACCTTTCCTCGAACGTCTATTGAGAGTAAAGCTCACCCCAGACCTCAAATGGAACTCGTATATTCGTACCATCGCTAAAGATTCTGGAAAACTGCCGGTTTCTTATGTCATACCAGAAATTACCTAACGCCTACAGCCATGGTCGATCGTTACGAGAATCAGACCAAAAAGAGGGTATTGCTGCTATATCGGGGCTGGTGCTGTCCAATCTTTGCTGTCCAACCATGACAGAGTTTAACAGCTATTACACGACCTTATGGGTGATTAATTATTTTCCATTCCTTTCCCACAGACGAAATTCATTCTACCAGCCTCTCGCTTTTCTATCGCTATTTCAAATGTTTAGACGAGCTATATTCCTTGGATCCATCAGTTCAGATCTTCACAGCTAGAACCCGCCATGACACATACGCGACACCAATTCGCCCACATTACTTTTGTATTCCATTGGTAAGGAAGAATTTCCACGCAAACATCTTTTCCATAGAAATTTCACTTCGCGGAACAGACTCACGAGAGCACGCGTCTCCGGCCATTACAATATTGACATCTTTATAGCTAGAATCTACAGTTATCTATCCTGCATGTCCTCATATTACGCACCTCTTTTTGGACGATTCCCGTGAGATCACCGTTAAGTTAAGCAACGACGAGCATGGTCAGTACCTAGATGGGTGACCGCTAGGGAATATCAGGTGCAGTAAGCTTGGATGTTCAGTGGTACAATTGATAATGGCTGAGAATTGTTAATCGGAAAGTCGAGTTCTAATTCCAGTTGTGTGTGTAAGTGAATACAAAGTCACTTACGCGCAAATACCCCTGAGAAAGGTAAGAATCCACCTCTTCTCTCCCCAGCCATGTGTTGATTAGTAAAACTTGTATCACTAAATCATTATTATCGCCCAAAATTATTACAATCTAGTAATATATTCTGGTTTTAAATAACATTCAAAGGGTTCATAAGCCGTCGAAAACGAATCAATCAATAAATATCACCCCGCCTTTTACACCCTGAAAACAAACTCATTCAGTAGCCATCTACCTTGAATGGCTGTTGGGCCTTGTATTTATAAGGTGAACAATAGTATAAAAATTATTTGGTAAAATCTAATAAAACCAGATGAAACAAGATGGCGATAACATTGAAATAATGCCCTTTTTAAGGAAAGGTTTGTACTGGCTTAGAAAATAAATATATTTTGAGAATAATGCTCGTAAAAACTTTTGCAATTTCTGGGTTCCCTTCTCAGGACTCGAACCCGAAACAAATAAATCCGTTCTTATCAACAATACTGTGTAAACTAAACATGAGCGTGACAGTTATTTCAAACACAATTTAGCAGGCCTAATTAGCGTGTTTAATAACACCCCACTCACTCATCGTGGATTTTAATAGGTCATAATGAATCAGCATTGGTAGTCGTAACTAACAAGCAAGTAGATAATGTTACCATTAATTAATAAATATCATTTTATTTAGTAGATATAGTAATCTTTTTGGCTTAAAGTTTAAACGATTGTTGCAGACATGATTTACAAAATACACCTCACCTTAAATTACAAAAGGAGTTATCTGGATAGAAAGTTTATCGACTGCATTTTTTTTTTTTAATTAAAAAAAAAAAAAAAATGTTTTTTTATCAGAAAAAAAATCCCAGCTCTATCAAATGAGCCACGTCGCGATATCAGCAGCAGCGATGGAAGACAGCCGACTCAACAGTAGGAGGAGGACATTAAAAGAAGTAGGAGGAAGTCAGATTTAACTTAACTGTGACAATGATAGTGGCGGTATTCCCTTGTAATAACTTCTGTGTTAATAGTAATATCACTATTCGTTGTAGTGACGGTATTAGGTAAAGAAACAAAGGTGGTTGTAACTGTAGTAGTAGTAGTCTTTCGTAAATGTGAAATCAGTCGCTTAACTCACGTTTATTTGGAGTAAGACAAACCATTTTACGTTGATGATGGAATTCATATTTGCAGTGGAAATTTATCTTGCGAGCTTTTCCTGCGGTCGCAAAAAAGCAGACAAGTATTTTGCTTAATAATAATATCATTTCAGAAGAATAAAACAAAAATGATTCGAGCAACAGATTTTTTTTTACCGATTATAAATCATGTTCTTATGCTACCTTTATACTGTTTGTAAACTTCGTTCGACATACGTGTACATAACTTAGTTGATTAGCGCACTTGAAAAAGATACGCGAGATTAAAAATAAAATGAAAAAAATTAAAAATAATAATAAAAAAAAAGTAAGAATTAAATAATTACTCCAAAATATGTTTGCTTCAGCAAATCGTTATGCAGCTCATAAGTATCGACAAGAAAATGGTTTTTTTTTTTTTTTCGTTTTGGTTGCATGCAAACAAATGACAATTAAAACTAAAAGGAAGGCTGTGTGTCATATTACTAGCAACACAACTATATATATATATATATATATATATATATATATATATATATATATATATATATTATTCAACTTGATTCTTGAATAATTATATTGTTTACACTACAGTCTGACACATATAGACATCATTGCACGTGTTTAAATAAAATCTGAAAAGAATCCCTGAAAATCATTAAGCATGCATATTTAAAAACAAAAATTTAAAAAAAGTTTTGCTTGTAGATGACTAAGTCGTTTAGCGTCAGTACATAAACATGAAATAACCCCATTAGTAAATCTTGTTAAAATAAAATTTGGTCATGAAATTTAAAACGAGCACCCTTATCTCTTCTGCTTCGCACATACACACACAATATTTTATATATATATATATATATATATGATAGTATTTAAGTTGTCAGAAATTCTTAAAGGAAGCTCTCTCATTAGGAATTGTTGACGACATGCATTTTCATCTTATTCTCTTCCTTTATATCGTAATGCTCATATTATTATTCTTTATAGTACTAATATTTGATTAAAATGTCTTAAAAATTATTTTATTTACATTTTTCCAGTGTTTGAATGAAACAAGTTTTCGACAAAATTTGGCCAGCGTCACTTAAAGCTTTTGTTCTCGATGAGCGTGGCAGTAAAAACAAACAAACAAACAGACAAAAACAAAACACCCCCCCCCCAAAAAAAAACAAAATCAAATTTGAAACTATAGAGTCAAAAAACAATAATAATAATTTTAAGTATTCGAATACGGAACATCAGATGTGAACTTTGTATTTTAAAAAGTTAATGAATAATTTTTTAAAAAGGTAACAAAACCTTAAACTCTCATGAAATTCGAGATTATTTTTTAATCAGAGAGAGAGAGAGATAATAAAACAATCATTGCTAATAACTGGATAAATAGATTTCTTTATCTTTCCATCAAACCAAACCGAATCTGAAAGGTAAAAAGAATAGAAGAAAAAAAAAAAAAACTAAGCAACACCGTACATCTAGAAGAGCTTAACGAAAATCCAAAACAGTAAAAATGTAATCAGGAACGATTCAAATGCAAAAGATCGAGTCATTTCCCTTGCGTTTTCAGCTCTATTTGGTCTAATACTACAGAAAAAGCGTTAGTTGTCGTCTTATCCCAACCTGTAATAAAGCAGCAGAACTTGAAAAATATCTAGTACGAGGAATTCAGTTGACAAATATTAATCATTGCAGAACTCGTTGTGGTTGTAGTGGTAGTGAATAGCAGTAATAATAGTGACTGTTCGACCTCCTGCTTTTAGTGTGAAAAATAAATAAATATATACCGAGGTTGGTGAAAGAAGCTTATCTTTTGTTTGAATTATATTTATTGCTTGTTTTTTGGGGGGGATGACGTTGAGCTGTTACAATACATCTATCTTTTGTTTTGTAACTACAGAACAAAGATTATTTATGCACTTCCCGCGATAATCTTGAACTCGACATGCTTTGAAAAATGCGACAAAAAGTAGAAATAATAATAATAATGATAGAGCTAATTCACAGTTTATAGAAGCTCTTTAAACTCAATCATGACGAAAGTCTCTACACGTATTTATTAATTTTAGAGACATACGCACATCGCACGTCATACCGACCTTTGCCCTCTATATATGACACGATCGCGTTTTTGACGCTATCAAAATCCAGTTTTTGATTAAAAAAAAAAAAGTCAAGCAGAATAAAAAAAATATATAAAAATTCGTTCTATTTTTTTTTTTTTAATAATGTTAAGATATCCACATTTGCGCACGCACGTACTTTTTAACAGAAGTACGTAAAGTTTAACTTACAGGTTCATAAAAGCTGAAGATAAACGTAATTTTTATTTATTATTTTAAAATAATTCTTTTAAACGTGTCTATTTTTTTTTTTTGTAATTAAATTGTTTTCATGTTATTTACAATTCGTAAACAAAACAAAAAGAAAAAATCTTTACGTATACTATGTTTTTCTTCTTTATAAGTCTTTATATACATTACTTCAAAAATGTTACCTCGTTTTCTTTGAATTTATTTTTCCCTACTTTTGTCTCTCTTCATTCACTCGCACGCACACGCCTATACCCACATATAAATGCATCCGTGAGCAAAGCGCGCACACACATATATATACACGCAAGTTCTCCCGCCTTCTTCTCCCACTACTACCACCGAAGCAGCCAACCAACGTCTGCAAACAGATAGAGAGAGAGAGTTTTCACTGTGAGGACCCCACACAACAACACGGAACTCGACGGTCCAGCGCTCGTAACAACACGCATTTGCTCACACACTCACACGCATACACACATACAGATATAAAATACATACACACAAACACACACACACGTACATATATACACCGATACATACGTGTGTGCAGTATAGCAACGAGTAAGAGACATTTGGGTGGCTGGCAGGCAAGAACAGAATCCCGACGACGCTACAACTGTAGTGTAGTTTCTCTTCTGCTGTTATATATCGTTTCTGGTTTAGACACATCGAGTGACAGAGGGAAAAAAAAAGTTGTCTTTCGTTTCGTTTTGCTGAGTTTCGACTCTTGTTCCTCCTATTGTCTACTCTTTTCGTTTCGTTGTTGTTACTTTTTTATTTTTATTTTCGAATGTAACAACTCATAAACGAAAGATTTCAACGTAAGGAATGAGTGAGTGAGTGCGGGAGAAAGAGAAAGAAATAGAGAAATAGAGAAAATGCTGTGAGTGAGAATTGACAGATTGCTAGAGAGAGAGAAAGAGAGAGAGAGAGAGAGAGAGAGAAATATCAAAACAAGAAAAGAATAATTAGCAAAGAGTGAGGGAAAGAGAGAGCGAGAGAGAAATATAGAAAATACATTAAAAAAAAAAAAAACAAACAAACGTGAAGGCAAAATTAGGAAAGGCGGTGAAATTACATACGGAGTTACACGGATATTTTACAGTCGTTCGATAAGCACAACAATTCACAAGGAAAGTATACGACGTCAAAATTCATAAGAAAAGAAAGCTAACAATTTAAAAAAAAAATATCTGCTGTAGTACTTTGAATCAAAACACTGAAACAACATTTTATATACTCAGAACGTGTCTTTTAAATGAGAAACACGGAACAACAACAACGTCTCTTCGTGCAAGTGAGTAATCAGGTGATACCAATTTTACCTACTGAAATAAAAAACGACGGATAAAATTTACCAAAAAGGAATTAACTTCACTAATTGAACGGAAAGGGAGGAAAAAAAAAACGCTCAGGAAAAATCGCTTTAACAAAAGCTAACTTCTGTTACTTTTAAACAGTAAAAGAAATCTCAACAACAGAGAGGCAAAGGATTACCGAATCATTTGACAGTGTGTGATTTAACACACACGGTTTGTATTTAAGAAAGACCCCCCACTTTCAATATACGGTACGTACACATTCCGAGGCACATACACTTAGACTCGAATATTTTTGCACATTA
>OZ038486.1:49729007-49734007 GCA_964036315.1 Acanthosepion esculentum
ATAAAACAAACAAAATAACTCAATATGAAAGTTAATTTTTGACAATCTTAAATTTTGTCTACTGTGCTGTACGTGTAATCTGCTATGATGTATAATTTGATAATTTTCATTTTCAAATGAATACAACTTTCATATATACATGCACACAATATATACTTTCTTAGGTATATCAGGAGAAGTGTAACCGCACACCTTTTAGGTCCTCTGTCATGATGCTATAGTAAACAACTTGGTCACCTAGGTCAATACAACTGAATAGCGAAGCGAGTTCGTTACTCACTGAGTTTCTCATATTTGGCTGAGACAAGCAATCTAAAAAATATTCATTATATATATATATATCAGGCACGGCCTGGCGATTGCGTCTAGCATAAAACAGCCTGTCGCCTCTGAGTGTTAACTTCAATGTTCACTTTTATATTTATATACGCTCTATCTCTGATATTAAGGACTTTAACACATAAATATAGTACACCTTAAAACTATATTTCTTTATATATATATATATATATATATATATATATATATATATATATATATGCCTGTGTGTGTGTGTGTGTGTGTGTGAAATACTTGACCAAAGTATATGAGATGGAATATATGAAAAACAATTAGATATTGGAATTTTTGTTTACGTTTCGTTTAACAATTTTATCCGAAAAACCCACTTCTCAAATGTAACGAGATTATATATATATATATATATATATATATATATATATATATATATATCTCAGTTCATCCCATAAGTTCTGTCCGAATTGTAAATAAAGAAAACAAGTGACCAAATGTTACATTTAATTACAGATTCAATCAACAATGTATTTTCCCTGATTACCTATGACTTCCTTCCATCTATTAACAAGCTTACTAATTCCATTATTGTAAAATTCTTTTGGCTTTGATTCGAAGAACTCACAAATGTCAGTTTTAACCTCTTCCCGTTTTACAAAAGCTGTTTCTTCTAAATGATTCTGTAAGCTACGAAACAAATGGTAGTCTGAAGGAGCAAGATCGGGAGAATAAGGTGGATGAGGAATTTTCTCACAACCAAGTTCTTCGATCTTTTGTGACGTGATTCTTGCTGTGTGTGGTCGCGCATTGTCCTGATGAAACATCACCTGTTTTCGATTCACTAGAGCAGGTCTTTTTTCCTCAAAGCTTGGTTCAAACGCTCTAATTGTTGACAGTATATTTGAGCATTAATTGATGCATTAGGTGGTAAGAATTCAAAGTGGATTATTCCTTGGCAATCCCACCAGATTGAAAGAAGAACCTTTTGCCCATGAAGTTCCATTCTCGGCTGTGGCTGGTGTCCTTCCCTGTACTAAGCCACTGTCTACGACGCTTAACATTTCGACAAAAGATCCATTTTTCGTCACAAGTCTATCCAAAAAAGGTGAAACAAGTTGGTGAGAATGGAGAGAAGAGCAGATGTCAACTCAGGATTTGAGGTTGTTTTCAGACAATTCATGAGGCACCCATTTTCTAAGTTTAGGAACTTTTCCAAGTTGCTGAAGATGACGATGAACAGTTGTATGGTTTGAACTGAGAACCACTGCCAATTCCTCAACTGATAAAGCAGGATTTTCTTCAAGGGCTGCTTCAAGAAGCTTTTCATCAAACTCAACTGGACGTCCGGTTCGATCTTCATCTTCAAGGGTGAAATCTCCACCTCTGAATTTTGCAAACCATCTTCTGCAAGTTCTTTCATTCACACATTCCTTTCCATAAACTGAGTGAATGTTTCTAGCTGGTGAGTTTCCTTTCTTGAACTCATAAAGCATTATGTGCCTCAAATGATTCTTGGGTACTTCCATGTTAGCAGAATTTTAATCAAACAAAATTTAATTTTATTATTCTCTGAAATAAAATATGATCAGTTTAAATGCATCTAAACATAATAATGTTTAGCTCCATTAGACATTATAAAATACTCTTTACATTTCGTTCATTTTAACAAAAAGTTAAAATTCGGACAGAACTTATGGGATGACCTTATATATATATATATAGCTTTAGATTTGATTCAACAAATAAAGATTGGTATCTGTCAGCTTCATGCAATCTTTAAACTATACTGTTTGAGGCGGAAACTGATTTTCATCGTGCTGTGTCGATTCCAATGTTCACATTGTCGATATCCATAAACGTTCTCTAATATTGAACATTATTCCTCTATAAATGAAAGCAAATTTGAAACTACACACACACACACATATATATATATATATATATATATATATATATATATATAGCCTGAAGATCGTCAAAGCGTGAAACTTAAGTAGCGACTTGAGCTGTGCCTCGTTGAGTGTTGAAGCATTGAAGTTATTTTTGTTTTGCTCTGTCAGGATAGCTAGGGTTGAACACTTATTTACTGCTTAAAAAGGAGCTTGTACTTTGGTCTTTTTTTTTTGTCTATCTTCGTTTGGAATTTTCTTATTGTTTTTTATAGGTCTTTTGGCAGGTGGACTGTTGGTCACGACGACATTTTTGGATGTTTGTATATACTGTGTGTGTGTGTGTGTGTATATATATATATATATATATATATATATATATATATTTATTTATTGTCATCCACAGACAGACTGTTTCGCTGTATCACAACTCATTAGTGTGGCTAGACGTCCGGTTGCCTCTAGCTAGGATCGAAACCCGACTGAATTGGCGTCAGTCGGGGATTCTACCCTAAGCTGTTAGCGCGCGGCAGATACTTAATCATTAACAGTTTAACACGCGGGTGGTTCTCATATGATAAAACAACGTAGATAAAGCACGAGTTAAAAATTCTACTGCACTTTGTTTTTTTTTCCTCCCCCGCACAAAAACTCGTTAAAGTGTGGTATTCGGTATTATTCGAATGCCAATATTCGACAATTTCTCCACTGCTAAAGTTTCGAACGATCACATTGTACCATATACTATAAATATTTTTATTTAACTATTTATTATTAACTCAAAAATCATGCAATTTTCACTAATGTGCTCCCGAGCGCCGTCCAACCAAATCTAAATTCTGATTGGGTTAACACTGCTTAATTTCAGTGATCGAACGAAACTATTTTTTTCAGCGTGATTTGACCACCAGTACACACACACACACACATGTGAACGTATCAGCTTTCTTGCTTCCCTGACACCTAAAATCGCTCCAAATATAAATACAACGTCAATCGCCATCTTGTCTTGCTGGAACCTGTTTTATTTATTGTTCTTTCTTCTCTTTCACTCTCAGTAAACCCTTGCGTTTTACTGGCATGATCACCTTCCTCGGAGTGAATTTAATATTGTTCTTCTTGACCTGGCGTCTCGGCTTCAGTCATTTTCCCACCACATTGATTCACAGTGCATTTTCTATAAATACTTTCATGACATTTGTTCGTATCTGCTATTTGCTATGGTACCTAGACTTTATTAATTTCAGCACCATACTAGATTAGCAAGTAGGTCTCATCAATTTATAGTTGAATTGGCTAGATTTAACCGAAAGTTCTATGCTAATAGTTTCGTTTCTTGCACATATCGCCTGTGGAATTCTTTTCTAAATAATGTTTCTGTATTTTAATGTTTCACACCTATTAAGCCTTTGTGCATTAGCGGCTTTACTGTCTTGCTTGGGGTAATTATATATATATATATATATATATACAAATAAAAAAAAACTTCATGGAACCAACGGAAAACTTGCCGAAACCTAAAACTCTTATACAGATACAGTCACGAATAAAACCGACATTGAAAAAAGTAAAAATAGGCCTAACGGCAAACTTACCTACCCAGTAAATTGCTCGAAAACTTGATTGTCTAGACCGAGCAAAAAACGCGTAACAACGTTAACTGCTATGCAAGGATGGCTCCACTCGTAACCCGAGTTTCACGCCAGCTTCAGATGACTATAATGTAAAAACGACAATTTCCCATATGATAAAGTAACTTGTCTTCATTAGATTGTTAAAAATTCCACTGCACATTGTCTCTTCCTTCCCCGCACTCAAATTAGGCCTTCAACACCGTTCGAATACAACTATCCGACCATTTCTCTAATGCCCATTATTTTCATGATCAAATCACAGTCTTTCATTAATTCATAGATCATTAAATTTTTCCTAATGCTTTTGGGTACACCTACCGCTCTTTCGCAAAATATCTCATCACCCTCGGCCACGATGGTTAAAGTAGAACACCTTTGGTCAGCAAGCTCTTAGGTAAACCACTTTCCTATCGTTAACTTGTATATTAGGCAGAGTCATAATTATTTCCGATTTGGGGGAACCAATCTATCATCTGAACTCATAATCATACGTATCAGCCAAGAACATATTTGCGTTAAATTAAAAATATCTCAGATTTTGCACGGAAGTGGTAACGTTCAAAGTAGATAAACGGAACAGCTTTGTACCCTCCGCCTTCCAGGAAAACGCAATCCCACACGTAGCAGGGATAACATAGGAGAAAAAAATAACTGGAACTCTGTTAATCTGTTCTGCAACAACTGCAACTTTTACCTGACCTTGCACCAATCGATTATTAGACTTATCGATGGTTGCAAAATGCTATGACGGAGTAAAGTTTCTCGAAAGAAAACTAGATTCGCGAGAAAGACGAAGCATCCACTGAAGCTGAGGTGGAACAACTACAATGAATCTACCGCGAGGAAATTTGGTTCTCTGTGTCGTGCGAGAAAGTTTTTCTTGTCCGAGTCCATCTACCATTCGTCCTTGCAAGCGAATACTGTTGCTATATACGGTCTGATGACCCCGCTTTTCATCCCGAGGTTTTCGCCAAATACCAAAAGGTGGATATGCAATGTGATAGGTCCTGACCTGGCATCTCGACTACAGTCACTTTCTCATAGACATAATGTGGCCTCCCTCTGTCTTTTCTACAAATATTTTCATGGCAACTGCTCTGACGAGCTACTTTCATTGGTACTCCAAGTGTAAAAATTTGACCTGTGCAACTAGGTTGGTATCTCGGTCCCACCCTTTCACTGT
>OZ038486.1:49739007-49744007 GCA_964036315.1 Acanthosepion esculentum
ATAGCAATCATGAGTATGAATGCAAATCATTATTTAAAGTTGTAAGAGGGTACAAATGAAAAGATTTAAAATTAACGAGGTTTTCCATTTCACAGAAATAGACGTTAAACGTACGAATGTGTTTAACACCTCTATCGTTCTTATTTTATTATGTATGTTTTCTTTTCACACAAAACTCTAACAGCGTCTAACTATACATACATACATACAAGTATACGTACTTACATACGTATGCTGGTCGTCATTTTAAGAAGTTAAGGGGAAGAAATGAAAATATTTGAAATTGACTAATTTTCTCATTTCACAGGAGCAGAGGTTAAACGCTTCTATCTTACCTTTTTTTCATTTTCTCACTGAAGCTAAGTAGCGTCTCTGATATGTCTTTTCCGTCTTTCCACCCGGTCAAAACACAAGTGTCCATTATTTATGAGCTGTTGGCAGGAGGCGTTGAAATAGTTATTTCTTTGATTTTCTCACCGATACCAAGTAGCGTCTCTTATATGTCTTTTCCGTCTTTCGATGCGATCAAAGCGCAGTAGTCCATTAATTATGAGGTATTGCCCGGGCGTAACGCTCGTCTTAAGGAATGGACGAGCACAATTATTATAAGAAGGTTATTATTATTTTGATATTACTGTTGTTGTTTTGCTCTTCCCTTGTACTTTTTCGGAGTTTTCCGTGCGTAATTCTAATAAGAATAAAAGACACATAACTTGGGTCGTATTGCAAAGCACAATAGAAAACTCCAGCATTAACACGGTTCAACTGGATCTGAGAGCTGTCATTTGATACAAGTTGTAAATATTTCAATTTGCTTTCTTGGCGTTTGCATAAAGGAGATACAGGTTAATCGGAAGCCCCTTTAAATCACCTAGCGTTGTACGCTGAGACAAACATACTACTTCATCGTCGTCATTATCAACATCACTGGCATAGCTGACCATATCATTGTTATTCATATATTCGTTGACAACACATCTTCAATTCTCCACGAATTTTTCTTTTATTGTAGCTTATTTCAGCAATGCTGTCGTCCGAAGGCTTCGGATTATTTAACCCCGCCTATCTGTGGTTGACTAGGGAAAGAAATGACTGGTAAACATTAATGCCTCAAAAACAATAACTGCTCCCTTTTACCCACCACATAGAACACTCCCCGTCTCCCATTAGAATGTTTGATGTTCAACTCCACGAGAGCGCCTCTCTGCGCCTGCTTGGTTGGGACAAATACATCGAATCAATAGCTTCATCTACCGCAAGGAAAGTTGGTTGTGTGTGTCGTCCCAGAAAGTTTTTCTCGCAAGAGTCCATCCTTAAAATCTATATATCAACCATTCGCCCTTGCATGGAATACTAGTGCCATATATGGTCTGAATCCCCCGCTGTTCGTCTCAAGATCCTCGACAAAATTCCAGAGACGGATATGCAATATAATTCGTCCAGATCTGGCATCTCGTCGACAGTCACATTATCACAGACGTGCCGTCTCTTCCCTCTGTCTTTTCTACAAATACTTTCACCGTAACTGCTCCGACGAGCTACCTTCGCTGGTTCCCAAACTGCATGAATCTAAACCTGTTACTCTGTTGGTATCTCAGTCCCACCCATTCACTGACGAAATTGTTAAATGTAGCCGTCTATTCTACTGCAATAGCTTCATGTCTCGCACTCCCCGTGTGTGGAACTCCCTTTCTCTTACTTATTTCCCTGTTAGCTATAATCTCCATCTATTCTCATGCAATGTCAATCGTCATCTTCAGATGGCTTGACTTAATTCCCCGTCCTTCACTTCATCTTTTCCTCTATCACACCTCTTTACTCCCACGCTCTGTAACCCCTTGCGTGCTACTGGCACTCCCCTATATATATATATGTACAAGGGATATGCATATGTGTGTGTTATACACACACACACATACCATTTTCATCAGTGTATATAAGCAAAGAGGTTGCATATAGTGTGTTTGTGTGTGCATATAGGCGCCCATGATGATATGAATGTAATAATTGCGCATGTACACTGAGAACGATGTTCTTTCTTTCTTTCTCTCTTTTATATATATATATATATATATATTATATCTTAAAAGAGGTTTATTTATTGGGCCTTTGGCTTGTTCAGGCGTTTAGCACTGGAAGCTCTCCTGGATGCCGTTTGATCTGGGTTTTCATTTGCACGAGACATTCTTTTCCTCACTGCAGCCTTGGCTCTTTTGATTGCCATCTGGTCCTCTGTTGGCGGAAATTTCTTTTTGCCAGGCATACTGCTGTCGTATGCGAGAGGCAACAATAAACTACAAAAGAACTCAAAATTGATCCTTGCATTTCAATATTCCATTAATATTTAAGCTTACCTTTTAAAAGTTCAACGATAATTGTTCTGTTGACACTTAATTTGATATACGTAGGTCCTTATTTTCCGCAGAAGAAATTATTTCATGGGTGACTTTTGCTGGATTTCGCAATTAATTTCAATTATTCCCAGATTTATTTCCAAGCTATAAAAATTGTTATCGTAAAAACCAAAAAAAAAAAAAAAATAATATTCGCAAAGAAATCGCCGAAAACAATCGCAGTAATAAAATATTGGGAATCCAAAATTTCAGGATTCAGGTCCGGATCCGACCAGGAATGTTTTTAATTTGCTCACTGAGTCGGCCTGATTCCAAAATTGTATATGTTGGGCTACGGCCTCTAGTTGAAAAAGTATGACACACTGACATTCACATTCATTTATATAGATGTTGACAGAGACTTCCGTCGATTTCGTCGTATGAGGATCGGAAAAACATCATTCATTTTATATGTTTGTGTCCTATGTGTCACTTTAGTCCCGCTACTGACTTGCATACAAGTCCACATATTGTTCAACAGCGTGGATCTCGGCACATAGCCACATGAATATTTGCTGATGCTTTTCGACGTTGTCTTTCGTCTCTTTGCCGGTCAATACGACTGGTTTCGTAATTTGTGATAAGACTTTCGCATAAAGATCTCCAGTTACTTCCATCCAGGGCAACTCGCTCGAAGTTACTATGAGTCACATAGACAGCTGAGGGGTTACTCTTTAGCTTGTCTTTATAACGAAGCCACGGCCCTCCAACAGTCCTTTTCCCACTGTCTTGCTAGCTATACAGGAGGACCTAAAGTACACTGTGGTCACTCATCCGTGCAACAGGACCAGCCCAGCAAATTTGTGACTACATGAAAAAAGTCTCAATGCCACTATTGTTCTCAGTGTATACAAGCTAAAATAACATCTTATTTTAGTTGACATGTAATCGTTTCAATGCAGATCTCGCAAGACATACGCAACGAGTTCGTACTTCTATAGATGTACTATGTTGTTGGCCTGACCTTTTATCATTGTCAAAGTCAGTTACTACATACAATACATGAAGTATTTGGATATATATATTTTTTATCGCTCAGTGTTCTGATAAAGTTGAAATAAAATCTACCATCCCGCATAAGAGGAAATGTATTTATATTAGCCTTAATTTTAGATTATCTTGTTTTTGAATTGTCACCCTCTTTTGGGCCGTCCTCTTTTCGAAATTCTTTTAGTGTGTACCAAATTAGTTTTGCATGTTTTTCGTAATTTCTTCCCTCAGATATAGAAAGCCATAGGCAATTGCGCGTTGGTGCAGATGAAAATTAAAATATCGCCCAGTACAGCTGAAAGTTAAAACAAATTGGTGAAGGGCAAAAAAAAGAAAAAAAAAAGAAAAAAAAAAGAAAAAAAAAAAAAAGAAAAAAAAAAGAAAAAAAAAAGAAAAAAAAAGTTAGATTCTGAATTTTTGGTTAGTTAGGCATACAAGTGTAAAGACCAATTAAAGATACTTTTTTATGATTCTATAATTTAAACGGTTTGTAATAGCAATATATTCATTGGTACAACATGCCTCGTAGCTAAACAAGTTATGTATTAAACCGCTGGAAACGTTTAGGGTGGGTAAACGATTCTCAGAGCGAAAAAAGAAAAAAAGAAAAAGAGAATCGGCGAACCAATCGCAAATTCACGCATCCAGGTTTTATAGTCTCAGGCTTACGCCATATCACGTAGAAACGCCGGTTCCCGTACAATCACGGAAGATAAGAAACGTCGAGCCTTTTCAGTTTCTAGATGGGTGACCAGCTGAGAATATCAGGTGCTGTATAATTGGGTGTGCGGTTCGTGCAATCGATAATGCCTAGGAATCGGAGAGAAGTTCCAGTTGGGTCTATTATATTCCTTTACGCGCAAGTATTATTTGGAAAGGTATGCATCCACATTTTCTCCCCTAGCTATGGATTAATTAGTAAGAACTGTATCACTAAATCGTTATTAAAAAAAAAAAATTCCATAATCTGAAAAAATATTTTCTCTCTTTAAATATCCTGTAAAGACACCTAGTTCTGATCGAACTCACTACACTGTGATAATAGGTCTACACTAAGGTGGTGAACCATTATCCAACGCCTAGGTGCGCTGAACGGAGTTAATAATGCAATGTATTTATTTGTATGGATATCACTAAAAATCAATGCTCTTAATAGGATGTTCTAATAATGAGAAAATTATATTTGTAGATTTAAGAAATAATGACAGGAACGGGCCAGGGTAATTTTATTTTAATCAAGTTATCCCAAGCAAGGAGATAATGCCACTAAGACACAAGGGGATACTGGGTGTGAAAGGGAGATAAACATATACTCCTTTTCAAAAGGACCGAATATTTTGAGTTTCGGACACAGAGGCAGTTCGTCAACTACAGATTGAATATACACCAAAAGAAAAGAAAAAAAAGAAAAGCAGCAAAGCATTAACAAAAGAAATGAATCGATTGTTAATGAAATTAATTAAGAGAGAAAAATCATTATTTCAGTCTTAGGAAGGCTTTCTTTAACGCAATGTCAAGTATGCATCAGAAACGAAATCCATGAAAATGCTACCTTAAGAAAATATTTTAAAGCAAGATTACAGAAACAGGGTTGCCATATTGAATTACCAAGCATTT
>OZ038486.1:49749007-49772790 GCA_964036315.1 Acanthosepion esculentum
TTACAATTAAGTTTTTCTCAGTGTGTATGAGTGTTAAACTTGTTACTGTAAAGTCCCTTGCTTGTAGTTGGTTGTTAAAATGAAATGTGATGTGACGTGATGCGATTTCTTCGCCTGTAAGTGGGAGAAAAAGTGAGGCATGGGAGAAAGTGAGGAGGAAAGTTTCACGTAGCTTGGCGAGGAAGAGTAAGTGTAATGTAGCTTAGTGAGGAGGACGGGACAAATGAATAAGGACATCTCTTAAGCCGCGGTGTTGTGAACTGATGTCGCATTTTGTAGTTCCTTCACCTTTCTCGTTTTGTCCGTCTAGAGAAGTTACTTAAATAGTCTTCAAAGGTATCACAACGCATTTTTCCATTATTGGCAGGAAGGCGATGCATTGTTTGAAGAATGTGAAATATTTATTTTCGAAGTATTAATTTATTAACCGGAAGGATGTGTAGATCCTCCGAACCAAAAAAAAAAAAATTGTCCTCTGATGATTGATCCTCTTGGTGATTATTTACGTCTTCGATCGACATATGTACTACAGGTAAAAAAAAAAATTAGAACACCCTGCATTTCTTAAAAAAATATATGTCATTTTAATGTGTTTAAGTAAGAGATAAAAATTTTAATCACTACAATATATTTGTTTTTTGTTCTTTTTTCGGACTCTTCTTACTACCGAGGAGTTCATATTTGAATTCGTCAGTCCACAAAACTTTTTGCATGAAGTATATATATATATATATATATATATATATATATATATATATATATATATATAATGTGTGTGTGTGTGTATATATATAATATATATATATAATAAATATACATAATATTCTACGACGATAGCACTACTCAGAGTTTCATGCAAACGCCATCGTCAGGTGCAAAATACTCAGACTGTTAAGCGTTATGAAATTCGCGTTCTCGTAGTGCTGATTTAAAATTGTATATTAATAGTTGTTTATTTTATTATTGATGCCTATATTATTAGAATTAATTATTTATAATTTATATCGTTCAATTTCTTAAATTCGAAAGACGAAAAAACTTGAATTTACTTAAACACACTATGCGTCAAGGGAGATAACACTTTTTTGCATGTCGTACATTGTAATAGAAATAATTGGTGCTTATTAAAATATATTAAATTTCTCACGATGTTAAAATAATTATGGGTTAAAACTATATATCTAACACATTTGGAACCTCGCATTATACTTATGTGAATTTACATATATACAAGTCATAAATTAATTGAGTACGATATAGAATTATGTAATCATGTATGTGTGTGTGTTTAACGATGGGTTCTATGAATGTTAATAGGTGTTACATATTATATTAATATTCGTAAAATCTTATTTTAATTGCAGCCAATCAGGTGTTTGTTTTCATGTATACATGTAATAGTCATATCACTTCTCTTATACCCATCTCTCTCTTTGTATGTGTGTAAAATTATACGTTTTACAACTTTCTAGCTGGAAGAGATGATTCTGAGGAGGATAGAAATTCAGAGAGAGCGCTATGTAGACTATAGAGCATTATAGTTTTTTTTTTTCCATTTGGAGAGGAGATTTCGTTCTGACAAGTTGAACATCTCGGTGTTCACGAAATAAAAATTATAAACGAAATGGATAATTAAAGTCTCCGTATTATCATTATATATATATATATATATATATATATATATATATATATATATATATATATATATATAGATAGAGAGAGAGATGGGAGAGAGAGAGATGGGAGAGAGAGAGATGGGAGAGAGAGAGATGGGAGAGAGAGAGATGGGAGAGAGAGAGATGGGAGAGAGAGAGATGGGAGAGAGAGAGATGGGAGAGAGAGAGATGGGAGAGAGAGAGATGGGAGAGAGAGAGATGGGAGAGAGAGAGATGGGAGAGAGAGAGGCGAGAGAGAGAGGCGAGAGAGAGAGAGAGAGGCGAGAGGAAAGAGAGAAAGACGCGGAGAGAGAGAGAGAAAGAGACGCGGAGAGAGAGAGAAAGAGACGCGGAGAGAGAGAGAAAGAGACGCGGAGAGAGAGAGAAAGAGACGCGGAGAGAGAGAGAAAGAGACGCGGAGAGAGAGAGAAAGAGACGCGGAGAGAGAGAGAAAGAGACGCGGAGAGAGAGAGAAAGAGACGCGGAGAGAGAGAGAAAGAGACGCGGAGAGAGAGAGAAAGAGACGCGGAGAGAGAGAGAAAGAGACGCGGAGAGAGAGAGAAAGAGACGTGGAGAGAGAGAGAAAGAGACGTGGAGAGAGAGAGAAAGAGACGTGGAGAGAGAGAGAAAGAGACGTGGAGAGAGAGAGAAAGAGAGAGGGAGAGTAGTCCTTCTCAAATACAGGTTTCAGTTTTTTTATTATGTTTTTTTTTTGTCTTGCGTGTTATCATGATTTTTCTTCTTTGGACATAGAAATTATCAGAATGGTTGTTTCGTCTAAGCGATTTGGGTTAATCTATTAGCCATTTTCATGAATTATTTTCATTTTTGGAATCCGTCACACGTATATAATACAAGTAATAAGAAAAAGACTTCAATATAAAATAATAAAATATTTAATTATCAATTAAAATACATTAACAGCAAAGAAGTAGCGAGTTAACGGAAAGATTATTGATTAATTATCAGTTTATACACGACTGCGTAGAGCTGCTAAGAAAAGTACCAATTCGTCTTGAAACAGGTGACACGAAAACATTAACGTCCGGGTTAACACAATAGTCATCACGTAATTGTAACCACCCAGGCAGTGGCATGATATCTATTTATAGTAAATGGCGGTCTACATTTTCAAGAGAGATTCACGTTCAAATTCCGGTGTCAGCAGTAACACTTTTCATTCATATATGAAAATTTACTATTTCAAAAGATGCACAAATTGTTGATACGTAAATATGGGTTTAATTCCTGAAAATGATTTTAGGTTGTTGATACGTAAAAATAACTATGATTTTCCAAGATCACTTGGAATACACACACATTATATAAGTGAACATTGCAGTCAACAGACAGAGGCGACAGGCTGTTTCATGTTAGACGCAATATTGCGTCCAGCATGAAAGAGCTTGTCGCCTCTGAGTGTTGACTTGAATGTTCACTTTTATATTTATATTTACACGTTATATTGAGCACTTTATCCCATAAATATAGCACACCTTAAAACTATATATATATATATATATATATATAAGTTATTAGATTGTCGCCAAGATCTCGTCATTTTACAGTTGAAATTCCCAGATGCAACAGTTTCCTCACTCGTTCTTATTCCTTGTGAAACTTTCTTCCGGCTTTTTGCTTCCTCGTCAAATTTAAATGGAATGTTTATTTTTATCTTCTGTCTTCTTAATTCCTGTTCTTTTATTGTTCTCTCATCAATGATGCCCTATTTTTTCATATTCTCTAACTTTTACTTATACCCTGCTTGTGGGATATATATATATATATATATATTATATATTTGCGGAGAGAAAACAATAACAGAATAGGAATTAAGAAAACAGATTTAAATTTGACTGGAAAGCAAGAAGTCCACAGAATGTTTTACAAGCGAGAAGTACGAGATAAACAGTTGCTAGCGTAGTACTTACTGTTGAATCTAGCCATTTCAACTCTAAAATGACGAGACCTTGCCGCCAATCTGGTGTGTGTGTGTGTATATATATATATATATAATTCAAATTGAGTACGCTTAGCCGCTTGCGTATTCGTATCGAAAACACTAAAATTTCCCTCACTGCCGTGCACCGACGATTTACGGGTAGGATTCGATCCTGGCTAAAAGTAATCGGACGTCTAGCCACATTGAAGAGATGTGATACAGTATGTCTATGGATGACTAATATATATATATATATATATATATATATATATATATATATTCCATACGAGTGATGATGAAATCATGATTAATATGCTTGAGTATTGGTTGAAGCTGCAATATGGAAGGCCATTTATAACATGATTTTCAGTTATAGCAAAGAAGAATCCATGTTTGCTATTTATTCTTTTTTTCATCGTTCTCAACAACCAAATCCTCCCTCTTCGCTTACATCGTGTGGGCGGTTTTGGTTTCAAGGACCGTGATTATTATTTATATATCATGTATTCGCATTTTTACACGAAATGCCTGGTGATTATCGGTGAAGATTGAGTGACAGGAAATCTCCAAATCTCTAGCACCTGTGGCCTGAAAAGTGTTAACTTCGTCGATTTCCCAATTCATATAAGCTGTCTTCTAGTGTTTTTTTTTTTTATTTTTAACACGGTTCTGGGTATTATATGCAGGTCTGTAATATTCATATTCAACCCACCTAGTCTATTCCAATGCAATTCACATCTTCAGATTTTTATTTTTTGTTTTGATGTCAACAAGACGTGTCTGGTGGTCATCATCGCAGAAGATCTATCTAACATCCTTTTTTTTTTTTTAGTATTCTCGTGGACCACAGAAAACTTTGGGGATCTGTACAATATCAAACCTTCCCGGAATTTCCAATTCATCCACCTCTATTTTTCCTTCCCTTGGTACAGTTTTATGTACTATACTTTATGTTCTATGCACTTTTCTATCTGTCTATATTTCTGAAGATGAGGTATTATGTACACTATTTACATTATTCAGACTACTGTCCTCATCTTTGTCGCCATATTTATAACAACGTTTCGGCCGTTGTACGCTCTGACTTTCTTCAGGTGGTTGGAATCTCGAACTGAACTGTTTATTTCGCTCACTGGGGTAGACTGCTCTAGTTCCACGTGCCATGTTTAATGGATGTCAGTTATCAGTTATCTCCTGTTAATTTCCATCTACAACTTCTCCACTGCCTTATCCGGGTATTGAACTCACACACTTTGGGTCCTGCCGCTGGATGTAACCAACGCCTTTTATCCATTGTGCCATTTGTCCTTGAGGGCCTGAAGAAGGCCGCAGCGTTCAACGGCTGAAACGGTGTAATAAATATGGCGACAAAGATGAGGACAATAGTCCGAATAATGTAAATATTGTACTTTTCTATGTTCTATGCACTGTTCTATATACGCTCATTATCATCATTAATTTTGTGAGAGAGAGAGAGCAGTACGCCAGCAAAGGGATACCGGGGTAGAAATATATGTAACCGAATATGCTCATTATGAAATCCAGTCTAAATATTTAGACATAGGTGAAATGTACCGATATGGTTACAGATCTTGATAACATCGGCGTTTCATTTTGCAGGTGTTCCCAAGTTAGTGACAACCAAATTGCCTTGGAACACAGAGCAATGCTTCTTCCCAATTACTACCACTGATGAACGCTAGCCCCCAACACAAATATCTGACAAAGAAACTTGGACGGGATATTTACTCTAGCCCATCTTAGTTCCCCAAGTCTGAACGTGTCCATGTTCTCACTCCCAACCAGATAAGATCAACAGATATGAGAGCAATGTCTGGTGCAGCATATAGAAACGTTGAACATTTAATTCTCTAAATATACTTTTAAACCAATAGTTGTTTTGTAGGTAATCTGTAACTCGATTGACTCCTTAACATCATTACTGCTAGTAATATAATGATGAACAATATTCGTCTATGAATGGTAGATTTATGCCAACTTAAGCATTTTCTTAGCTTGGAATTTATTATTATTTTTGTTATCATTATTACTTTTATATTTATTATTATTTCATTATTACTACTTTTATATTTATTTTATTATTATTTTATTAATACGTTTATTATTTCATTATTACTACTTTTATATTTATTTTATTATTATTTTATTAATACGTTTATGATTATTTTATTACTACTTTTATATTTATTTTGTTATTACTATTATATTAAGTATTATTTTTTATTATGACCTATATATTTATTTTTATCATGATTATTATTATTTTTATACCATTATTATTATATTTATTAGACAAGTCAACGTCGGGGTCTGTACAATCTCAAACCTTATCAGAATTTCCAGTTTTGTCTATTTTAGTGTTTATAACACTATTCAAAGTACGCTTATTATTATTATTGCTTTCTTCGTAGAGTTTCACATTATATTGGAGATCTTATATTATTGGTGCTTTCCACTTGATTTCAGTCGTAGATCACCTTTCGCAGCATGTTGGCAGTTCCTAGAACTGCGGATTTCTACAGGCTTGGAACATCAGGTTTGATTCAGAGTTTTAACTCCTAGAAATGGAACTTTGCGCAACAATGATGGCTGGCACTGTGGCCGCATCCGCATCTCACAAGCATATCATGTCAGTGCCGAGATCAGGATAGCTGCCGAGATTCTCAACCGCTTACTTAAAAAAAAAAAAAAAATCAACTCTTGGGCATGCAATATCAACAACATAGTAACAGTAGTAGTTATTTGTCTTGCCTTTCCACTTGAGATATATTGTTGATGTTCCTGGAGATTACTATAAATAGCCTCGCATCTCCAGAACTTTACTCGGCATTCTTACATCTGAAACTCCCCGTGTCCCGCGTAATTATTCATCTGATATTTCTATGCCGTCCATTTTGGTAAGCAAGTTTCAAGACTATTGCAAGTGCAGAGTAGATTGTGGTCGAGATTCTGACCCCCACCCCTTTGCAAATCGAAACGAAAATAATGTAAAATCTCATGAACGTGGTATGAACTTAACTCGCAGTTGGGCCTTAAATCTAACACCTAACCTCAAGTGAGAACTCGTACATACGATCGATCACAAAAGACGCAGGAATATTTGTCGGCTCCCTGTAACTCCCCAGTATGTACCTGACTTCTCATGCTATCCTCTATCTTTACAAGAGCCAGATCAGGACCTAAAGTAGAGTACTGTCGTCATATTTGTACCGTAGCTGCCCAGTCCCCACTCACCAGTCTCGATAGGGGCCAAAAGCGTCACCGAATTCTTGTGAGTGACAAATTATTTTCCACAATCCAATATCTCTTTCACAGACAGGACAAACTACATTCCTTGATTCCGCCAGTTCTAACCGTCACGGCTATGAACCGCCATGCGACTCACATTGTAGCAAACCACCGACATTCCCTCGGTGTTCTGTTGGTGAAAAATAAGTTCCACTCGAACAGCAGCTTCTCATGAACCACTGCTTTGTGGAACCGGCTCCCAAGGTGATGTTCACTACAATCTTAAAATATTCAAGTCTAGGGTTAATCGTTATCTTCCTCTATCCCCATAAGCTACCTCTTAATATAATCCTCTACCTCGAGTGGCACATGGGCCTTGGACAGGTGGAAGCTTACTGTAAAAATTAGATGTAGCACATACAGTGAAGCCGTCTGATGATAATGAAATAATTTGCGATTCATTAACATTATATCCAACACTGAACATATTTTAAAATGTAAATAAGTGGAAGGATGTCATTGTTAGAATGAAGCATTAAAAATTAAGAGAAAAGAAAATGAGTAGGGAAAAAAAACAGAAAAAGAAAATGAGTAGGGAAAAAAAACAGAAAAAGAAAATGAGTAGGGAAAAAAAACAGAAAAAGAAAATGAGTAGGGAAAAAAAACAGAAAAAGAAAATGAGTAGGGAAAAAAAACAGAAAAAGAAAATGAGTAGGGAAAAAAAACAGAAAAAGAAAATGAGTAGGGAAAAAAAACAGAAAAAGAAAATGAGTAGGGAAAAAAAACAGAAAAAGAAAATGAGTAGGGAAAAAAAACAGAAAAAGAAAATGAGTAGGGAAAAAAAACAGAAAAAGAAAATGAGTAGGGAAAAAAAACAGAAAAAGAAAATGAGTAGGGAAAAAAAACAGAAAAAGAAAATGAGTAGGGAAAAAAAACAGAAAAAGAAAATGAGTAGGGAAAAAAAACAGAAAAAGAAAATGAGTAGGGAAAAAAAACAGAAAAAGAAAATGAGTAGGGAAAAAAAACAGAAAAAGAAAATGAGTAGGGAAAAAAAACAGAAAAAGAAAATGAGTAGGGAAAAAAAACAGAAAAAGAAAATGAGTAGGGAAAAACAGAAAAAGAAAATGAGTAGGGAAAACAGAAAAAGAAAATGAGTAGGGAAAACAGAAAAAGAAAATGAGTAGGGGAAACAGAAAAAGAAAATGAGTAGGGGAAACAGAAAAAGAAAATGAGTAGGGGAAACAGAAAAAGAAAATGAGTAGGGGAAACAGAAAAAGAAAATGAGTAGGGGAAACAGAAAAAGAAAATGAGTAGGGGAAACAGAAAAAGAAAATGAGTAGGGGAAACAGAAAAAGAAAATGAGTAGGGGAAACAGAAAAAGAAAATGAGTAGGGGAAACAGAAAAAGAAAATGAGTAGGGGAAACAGAAAAAGAAAATGAGTAGGGGAAACAGAAAAAGAAAATGAGTAGGGGAAACAGAAAAAGAAAATGAGTAGGGGAAACAGAAAAAGAAAATGAGTAGGGGAAACAGAAAAAGAAAATGAGTAGGGGAAACAGAAAAAGAAAATGAGTAGGGGAAACAGAAAAAGAAAATGAGTAGGGGAAACAGAAAAAGAAAATGAGTAGGGGAAACAGAAAAAGAAAATGAGTAGGGGAAACAGAAAAAGAAAATGAGTAGGGGAAACAGAAAAAGAAAATGAGTAGGGGAAACAGAAAAAGAAAATGAGTAGGGGAAACAGAAAAAGAAAATGAGTAGGGGAAACAGAAAAAGAAAATGAGTAGGGGAAACAGAAAAAGAAAATGAGTAGGGGAAACAGAAAAAGAAAATGAGTAGGGGAAACAGAAAAAGAAAATGAGTAGGGGAAACAGAAAAAGAAAATGAGTAGGGGAAACAGAAAAAGAAAATGAGTAGGGGAAACAGAAAAAGAAAATGAGTAGGGGAAACAGAAAAAGAAAATGAGTAGGGGAAACAGAAAAAGAAAATGAGTAGGGGAAACAGAAAAAGAAAATGAGTAGGGGAAACAGAAAAAGAAAATGAGTAGGGGAAACAGAAAAAGAAAATGAGTAGGGGAAACAGAAAAAGAAAATGAGTAGGGGAAACAGAAAAAGAAAATGAGTAGGGGAAACAGAAAAAGAAAATGAGTAGGGGAAACAGAAAAAGAAAATGAGTAGGGGAAACAGAAAAAGAAAATGAGTAGGGGAAACAGAAAAAGAAAATGAGTAGGGGAAACAGAAAAAGAAAATGAGTAGGGGAAACAGAAAAAGAAAATGAGTAGGGGAAACAGAAAAAGAAAATGAGTAGGGGAAACAGAAAAAGAAAATGAGTAGGGGAAACAGAAAAAGAAAATGAGTAGGGGAAACAGAAAAAGAAAATGAGTAGGGGAAACAGAAAAAGAAAATGAGTAGGGGAAACAGAAAAAGAAAATGAGTAGGGGAAACAGAAAAAGAAAATGAGTAGGGGAAACAGAAAAAGAAAATGAGTAGGGGAAACAGAAAAAGAAAATGAGTAGGGGAAACAGAAAAAGAAAATGAGTAGGGGAAACAGAAAAAGAAAATGAGTAGGGGAAACAGAAAAAGAAAATGAGTAGGGGAAACAGAAAAAGAAAATGAGTAGGGGAAACAGAAAAAGAAAATGAGTAGGGGAAACAGAAAAAGAAAATGAGTAGGGGAAACAGAAAAAGAAAATGAGTAGGGGAAACAGAAAAAGAAAATGAGTAGGGGAAACAGAAAAAGAAAATGAGTAGGGGAAACAGAAAAAGAAAATGAGTAGGGGAAACAGAAAAAGAAAATGAGTAGGGGAAACAGAAAAAGAAAATGAGTAGGGGAAACAGAAAAAGAAAATGAGTAGGGGAAACAGAAAAAGAAAATGAGTAGGGGAAACAGAAAAAGAAAATGAGTAGGGGAAACAGAAAAAGAAAATGAGTAGGGGAAACAGAAAAAGAAAATGAGTAGGGGAAACAGAAAAAGAAAATGAGTAGGGGAAACAGAAAAAGAAAATGAGTAGGGGAAACAGAAAAAGAAAATGAGTAGGGGAAACAGAAAAAGAAAATGAGTAGGGGAAACAGAAAAAGAAAATGAGTAGGGGAAACAGAAAAAGAAAATGAGTAGGGGAAACAGAAAAAGAAAATGAGTAGGGGAAACAGAAAAAGAAAATGAGTAGGGGAAACAGAAAAAGAAAATGAGTAGGGGAAACAGAAAAAGAAAATGAGTAGGGGAAACAGAAAAAGAAAATGAGTAGGGGAAACAGAAAAAGAAAATGAGTAGGGGAAACAGAAAAAGAAAATGAGTAGGGGAAACAGAAAAAGAAAATGAGTAGGGGAAACAGAAAAAGAAAATGAGTAGGGGAAACAGAAAAAGAAAATGAGTAGGGGAAACAGAAAAAGAAAATGAGTAGGGGAAACAGAAAAAGAAAATGAGTAGGGGAAACAGAAAAAGAAAATGAGTAGGGGAAACAGAAAAAGAAAATGAGTAGGGGAAACAGAAAAAGAAAATGAGTAGGGGAAACAGAAAAAGAAAATGAGTAGGGGAAACAGAAAAAGAAAATGAGTAGGGGAAACAGAAAAAGAAAATGAGTAGGGGAAACAGAAAAAGAAAATGAGTAGGGGAAACAGAAAAAGAAAATGAGTAGGGGAAACAGAAAAAGAAAATGAGTAGGGGAAACAGAAAAAGAAAATGAGTAGGGGAAACAGAAAAAGAAAATGAGTAGGGGAAACAGAAAAAGAAAATGAGTAGGGGAAACAGAAAAAGAAAATGAGTAGGGGAAACAGAAAAAGAAAATGAGTAGGGGAAACAGAAAAAGAAAATGAGTAGGGGAAACAGAAAAAGAAAATGAGTAGGGGAAACAGAAAAAGAAAATGAGTAGGGGAAACAGAAAAAGAAAATGAGTAGGGGAAACAGAAAAAGAAAATGAGTAGGGGAAACAGAAAAAGAAAATGAGTAGGGGAAACAGAAAAAGAAAATGAGTAGGGGAAACAGAAAAAGAAAATGAGTAGGGGAAACAGAAAAAGAAAATGAGTAGGGGAAACAGAAAAAGAAAATGAGTAGGGGAAACAGAAAAAGAAAATGAGTAGGGGAAACAGAAAAAGAAAATGAGTAGGGGAAACAGAAAAAGAAAATGAGTAGGGGAAACAGAAAAAGAAAATGAGTAGGGGAAACAGAAAAAGAAAATGAGTAGGGGAAACAGAAAAAGAAAATGAGTAGGGGAAACAGAAAAAGAAAATGAGTAGGGGAAACAGAAAAAGAAAATGAGTAGGGGAAACAGAAAAAGAAAATGAGTAGGGGAAACAGAAAAAGAAAATGAGTAGGGGAAACAGAAAAAGAAAATGAGTAGGGGAAACAGAAAAAGAAAATGAGTAGGGGAAACAGAAAAAGAAAATGAGTAGGGGAAACAGAAAAAGAAAATGAGTAGGGGAAACAGAAAAAGAAAATGAGTAGGGGAAACAGAAAAAGAAAATGAGTAGGGGAAACAGAAAAAGAAAATGAGTAGGGGAAACAGAAAAAGAAAATGAGTAGGGGAAACAGAAAAAGAAAATGAGTAGGGGAAACAGAAAAAGAAAATGAGTAGGGGAAACAGAAAAAGAAAATGAGTAGGGGAAACAGAAAAAGAAAATGAGTAGGGGAAACAGAAAAAGAAAATGAGTAGGGGAAACAGAAAAAGAAAATGAGTAGGGGAAACAGAAAAAGAAAATGAGTAGGGGAAACAGAAAAAGAAAATGAGTAGGGGAAACAGAAAAAGAAAATGAGTAGGGGAAACAGAAAAAGAAAATGAGTAGGGGAAACAGAAAAAGAAAATGAGTAGGGGAAACAGAAAAAGAAAATGAGTAGGGGAAACAGAAAAAGAAAATGAGTAGGGGAAACAGAAAAAGAAAATGAGTAGGGGAAACAGAAAAAGAAAATGAGTAGGGGAAACAGAAAAAGAAAATGAGTAGGGGAAACAGAAAAAGAAAATGAGTAGGGGAAACAGAAAAAGAAAATGAGTAGGGGAAACAGAAAAAGAAAATGAGTAGGGGAAACAGAAAAAGAAAATGAGTAGGGGAAACAGAAAAAGAAAATGAGTAGGGGAAACAGAAAAAGAAAATGAGTAGGGGAAACAGAAAAAGAAAATGAGTAGGGGAAACAGAAAAAGAAAATGAGTAGGGGAAACAGAAAAAGAAAATGAGTAGGGGAAACAGAAAAAGAAAATGAGTAGGGGAAACAGAAAAAGAAAATGAGTAGGGGAAACAGAAAAAGAAAATGAGTAGGGGAAACAGAAAAAGAAAATGAGTAGGGGAAACAGAAAAAGAAAATGAGTAGGGGAAACAGAAAAAGAAAATGAGTAGGGGAAACAGAAAAAGAAAATGAGTAGGGGAAACAGAAAAAGAAAATGAGTAGGGGAAACAGAAAAAGAAAATGAGTAGGGGAAACAGAAAAAGAAAATGAGTAGGGGAAACAGAAAAAGAAAATGAGTAGGGGAAACAGAAAAAGAAAATGAGTAGGGGAAACAGAAAAAGAAAATGAGTAGGGGAAACAGAAAAAGAAAATGAGTAGGGGAAACAGAAAAAGAAAATGAGTAGGGGAAACAGAAAAAGAAAATGAGTAGGGGAAACAGAAAAAGAAAATGAGTAGGGGAAACAGAAAAAGAAAATGAGTAGGGGAAACAGAAAAAGAAAATGAGTAGGGGAAACAGAAAAAGAAAATGAGTAGGGGAAACAGAAAAAGAAAATGAGTAGGGGAAACAGAAAAAGAAAATGAGTAGGGGAAACAGAAAAAGAAAATGAGTAGGGGAAACAGAAAAAGAAAATGAGTAGGGGAAACAGAAAAAGAAAATGAGTAGGGGAAACAGAAAAAGAAAATGAGTAGGGGAAACAGAAAAAGAAAATGAGTAGGGGAAACAGAAAAAGAAAATGAGTAGGGGAAACAGAAAAAGAAAATGAGTGGGAAAAAACAGAAAAAGAAAATGAGTGGGAAAAAACAGAAAAAAAAAAATGAGTGGGAAAAACAGAAAAAAAATGAGTAGGAAAAACAGTAAAAAAAAATGAGTAGGAAAAGCAGGAAAAAAAAAATGAGTAGGAAAAACAGGAAAAAAAATGAGTAGGAAAAGCAGGAAAAAAAAATGAGTAGGAAAAGCAGGAAAAAATGAGCAGAAAAAAAAAAACAGAAAAAAAATGAGTAGGAAAAAACAGAAAAAAAAATGAGTAGGAAAAAACAGAAAAAAATGAGTAGAAAAAAAAAAACAGAAAAAAAATGAGTAGGAAAAAACAGAAAAAATGAGTAGGAAAAAACAAAAAAATGAGTAGGAAAAAAACAGAAAAAAATGAGTAGAAAAAAAAACAGAAAAAAATGAGCAGGAAAAAAAAAAAGAAAAAAATGAGCAGGAAAAACAAGAAAATGAGCAGAAAAAACAGAAAAATGAGCAGAAAAAAAAAACAGAAAAATGAGCAGAAAAAAACAGAAAAATGAGCAGAAAAAACAAAAATGAGCAGAAAAACAGAACAATGAGCAGAAAAAACAGAACAATGAGCAGAAAAAACAGAACAATGAGCAGAAAAATGAGCAGGAAAATGAGCAGGAAAATGAGCAGGAAAATGAGCAGGAAAAACAGAAAAATGAGCAGAAAAAAACAGAAAAAAGGAGAAAAATAGAAAAAGGAGAAAAACAGAAAAAAAAGTGAAAAACAGAAAAAAAGGAGAAAAACAGAAAAAAAGGAGAAAAACAGAAAAAAAGGAGAAAAACAGAAAAAAAGGAGAAAAACAGAAAAAAAGGAGAAAACAGAAAAAAAGGAGAAAACAGAAAAAAAGGAGAAAACAGAAAAAAGGAGAAAACAGAAAAAAGGGAGAAAAACAGAAAAAGGAGAAAAACAGAAAAAGGAGAAAAACAGAAAAAAGGAGAAAAACAGAAAAAAGGAGAAAAACAGAAAAAAGGAGAAAAACAGAAAAAAGGAGAAAAACAGAAAAAAGAGAGAAAACAGAAAAAAGAGAGAAAAACAGAAAAAAGGAGAAAAACAGAAAAGAGGGAGAAAAACAGAAAAGAGGGAGAAAAACAGAAAAAAAGGGAGAAAAACAGAAAAAAGGGAGAAAAACACAAAAAAGGAGAAAAACAGAAGAAAAGGAGAAAAAACAGGAAAAGGAGAAAAAACAGGAAAAGGAGAAAAAAACAGGAAAAGGAGAAAAAGAAAAGCAATAATGAAATTCATTGTAGAAAAAAGAAACGTGGATTTGTTTTTTTACTTAATTATTCAAGGAATTCGTAAAATTTAAACTTTGGATTAAAAAGAAAAATCTGAAATTAATTCCATCCAAATTATTACGTTGTTCAGAAATGAATTTCGTATTTTACTGCTAAGAAATGCGTCAATCAACCAAGAAGAATCAAATTTGAATAGAAGAAAATGCATCTAGAATAAGGTTATCTCTTTTTATATTCCATTTAAAAGTTTACTTGTAAAAGCACAAAAATATCCCTCTCCCCACAAAAAGAAAACAGCTTGAGTTTTCACTTGAAGATCGAACACAATGTTCCACCATCTGCATCAGTTTTTTTACAAAGGAATGACAGCGCTTCATTTCCTCTATCACATTGTTACAGGTGATGAAAAAAGGACCCGCTTGCTAATATAGAACGAAAAACACACCGATTATCACAAGATGAGAAATCAAGTCGTTGGCTTGTGTTTGATGCATTATGAAACGTGCCGATCAGTACGAAAGTCTAGAACACAGAAGAACCATCACTGCAGATGTTTAGAGCCAACAGTTTGAACGCTATGTGAAGCATTTCATCAAACATGCCCTACACAGAAAAACAGAAACGATGTTATTCTTCAGCACGACGATGCATAGGTGCATTCTGAAAAATAAACACAACAAAAGGCAAATCAAACTGTTAAAATGGGAGGCTTTTGCGCAACCGCCATTCTCACCAGATTTAGTACCTGCGCGTATTTGTTTCTTTCGATTGCTAGAATACTTTACAGCTCAAAAAAAAAAATAATAATCCTAAAATCAGTTTTTCCGGCAATTTTCAGAGGAAAAAAAACAACAAAAGAAAAAAAAAAAACTAAAACCGATATCTTTAGACGTAGAATCGAAAATTTGCTATAATGCTTTGCAGTCATTGAAATAAAGATTACTAGACTACCCTTGACCCGTTGGGTTACTGACGGTTCAAGTTCTAAAACATTGAAGTTGATTTTAATATTCCATTGAAAATATTTCAATTCGTTCATGTCATCATTGGTCTTGTTTACAAATTCATGTTTAACGTCTTACTGATTGTTTACAGCTTTTAATAGGAATAAAACTTACAGGATAATCTTGAAATTTAAGTCATACTTACTTGAAAATATTTTTTTTTAAATATGCCTAAAAGTATTTTATTAAATATTTAAAATAGTTTGTTTAAAGAAAACTAAAATATAAATAATTACTCAACAAACTTGACGAAACAGCAAAGCTGGATCTCTGTATCTTCTTTAACTTAAAAATATCTTAATTTTAAAAAATTGTCTGTTTGAAGTAAGTTAAAATAAAAATATTTACTCTTGGGGTGGTGAATAATTATCAGGCGTTCTTTTAGGCGAGTTATTTGTTTAAAAAAATGCTGTTTTGTTGACTTTTTTTTAAATAAAAAAATATTTTATTTTCAGGTTATACAAATGTGTGTCGATAATCATACGCTCCGGAATAATCATTTAAAAATGTTACTGTTTAAAAACCGCCTGATAATTATGCACCAGCCCAATATATAAACAACCCATATTTTTAAATCTTATTTACTTAAAATATTTTTTTAAAAAATCAGATTAACTTAAAAATATTTTTAAATATTTAAAATATGGTTTGTTTAAAGAAAACTGAAATATCAATAATTATCAGATTAACTTAAGTCACTATGCGCCGGACGGACGGACGCACCACGCAAGCAATCATAGATTTCCAGTATTATATATATATATATATATATATATATATATATAGATATGTATGTAACATTTTTGAAAAATAATATTAAAATAAATATAATTTTGATTTATTTTTACATATTTTTGGTAAATCCCAATTCCTTTCTGACCCTTCTCCTTGTCATTAATAATTAGTAGATAGATCTAATTAGTACGCATTTATGAATAATTGTTCATAAATATAAAAAAAAATTGCATGTGAGTATTAGTAGTTATTTAACAGTACTTCGATAAAAACAATTCGAAATCTGGTGTGAATATGCCTATATAATGAGTAATCTTCATAATAAGTGTCGTATTTCGAACAGTTTACAAACGTGTGTGTATATATATATATATATATATATATATATATATATATATACATACATACATACACACACACACACATACATATGAGAGAGAGAAAGAGAGATTTTTACGGAAAGTATTTTAAAAATCAGAGAGAGCATTTACAAGAATAGACAGTATATATATAGAAATCATTACACGGTGACACGTTTTTACGCATCAATGCGATCTTCAAACTGAAGTATCTCAAAGATTCGGGGATCTTTATCCACACTGTTTAGATCCATAGCGAGCGCGCGCTCTCTATTATGTGCGCGATGATATTCAAATTCAGTTCGATTCGCTTATTTTTCCGTGCTAATGCTCTTGGAAAATGCATGAACTCTGTTCCCTTCAGCTATGGATTAAACATAAAGGCAGACTGTCCTCTCACCTTGTGTGCAAACCACTCTAGAAGGACAACTCTGAATTCACACATGAAGAATATCATTTCGGGTCTTCTCGGCACGATGTTCACCATTTTTTTGTTATCAATCATTCCGAAAAGTGGGACTGGTTCAAACTCAACACCTAACAATTATAAAAAAAAATGGTGTGTGTGTTTATAGTAAAGTGCTTCAGTTAAAAATTGGACTGTTAGACAAACATACATCGAAATCAGCATTAGGGGTGGGTGTGTATGAGTGTGTAATACGAAAATTAACTTAACTTTAACAGTTAAAAACTAACAACACCCAAAACAAACTCCCTTTGAAAAAGGCTAAAGAAGTGGCAGAAAGCGCTTGGGGAAATGAAAATTATGGAAAATGTAATCCCTTATTCGTCAGCCAGTCAGTTATGTACTATGAGTGATACACGCGTAGGCGATCATGTATCTTTCGATACATGACTGAATAAGCAGATTTTTCCCCCAGTAGGTTACCATTTCTTTCTGCGGTAGACCAGTTGCCATCCAAGGCTATAGAACTCGGTCTGCCCTGCTATTTACCCATAGCTGAGGGGAGAAGAAGAGGATTCATACCTTTCCCAAGAATATTAGCACGTAAGTGAATGTAATGGATTCGACTGGAATTCGATTCTCCGATTCCTCAATCGGAGCCGCTATCCATTACTCCACCGTCCTACAAAACGTAAAAAATAGTAAGTATACTGGAAAAACTTATATTACCGGATGTAAAGGCCAAATTGTACAATTCTTCGATTTGAACCATTCTTTCTTAGAAATGATTAAAGATCTCTTATTGGAAATCTCCGAGGTTTTGGTAACAGTATTGGACTCTACTTTGAGTATAAGAATGTATAATTACTCTCTAAGATTAACAGAATAATCGTGATGAAATTGGACATAAATGGAAATGACATGTTCATTAATTAATCATAGATAAGGATCGGAAGCTAATGAAGAATTGAAATAAAGTTATATATATATATATATATATATTTTCATTCCAGGATAATTTTTTTTCAATTTATTCAAGATGATCTTCGCCCTCTCTAACCTACTGACTTTCTGTCCTGGTGTAACAAAGTGTCTTACACTTTTCGCGTACTATTCCATTTTCAGATTTATTTTTTTTTTTTTTACTGCTCTTTGGACTGTCATAGCTGAAACTCTTCTCTCACGTGCCAAATATCTTATGGCTTGCATCTTTTCTAATTTATCATCACTCTTCCTGTTGTGACCTCTTCATCCACTTTTCATCTCTACTATTCCCTCTTTTGTAAACATATTCATCGTTCGCTTGATGGTTCTTGAATGGACTTTGAAGATGGAAACCAGAGTATGAATGTTGGTACCATTATTGAATGACGCTTAAAACATGGAGCCTTTTTCGGAGCGCTGTTATAAAAGATTATCTTTTAAATAAGCCGTCAAGATTTCGAGCTCAGAAGATTTCACGCACTTCTCGAGACAGTTTATTTAATCCGCAAACCTTACTTTGACCATCAACACTCATTATATTTACAAGATTATTAAAATATATTTTAATTAGGAAGTTGGTGGGTTGATTTTGTTTAGCGGCATATCAACCTCTATAGGTTAAATAATACCGAAATCTCAATATTTTGTACGTAATTTTATGCTTTTAACTACATATATATATATTTTGTGCGTGATTTTATACTTTCAGAGTAAAGGTATGTTATTTTAGATATATATTTTGTAAATCATAAACTTTATTGTTGGTAACTTTAATATAAAAATGTACTGCTGATTTTTTTATTTTGGAGTGGTTCACTATTTGCCCATAGCTGGGACTCTCACAGGTACTACCACTCCATGTTAGGGGTGTACGTAGGAACAACAGTAATTAGAATGTGGTTCGACGCTTCTAAAAAAGCCTAATCTCTCGGTCAGAGGCCTTGCTGCTGGATGTAGTTTGTCGTCATACCCAGGATTTTATTTTGGAAGAACCAAGGCTCAAATTTTAAACTCTCTACAAGAACTACTCATACCTTTTTAGCAAGGCAAAAATTAACACTTCGGCTAAAATGAGCGATAATAATAATAAACTTCAATTATCCCTGGGACACAGGCTAAGATAATGAAGAGTACCGAAAAATCATGTGGCTAAAATCCCTGGACACATCAGTATCATAGAGCTACAAAATTTTACTTTGTGCTGAACTGCACATATCATGCGCTAAATCCTCTCCATCTAAACAAACGTCCCAAATATACATACCTAAGGTAACTCTCATACAGTCCCCTTTTTACTATATTCTACTAACATAGATAAAAGGAGCACCGCAAAAGAGTTAAGTAAAAAAAGGTACTGTGGCACTGATATGCCGATTTGTCCGGGGATTTTACTCACATAATTAGGTACTTAAAATTACTATGTGGCATGACGATACACACATAATTGCCATACCAAATGACACAAATATATCAACCAATGCAACTGAGAAAATTACAAATTACACTGACTTGAAAGATGAGAAGGCAATATTTTGGGAATACGCAAAGGGAATGCTGAGGTGATTCCAATGGTAATGGACGCATTTGGATCAATCCTATTAAAAGTGTATCATTCAAAAATTCGCTATTTTAGAAACTACTCATATTATGAGGAACGTTTTGTCTAAGATCAGTGTTGAGACTTGGCAGATAACTGAATGCAACCGGTGTATCATTAAACTTTACATCGTGTAAGAAAACATGCCGTAAAGATGCCGAAAATGATTAACTCAATCCCATCAGTGGCTGGAGAATGAATGGTTAAAAACAGAGACAGAAGCATTTATAATTCTCGCAGAGGACGAAGCCTATTCAATAGGATTTACCAGGCAAACTTAATACAAAAATGTTCAGAGACAATATATAGGTTATGTGATCAACTTGTTGAGATTATTGACCACTTAGTATGAGGTTGTCTAATCGTGACACAGTAAGAATACAAAGGTTAACATGATAAGATTGGGCAGCATATGCATTGGAACATATGTCAATATTACAGTGCATTACGTGCTGAAAAAATGATATGAACGTCTCCTTTATCGAGTCATAAAACGCTATGAGGTTACAATTAATTGGGGTTCATAATGACAGACAGAAAACTTAATAGATCATGTGATTAGATTAAAGATTATTTTAATCATATCACCCCATGCAAAGCAGTAAAGCTGCAAAGACAAGGTTCTAATGAGTGCGAAAGAATAAGAAAAAAGAGAAAAAAAAACATCAAGGAGCGAGAACAATAAGAATTATCAAGACGAAATTAGATAACGATGGACATAGCATTTAAAACTTTTGAAGGTCAAAGTTTACTGGAAAGAGTGTAACCAGAAGAGAGCTCAATCAATCATGAATTTTATGAAGCTTGCGTAGAAGACCAGCGTATCAAACCCTGTCAAGATATCCAAAGCCACATTTCAAGCTTAGCCGTTATTATCAAGATCTTGATATACATATTCAGTGATGGTCGTTACCAGATCAGCGATAGACCTGGAAAAACGGAAGCCATATTGTTTATCAGAGAGTAGGTTGCGAGAAGTAAGATACTTAACCCCTTCATCATTGATTGAAGCCTCGAATACTTTGCTGAAAACCGGTAGGAGACTAATAGGGCGATAGAAGGGTCATTTTGCGAAGGTGACGGAACACCAGACGTCTAAAGAAATGTGCTCCTGAGCTGGATCCAGTTCTCTTCAGACTCTACAACTATTGCCTTCCCGCTAGGTTGGAAGTCCTCCCCTGTAGTTCTCCTTCTGGCCCTTCTATGGGGCAGTCGATAGCTGAGTTACCACGAAGTCACACGTGTCCTTGTGATCGAGGGCTTGAGCATGCTGGCCTTGTTCAGATTGTTGATCACGCTAGATAATACGCTCTCTCCCAGAAACTGCAACTAAGGTCGGCTCAGCATAGTTGCAGTATAAACCACAGGTGGGCTTTGTGGGTGTTGAACAAACAAAAAATGTGTCTGAGCGCGCGTCTGCAAAAGCGATTGGCTATCCGCCTTAATAGACGGTATCCTCGAATACGAATGGCCAGCTATTATATATATATAAGCCTGAAAAGTGACTTAATTTAATGTCTAATAAAGGAAATTGAGTAAAAGATGTTCTTCAAAAATGTCATGAAAATTAATATTTGTATTCTTTTCGTGTTATATGCTTGATATAACATGAGTTTATGCATTTAAAACATTTTAAATTTTTAAACATTATATTGTCATATATGTTGGCTTGGGAAAGTAGAAATTCTTTCAAGAATGCAGATATTTGAAAAAAAAAAAAAATTCGGAGCGCAGATTTATATTTTTATAAGTTTCAATTGCGGCAATTTCGAGAATTATTCGTCTAAGTATTGTACTTTCTATTTTCATAAATGCGGCATTCATTAGATCAAAATTGTGGTCAAATTTATTTATATGTATAACTAATGCATTTGAAAAAATGTTGTGTATTAAACCACTTTTTTAAAAAAAAATTCAACGAAATAGGATATTCTGGTTATCATTTCAAAGGTAATACAATACAGATTCAAAGAAAGAAGAAATCCTATGCAAAAACCAACAATATCAAGTATTAGAAGCCATAGAGGATTAATTAAATAAAGAGAAAATTAACGTGCTTAATAAAAATTCCGTATTACTAACTGCTTCATTTTGTCTTTGTTTTGCTCTGGAGAACACCCCCCACAATCATTCGCACGTTAACATACGGGCAACCTACACAAGGAAAGCACATAGTGCTGACGTAATAATCAACGCATACTAACTCAGAAAAAAAAAAGAAAGAAAGAAAACAAACGCGCAGATAAAAAAAAAGCGAGTATTGAAAAGTTATCGACGCAATCCCCAAAATTTGACCAAATGATAGGAACTCAGAATTTCTCTTTAATCCAGATTTGGACGGTTCGAGACATTTTTAAACACTTAAAATTATCCAAAGGATTACACGTACAAACAACCAGGCAAAACCTTTTTATATAGAGAGCAATAAAAACGTATACTGAGCAAATATATTTTTCTGGGTTTTTGTATCACTTTATATAAAGAAGAAAATATCTACGTATCAGTGTCTGCTTCGCAAGCAAAACAGCGTCTCTCAACTTAAGAATGTCATTGATCAAGTTTTAAAATCTCGTAAAAAAAATCAAAAAAAATCATCAGCCTAGTATGAGTTACAACAGAGTTTTTTCTTTCTTTCTATCGATCAATCGATCGATCTGACATTTCAACGTTAAAAATGAAATTTTCGATCATAAGACTTCTAGTGCTTATATGCATATGTAAATGTAGTAGTAAGGCGAAAACACGCATTTACAAAGAGACATTACAAAAAAGCAATACCTGCAGATCTTTACGGGCGAATGTTGGTAAGTATGCTTGTCGGGGACATCAGAAATACACACATTTGTGAGCGTCTCACCTCCACTTCCATTCTTTTATTATACAATTAATACACACACACACACACATATATATATATATATATATATATATATATATATATATATATTACATATATATATATATATATATATATTACATATATAGTAATATTTAAAGGATTATTTTTATCAAATATTATTTATTAATATGAACGTTATTTATAGTGGGTAAACGTTTTTGAGTTGCTATAAGGGTTTTTTTTTTATTTTCCCAAACGGTGAAATTAGGAATTCTCGATTGAGGTTGGCTTTTATTAATTTCACTGTTAATGAAAGTTAGATAATTAATAATAAATCAAACTCATTTATATCCTAAAAATATTAATAATTATAATAATGAAAAAATTTATATAACGTTTGGCGTTACATACATAGATACACACAGACATAACTTTTTTTTTTCATATATAACTCCGGATATAAAAAACAAAATTTTACTGTTTTTTATACCCGGGGTTACATTTTCCGATTTCTTTTTGAATTTCTAGGTCTGATGATTTGGATCCTGATTACGATTACAATGTAATAAATTATAACCATAGAATATTAGTGTTTGAGCCTTTTATATTATATTTCTACTCTGTCCAGGACATTGAGTTCTACCTGTATTCTATCCTCTTGGAAATAATATATATATATATATATATATATATATATATATATATATATATATATATATAGGAAAAATATGGAAAAAAAAACAAAAAATGCAAATATGCAAGTTTACTGTTTTTAATGTTGTTTATATGTCGACGTCAGACGTTTCGGTCTAGTAGACCTTCTTCAGGACATAGTTATTAAAACATAATTAAAAATAGACTATATTCAAGTCAACATGAAAAGACGATAGACATAAGAATAATCAAAACAAAACAGTAAACTTGCATATTCGGATTTTTTGTTTTTCCATATTTTTCCTCATACTCTCGGAACTCTATCCACATATTTGCTTATATATATATATATATATATATATACATTGACCACTAATATTATATATATATATACACATACATTGACTACCAATATTATATATATATATATTGACTACCAATATTATATATATATATATATATTGACTACCAATATTATATATATATATATATTGAATACCAATATTATATCTATATATATATATATATATAGACTACCAATATTATATCTATATATATATATATATATATATATAGACTACCAATATTATATATATATAGACTACCAATATTATATATATATAGACTACCAATATTTATATATATATATATATATATATATAGACTACCAATATTATATATATATATATATATATATATATATATATATAGACTACCAATATTATATATATATATATATATATAGACTACCAATATTATATATATATATATATATATATATATATAGACTACCAATATTATATATATATATATATATATATATATAGACTACCAATATATATATATATATATATATATATATATATAGACTACCAATATTATATATATATATATATATATAGACTACCAATATATTATATATATATATATATATATATATAGACTACCAATATTATATATATATATATATATATAGACTACCAATATTATATATATATATATATATATATAGACTACCAATATTATATATATATATATATATATATATAGACTACCAATATTATATATATATATATATATATAGACTACCAATATTATATATATATATATATATATAGACTACCAATATTATATATATATATATATATATATATGACTACCAATATTATATATATATATATATATATATATATAT
>OZ038486.1:49780490-49912990 GCA_964036315.1 Acanthosepion esculentum
AAGAAAAAGAGAAGAACGGAAAGAAAAAGAGAAGAACGGAAAGAAAAAGAGAAGAACGGAAAGAAAAAGAGAAGAACGGAAAGAAAAAGAGAAGAACGGAAAGAAAAAGAGAAGAACGGAAAGAAAAAGAGAAGAACGGAAAGAAAAAGAGAAGAACGGGAAGAAAAAGAGAAGAACGGAAAGAAAAAGAGAAGAACGGAAAGAAAAAGAGAAGAACGGAAAGAAAAAGAGAAGAACGGAAAGAAAAAGAGCAGAACGGAAAGAAAAAGAGCAGAACGGAAAGAAAAAGAGCAGAACGGAAAGAAAAAGAGAAGAACGGAAAGAAAAAGAGAAGAACGGAAAGAAAAAGAGAAGAACGGAAAGAAAAAGAGAAGAACGGAAAGAAAAAGAGAAGAACGGGAAGAAAAAGAGAAGAACGGAAAGAAAAAGAGAAGAACGGAAAGAAAAAGAGAAGAACGGAAAGAAAAAGAGAAGAACGGAAAGAAAAAGAGAAGAACGGAAAGAAAAAGAGAAGAACGGAAAGAAAAAGAGAAGAACGGAAAGAAAAAGAGAAGAACGGGAAGAAAAAGAGAAGAACGGGAAGAAAAAGAGAAGAACGGGAAAAGAAAAAAGGAAAATAGAGATAAAAGATGAAAAAAAGAAAAAGGGGAAAAAGAAAAAGGGGAAAAAGAAGAAAAAAGGAAAAAAGTGTCAAAAGTGAAAAAAGAATAAGAAATAAGGAAAGAATAAGAAATAAGGAAAGAATAAGGAATAAGGAAAGAATAAGGAATAAGGAAAGAATAAGGAATAAGGAAAGAATTAGGAAGAACAATTACAAAAGGAAGAACAATGATAAAAGGACAAAAGAAAAAAGGAAATGGATAAAAGAAAGGAAAATAGATAAAAGAAAGGAAAAAGGAAAATAATTTTAATAACTTTTAAAAATTGGCATACATTCGAATTTCCCTCCCCATGCCAATTGTCACAATTGAAAATAATTTTTTCATTTTTATCATTTGGAACATCTACAAGTGTTTGCTGTACACTGGTGTTATTTATAAATGTTCATTGTGAAATTGTGCTTACATCACGGATAATTATGATCTGGGGTAAAAGATAACATCAGCAGTACGCACTAATCAATGACAGACATTTTCAAGCGTGACATTTATAAAGTAAAACGAAGTTCAGATAACTTTTTTTTAAGAAGCAACGGATCGATTTGAAACTGTATTTATACTGCAAATAGGATCCACTTCTACAAGTAAAAAACAAAACAAACTATTTTTCGATTCTGTCGTCGGTTGGTCGGTCGATTGTTTTGCTGCATATCATCCTGTATAATGCCGAAGCCAACTATTCTGTACGCAATTTTATTTAATTTATTTTATATTTGGAGATTATAATGGTTTAAGTAATACAAGTCTAATTAACCCATAGCTGGGGGAAAGAGGTAGATTCACTTGTAACTTGCGCGTAAGTGAATATAACGAAACTAACTGGAATTGGAACGCGGCTCTCCGATTAACGATTCCGGGCTATTATCTATTACACCACCCGCATATTCAAGCTTACGCCATCTGGTATGCCCAAGCTGTCACCCACCTTGGTGCTGACGATCTGGTGAGTAGAGGGCGGTGCTTATCTACAAAAAGTATACCTGATTTTGTTGAGAGCGGGCCTGTTAATCTAATGAGTGGCGTAGACTGACACTAGAGTTGTTTACCTATAATTTTAAACGTTCATGTCTACTTTACGATTTTTGTAGTTAGGAAGAGTTGAGATAAGTGCTTTCGAAAAAGAAAGAGATTATGTTGAAAGATTAATATTAGTTAATACTTCTACGAAAGATTGTTATTTTATATACGTTTTCCATACTTCAATTGGTTTGGTTAGTTGTTTTGATCATATTTCAAATATTGTTGGGTTATTTATTGTCGAATTTTGTATAAGGTACAGAGAGAAGATTGACCACAGCACTCGGTATCCCGCCATGTCACGTACGCAATGGTAAATCATCGTCCCTCCCTTCGTATTATTAATATGTTAAGTTCAACTCGGACAGCTTATTGTCCCAAAAACTGCTGCTTTCTGCAGCAAACTCCCAATTACTACAATCTTGAATACACTTTTAGAATTAACTTATCTTTCACACACAACATTATCAACAGCACTTCTCGCCTTTTCTTGCGCTCATGCAACACCACACCTTTGAATGGCTCTTGGGCCTTGTATAAGGTGAACATTACTATAACAAACAGATGAAGACTAACCTTACTAACCATTGACTCACACCGAGGCGACTTTTAATTGCAAATAAATCACTAACCAGGAGATAAAACGTCTAGTCAGGTCAATATATTTACGTTATAAATGTGCCGACATGCAAATGAATGCAATTCATGGGCAGTTATGTAGAACTTTTGTTTGCCGGCTAATACAGTCATCCATTAATATGGAGAATCTATTGAGTAGCAAAGAATACTTGTCGAGTTTTTGTTTGCATAAAGAGAGATTCGGTTTGAAATAACTTGTGTTGAAAATTATTGGTTTTGAATGTTTTTATTTTTTTTTATTCATCGTTTTCAGTTGTTAACGCTGGCGTATTTCGTCCATTGATTCTACCATTGAAGCAAACGAGCAAGATTTTACGCGCGTCATTACAATTTATGCGAAGAATGGGGAAACAGGCGTCAGAAAACGTAGAAAACGACTTGCCGAGTTTACAGGAAACGGAATATGAATCCTAACTTGCGTGTAGCGTAACGGATATCGGCGTGCAAAAGGAAATCAGCGAGCCGAGTTCAAATTCCGCACTAGTCTGCTGCATTTATTTTCGCACAAATGCTCTTGGGAAGTGCATGAATCCGTCTTTTCTGTCGCCTATATAGGTTAAATAGCAATGTAGACTGGGGATCTTTAGACTTGGCTGGCAACTAGCCTGAGTAAAAGGAAATCTCGGAATAAAAAAAAAAATGTAACGGAAAACCCACTATCTTTCCAAAGAAATAATAGGCATTCACACTTAATATAGAAATGATCTGCGGGGAGTCATGATCATCTTCATCGTGAAGGGAAGTAGATTTTTTTTAAAAAGTTAATTATCAAAGAAAACATTATACAAAGAAAAGTTAATTATACAAGAAAACATTTCTCGCTGAAGAATGTTCTACTATCAAGTAGAGTTTGAGTTAAAAAATATTATTAAGAATAATCATTGTCAGACAGCGCGGAAGATAGACAACATATTCAAAACATCGAAAGGAGTAAGTGAAAAATAATTTGTCTCAGTTTGCTTATGTTAGTCTCTTGGATGTGTAGCTTCTATTTCTGTTAAGCGGGAAAAAAACAATCTAAAAATGCTATGGCGATTTTCTAAGCGTGGACAAGGCCGAAATTTTCTAGCACCCAGTGAGGATCGAACTCACTATTCAGTTGTAATTAATCTAGCAAGACGAGCTTGCTAGACATTACATCACGTCGAGGTGTCACATCTATGCCCAAACTCAGCTTGATAGTAGAACATTGTTCAGCTTGTTTGTTAATTTTACGATAGGCTAACCCTTGTTGGGTTACTGAATATTAAGTTTTGTATAGAGCTCCGAAGGGCAATCGTAATCACGACTCAGTAATAAATGTCAGTCATACTAGACCGTTAATCATTACCCAACGACGATGATCCCTTTATCACGTTTAGGGAACAGAATATAATGGCCGATGGGAAATTATTAATTTATAATAAAGCAACGCAAAAGATTACAATGCAAAAAGAAATGAACCAGAACTAACAACAACAAATGTTAGTTTCCATCCAAAGAAGGTGATCCCGTGTATGTGGTTATATTACACTAAGCTCACTAGTCAGTTATTTCCGGAGAAGAATGTTTCAGTGGACGATGTATGGCTCCAAATGAGATCAAATGAAGCAGAAACAAAAGATGTCGATGCGCCATTAAGGGAATGTTATGCATGTTATCAGAATAGCGTTCCATCGCATGGCTTATTGAACGAGACAAATTTACACCTTAGCTGGGAAACTTTCATTCATCCACTGTATCTATCAGGTCATTTTCCAAAATGGAAAAATTCACTTTCCACGAAGACTACAAAAAACACGTAGATGGTTTCTTTGCTTAGAAATAAAAACGTCATAGGAGATTTGAATTTGGAAGTAGTCGAAATGATGACAGAATACATTGGCATAAAGTAATATACTAATTATTAATGGAACACGAAGATGATGCCAGATGTGTTATGAACATCTGCCATGAAAAATAAAGCACCGAGTGGCCGGCAACATTAATCGGTGGGAAAATAATCAACTAAAAGTGAACACTCAGGTCGCTATTGAAGCGTGGCTAGAAAGTAATGATTCTTTTTTTTTAATGTACCGTATCCCTTCAGTACGTAGGCGATCATATCCCTCGACATCTTCCTTTTTCTTATAGCTCTTAATAAGTTTTATCTTATTTCTCCCAAATCTTTTTCTACCATCAATTTACCCAAGCTCATCAAACATGTTATGCGCAGCTTTTCTATGCCCCTCTTTCCCTCAATCCGTCCTGTGAGTATCGAATTTTTCAAGCTCTTCCCCCTCCTTACGTACCGCAGAAATTTCAACAGCCTCTTCCTGATGTTTCGTACAAGTTTCCTTTTTGTTTCCATTCTCTCCAAAACCTATTTGGTTTATTATTTTACTCCGAAATCTCCCAGGCTTTGACATTTTTTGTTCGTAATTGTCTATTCAAAGCGGTCAACAGCTGTCTGAAACATGTGTCCCCTACAGCTTTCAATACATCGTGAAATCTCTATTATATATATTCAGTTACATTTTGTATTCTCATAGCCGAGGCATCGAAGGAGACCAAAGAAAAGCAGCACCACTGAAATCGCTCAAAATTTTCTTATGAATTTAATGTTAATATTTAATATGTATTTTTTTACTGTATCTGACAACTTGTGTTTCTCAGATTTGGCATTACATCGAAAGATGTGATAGAGATTACAGTTTGCTCAAACAGTACTTTGTTGCTTTTCGTTTTCTTTATCCTTATACATTCCTATATTTAAGCTCACCCCAGAACCTCGAGTGGAACACGGATATAAAATCCATTGCTAAAGACATTGGAAAAATGGTCGGTCTCCTGTAAAGCTCTAGTAAGCTCCTGACTCCCCCTGCTATACTCTAAATTTACATAAGCCAGATCAAATCGAAGATAGAGTATTTTTGCCATATCTGAGCTGGAAGTCCTCAGCCTATACGTTCTAGTTTTGATACAGTTAAACATCAAGAAAAAAATAATCCAAATCATCATAATCATCAACCTCGGCAAAACTAATGTATTAATGAGGATTCGACCTTTGCAAGAGAGATCAGGCCGATAATGAAGTACTACTGCCATATATGGGCTGGAGCTGTTTTGTATCTAGCACAAGTTTCGTCAAAGTTCCAAAGTGTTGACGCGGACTTGTTGGTAATGAATTATTTCCACACCTCATTTTTACAAATCAAACGTTGTAACACTCTCGCTAATCTATTTTCAGGGAAAATGTTCTGACGAACTACATTTCTTAGTTTCCAACACTAACCCTCACAGTTAAGACCCGCCATGCCACCTACACTGAGACGAACCATTCTCGTTCACTTCATATTCCATTAGAAAGAAGTGTCACTCGGAGAACTTTTTTCCATGAACTGCTCCTTTGTGGGAACGACTCCAAAGGGGATGCTTTCCTGACAATTACAATTTTAATCACTTCGAATATAGTGTTAACCGTAATCATTCCAATTTTCGAGCAAGCAAGATTTTTCAGTGACTGTTATATACCGTACCTATGAACACTAACGGGTATGTCCCAATCCAGATAAATACGTTGGACATTAAGTGGGAATAATATGCTGTCTACACTGGGTGTAAATTGCTCTCTCGAGTAGTGTGTACCCATTGTTACTTATCGGGCACAGGGATACGTCCCTGCGCTGGGAGTATCACAGCTATGACAAGCTTACACCAGCAGCCTGAGTGAAGGCACTCGAGTCCTCACGTTAAAAACCGATCTTGTGTCACAACCTGACTCAGTGGGGTGTCAAGTAAATGCAAATATGCTGTCTACGCTGTCAGCGTGGGAAGCTCTTGCTATGTCGAACTCTGCCGTCGGGCAGAGAGGAACCCGGACGATGCTATGCCGAAAGTCAGAGTCTCGTCCGGGGAGGTAGACATACCCGATCTCGTGTATGCGGAGTCTACGGTCAATTTTTGCCCGAGACCACGGGCCCGGATTTCCCCACATTAAGTTCGGCCTTGTGTCACATCCTACATCGTGGGGGAGGCAGGTAAATATCGTAATATGCTGTGGAAGTAGTCCACCACTATCAGTGGTTTATCTACTTCACGCCGCTGGCGAGTATTGTATTTTGTTGATGTTATAAACATTACCATTTCGTTTTCAACCCCTGTTTTGGCCATTCCTCGTTTAGTAACCCTTTCTAGGTTACAACAGTAACCCTCTAACCCGAGTGGCTCCTGGGCCTTGTACATTGCAACGAAATGAATGATTTTGAACGGTACTGATTTTAATAAAATAGCCTATTCAGTTTTATTCAAGATATATTCATTGAGGAAAATATCGACATTGGCTGTTTACAGATATTTTAATGTGGGAATGTCCAAGATAATTCCAATTCGTAATTGTTTTTCTTAAATTAAGAGTTTCCCTATTCTTAAATACATTGCTACCCAAGGTTACGAAGATTAACCGATAGCTCCGCAGGTGGCGATGATATGACAAGCATACTGTGCAGTCGACAAAATCAAAAACGAATAACGCACATCCACGAAATAAAAAAAAATTAGATGGCGACAATTTACACATCGCACACTGTATATATTGTCGCCATTTTATATATTTAATTACGCGCATGGTCACAGTCATGGCGTCAAACAATTTCTGCGACCACATCATCATTACATTTGGCCACCAGACTCCCCAGACTGCAACCGCCTTAATTATTGTGTGGGGTGCAGTTGAGCAAAAGACCAACACAAATCCTTGTAGAACCAAAGATGAACTGAAGGTAAAGATTATGGCAGCATTAACCCAATCAAACAAGGAAAATATCCAGAGATTCAGGAGATTCTTAAGTCTACTAAAGGCTATAGTTGAAGCCAATGGCAATTTTATTGAACAAATTTACTCTTCCGTATTTTCTGTATTTGCGCTGAATTCTTCTCGTTGATCTGAGAGAAATCTTGCGTGTTGCATCAGATCTCGATTTGTTCTCAACAGTTTTCACCTTTTTATACTCAACAATAACAGAACTAATAGTAGTAAATGGTATATTCAGGATATTTGCAATTTTCCTATAGCCTTTGCCTTCCTTCCAATGTTTGATGATCAATTCTTTTTGCTAATTTGATAGTTCCTTGCCTTTCCTCATGATGATAATTATTGTGTATGATTTGTGTTCGGAGATAACCTTATATAAGAAATGAATTGCGAAATGTCTTAGATTACTCCTCTATTAAGCTAATGGGAAGAACCTAGAAAAATTATAGAAAGACTTATGTAAATAAAGGTAATTTGATATTAAAGACCTTTTGTACAAATACTTTTTTCGCTTCGAAATTTTATAAATAACAATTTCATTTATAACAAAGTTTTCTTATTTTTCGCATATTGAAGTCGTGGAGAAATATTGTATGGTTTTTAAGTTTTACATAAGTTATAACTATGTTAATTAAAAATGTAATTGTCTAGGAATATTTATTTCCTCCCACCGTGTATACATTTTTGTGAGTACATATATATATATATATATATATATTTGGGTATTTTAAATCTGTTGTAAATATTTCAATAGTTAAAAAATTTCTTTAGATATAGTTAAAAAAAAAAAATCTTTTTAAACAACGTCTAAAATACTATCGTTAGATTTACGTTCAAAAATTCAAACAGTTGCATTCCACATCACGTAACGTCCGCGTCTAACGACGGACGCTGTAAAACAAACTCCCAAATACAGTAATACAGTAATTCAATTAATTTCTGAGGAAGGACCGAGGTGGTCTGAAATATTAAATATATATAAAAACATATAAGAGTCTGTCTATATTTCTGAGATGAGGTATTATGTACAGTATTTACATTAGTCGAACTATTGTCCTCATCTTTGTCGCCATATTTGTCACAACGTTTCGGCCGTTGTACGCTCCGGCCTTCTTCAGGTGGTTGGAATTTCGAACCGAACCCTTTATTTCGATCACTGGGGTAGACTGTTCTAGTTCCAAGAGCCATGTTTGATGGATGTCAGTTATCAGTTATCTCCTGGTAATTTTCCCTCTGAAAGTTCTCCACTGCCTGAACCGGGTATTGAACTCACTCTTTTGGGTCTGTCACTGGATCTAACCAACGCCTTTATCCACTGTATCATGTGTCCTTGAGGACATAAATAAATACATTCGCAAAAAAGAAAAAACATCCAATTTTTTTTCAGTTATTTTATCTATATATTATATACATATCAAGAAAGTATACGTAGCTTCTCATTATGCTATATATATATATATATATATATATATATATATATATATATATATATATATATATATAGTGTGTGTGTGTTTGCAGGAAATTGATATCTTCATGTTGTTTTACAAATAAAGGGACACTATTTATAGAACGGAATACAAAATTCCCAGCTAAGTTCAGTTTACATACTCTGATTAAATTCCTGTTTAGTGCTGCTTATGTGTCTTCATGCTCGCCAAACGTAATGCCAATTTCATTATTATTATTATTCCTATTATCCTCCTCTTCTGTTTACAATGGAAATTAAATTTATTGCTATCCAAATAATGGCAACTGTACTCTTACGCGAACAATTAAAATAAAAAGTCATTCCTAATAGTATTTCCTGGAATGTTTTGACAGAATTACAAATGAGTAGGAAGTTGTTTCTCGCTAATTGTATAACTGCAATAACAGGAATAAGAAAATATAGAACGATTTTCACATTAAACAAATATCCTGCTGTGTTATCCAATGAACTTCCCTGTTTTGTTTAGTGTAAGGAGTCGATTATGAAATGGTGTTAAGAAAGGATTTCAATATTCGACCATTTCCAATCTGGACATTGCACAACCAGTGTTTGTCATCGTTGCATTACATTTAATAAGCACCAGTAGCATTAACAGGCAGAACAACTATCTTACCGACTACTGCAACATGATTAACAGCAGCAACAACCCATAATATCGTTATAGTTTGAAAGTTACTGATGACTCAACAGCTGGTTTCAGCAAATAGCAACACCTGGACTTTCTCCTACGTAACACCCGGTTTCTTTTAAAAGTGAGGGTCAATGCCTCCTTTTATTCAACGATAGAAAATACATAGAGCTAGACACTGAATAACAAATGCTCAATCTGGATGTAGGCAATTATAGCTCAGCAAAGTTTTTTTTTATTATTATTAACTGTGAATTGCCAAACTTAGAAATATAGTTGAAAGATAACCTGATGATTTTAATTCATAGTTTTCCTTCTCCTAGATTGGTTGTCACCCAAGTTTCGAGAGTCCGGTCTATTTTGATGGTTAATCTATAGTTAAGAGAAGGGTTAATGCTTTTCCGGAGAGAATCTTTTGATATTATCTGGGAATTAAAATATATTCTCAGGGAAGGTAGTAGACTCTACTAGACTTCTACACAGTTTGGAATTTAATGTTTTCATTTTTCTAGACTGGTTGTATCCCTATCAAAGCTATAGTGGTCAACTCTAAGCTGATATTTGCTCCACAGTGAAAGGGATGGATTCATTCGTTTCCCAAAGTCATGTGCGTGAATATAAACGTTACTAAATTGGCCAAAAGTGAACGCTACTGAATAGATTGTCCGATTCCACTCTCAGCGCCAATAACATCAACGCTACCAACATATCCTATTTTTGTTTAAAATAACACTAATTTGTACACTATTACTACGTTGACAACAATTAAGTTTGGATTTTAACCAAAAGAAGGTAATCACTAAAACAAGCAACTTTGTTTTATTAACAAGTGTAAATCAATATACTGCCAATATTTCTGCAGATTTATTTTCTCAAAAAAATTCGCGAAATTCAACGAACAGGTAGGAAAACAAAATCTATCTTGGAAGGGTATTAGAAAAATCCAGAACAAATACTGAGAGCAAACAGTCTTCCTACAGATATAAAAAGAATAGAGTAGGTAAAATCGCCGATCTCACATAAAACCCTGCCCAGGTGAGTGGACTGGACAGGACATTCCAGCATTGCCTCAGTGTGACGGAAAAATACAGGAAGAAACCGTCTATTGAGGAAAGGAATCCGAAGTTCCTTCTCTATGAGGAACTGAGCATTAGCACGAGGGAGACCTCATTTTCGCTTCAAGGACGTCCGCAAAAATGGCATGAGGGCGATGGACAAAGACATTGAGAGGTGTCAAGACGTTGCCAATGATCGCTCACGCTGGAAATACGATTTACATCGAGAGAAGAAACGAAGTTTTGCCGCAGAGGTAAAGCGTGGTCAAAGGAAAGAAAACGTGTGGACATCAGGAGAGAGCGTCTTCACATGCATTCGTTATAATCAAGACCGTCACTCCCGCGTGTGCTTGTACAGCCATAACAGATGCTGCGACGCCATCAGCAGCTAACGCATAACTTTTTGGGCGCAGATCCAAGAAATCTCGAGACTGATGGATGCTCTTGTTCATACTAAATCACAGCGAACATGCATTTCATGAAGAGTATCAGTACGCTTTTCGAAATAGAATATATTAAATAGACAAGGTTGATACGCAAAAAAGACATCAAAGTAGTTTTCTGAATATATTTTAAATGGAGTCCAGCAGAAGATTATGCTGCTGCAGATTAATTAAGAGATGAAGATGCAAATTTCTTTCTGTGACTAGAAAGTCTCCTATAATCAAAATTTTCCAAACAACACTATATCACATTTTATTATTCACGTCAATGTTTTCCGTAATATATTCAGTATTAAACAACCGAACTTGGCAAAGTATTCAGGACATTTTGTTATATATACAATGAAGATATACTATATGAAGTGCAGCTCATAATATTTGTTATTGTTATATATATATAAAACATGATTTACACCGAGGGCTGGATCATGGAGAGAAGAAACGAAGGCATGCCACCGTGGAGAATCGTGATCGAAGGAAAGGAAAACAACACGGCGACATCGGCGGAGAGCTTCTTCACGTGCATTCTTTACACTAAAGACTGTCACACCCGTGTGTGCCTGTACAGCCATAACAGATGCTGCGCCGCCATCAGCAGCTAAGGCATAACATTTTGGGACGCAGATCCGTGGGCTGCGGAGACCGACGGATCCCACACATGGGTACAAATAAATAGAAAAGCGAGCTACAACTAGAATGAGTCTTCTCACTAAATGTATTAAAATTCTGCAGCGAAGTTATTCTAAACGCGTTTGAGATTTTATCAGGATTTGTCATCGGTGGAAGGAATCTTGATATAAGAAATGGCACTGTTTTTATGGGTGACTCCGAAAGAAAACTACAAGACCTCCTAGACAAGGCAGTAAAGAAAAGCGAGAAGCAATGGTAAAACAGTAAGATGCATTTTTGTCAACAGGAATCATTTTGTTTTGATTTTAATCATTTCACCCCAAGCAAGGCAATGCCGCATCTAAGACGCAATTGCATACAAATTGTGAGAGAATATGAGAAAAAATATGTTGAGAACAGAAATTAAGACAGAAGATAACGACTGACACTGAACTTCAAAACTGAAATGGAACTTTGACAGGAAAGCAAATCTGAGTTCAACAAGCAGAAAAACAAAAACTTAGCATAGAATTCAGTGTTACATCTAGCCAATTCAATTGTAAAATGATGAGACCTTGGCGCCAGTCTAGTACCGCACTTCAATTCATAAAGTCTAGGTACGAAAGGGGAAGGTAATATTTATTTTGGAAATACAAAACCAAAAGGATAGAATAGGAGAAGGCTGGATTTCAATCTATCTTATCTTAAACTTAGCCAGAATTTCTGAGCCAAACATACCACAGAATTCATTGCACCAAAGCAACACATTTTTTCCATTCTCACTACATCCATTATAATGGCCCCAAAGTCTCTCTGAAGTCCTAACCAGTTCCCATATTTATAATTTGTCTTGGCGGGTGGGGTGAGAATAGAAATAACTTACCAAAGAGGAAAGTACATCAGAACAATTATCATGAAAATATTTATAGAAAATTCAAAGGAAAGCTACCGTACAACGGTGGGAAAATCGCTGAAGACAAGATGCCAGGTTAGAACCAATACCATTGCAGGTTTCATCAAGAATATCCAAATATATAGCTGAAACACCAGGTAATACCTGGACGAATGGTAGACAGATGTGAACGATAGATTTTGGCACGAAACAGTGAACCAACTTTCCTAGTAGCAGACGTAGCAATTGATTCAATATAATCGTACCACTTCATGTCAGCTGAAAACGTTATCCCGAGAAGGAGCAATGAGCCATTTTTCTGTAGGTTAGCATCAGCCATGCTGATAAAGGAAAAATGTTTTTTTAACAGAAGATGGAAAATGTGAGACCAAAATACAAAGGTACATTGGAATAACAAAGGTGCCTTCCCAAAACTAAGCAAAATACGGAGAAACAGGAACAGTTAGTTCGAAACAAAGCAAATAGTGCTGAACTGCTATGTAATATCAATCACATATAATGTGAAAACTGAACATTCCCTAATAGCTGAAAAGCCACAAAAATAAGCTTCTACAGAAGTGCATTGAAAATACCATGGACTTCACATGTGAATAACGAGGAAATTTTAAGGAAAACGGAAGCAAAATGGACACTTCGTTAAAATTTCTAGCTCACATAATTGTATTTCATAATACAGTGTAACCCGGATATAAGAGACCCGGATGTAAGATAAACCCTGATATAAGAGATTTTCTCTGGTCCCAAATTAGAGCCTGTGTTAATGTGTATATATATATATATATATAATATACCAAACCCGGATATAAGAGAAACACGGATATAAGAGACTTCCCCGGTCCCTCTTTTATATCCGGGTTACACAGTATTATTTTTATTCAATGTGTGTGTGTGGAGGTGTATGTGTCGGTTTCGATAAAACCTGGATTTTCGCTCAAAGTGTTATGCCTCAGCTGCTGATGGTGGTGCGGTTTCTGTTATGACTGTACAGGCCCACACGGGAGTGACAGTCTTGACTGCAATTAATGTATGTGAAAGCTTTCTCTCCCGATGTTGTTTTGTTTTATTTCCTTCGTGCACACTTCTCTCCCCCCCTCGGGCGGCAAGCCTTTGTTTCACCTATCCTCGCTTCAGCGCTCGGCGTAAATCGCGTTTTATTTAATACGCAGTTTTCTACATACAACCTGTGAATGCTTTCGTCAGCCGCCAACAAATGGAGGTAACGCAGTTTCTGTGGCAAAGGCGGTACTGCCACGCCTGGTGCCACAAGCAGATTTTACCAACGGACAGGGTATTTTTTTTTGTAGACGTGTGCGATTTCTTTTACAACTGCAAATCAGATTTTCAACGTTCTGTTAAAAGCGTTTGCTTTTGATCTTTAATACACAACGAGCTCGTAACTACCATCATCAATGACATAGAAACGTGGATAAACAGGCGTGCTTCAATTCGGAAGTAGCATTGTGTTGCGAGCATGTTTATTTTGGATCTTGACCATATCCAACTCGAGGCCTGTGGTCTGAAGACGATGTGAAGCACGCTTCAGGCTTCGGCCAGTGATGCCCACCTTCAAAAAGAAGGACACGATTGACCGTACAGGATATCCTCGGCACCCGACATCAGTAGGTAGAACATAACATGTCCGCCACTTTTTCACGCAGTCGGATTGTAGTAATTCATAGCGGTTTTTTTTACTCGCCCCCACTACACTCCCTGTTTTACTTCCATAGAACTATTAATTCCACTAGAAGGACACACTTCTTTGAATCAGACCACACTACAATATCATGCGGCTTTTTGAATGATGTGTACCGGAAATTGCAGAGGTCTTCTAAGATCAGCTAACACACTCCAATCACGGGTTCCACTCGGTAGCGTCATGTTGGGAGTTATTTGAGTTTTTCGCACAGGGTAATCAACTTCATTGTGAAAACGGATCTTATTTTCTCTGGCTGTTAGAGGATGTTTGTTGGCTGCTTCTCTGTACTGATTACGTCGATGACTACTTGCAGCACTTTGTTATGACGCCACGTGCTCTCTGCATGTCCGCAAAGTGCCTCGATCACTTTGACATAATTCGCATACATCGGAGTCAGTGTACTCCCACAGCTCCAGGTCGGTCGCATTTGATAGATCATATGCAGATCATAGGAAGGAATGATAATGCCAATGGCTCAATTGCAATTAGTGTATTCCATAACAGCTTCACTCCATGTAGTACAAGCACTTTGTTTAGACTAAAAAACAACAATAGCTGTTCGCTGCTCTTCCTCGAAATTTCTGCTTTCTTCAATGCCAATGTATCGTTTTTCCTTTGAACCCTGTTTGGAGAATAAAACTGGTTGTTTGTGCTGCCCAGGCAAGCTCGATTAGTTTGGGTCACCTCCATAATCTCCTTGGTTCTTGAGTGGCTTCTACTGCCGACCATTCCTGCCAGTTTTGATATCTGGCTGTAACCTGCGGACGAACTCGTCGGTTAATTTCCTTGTAATGACGTGAAAGCGTACCTTCTCGACTTTGAACTTCTCCACCAATGAGGAGATGGGAGGTTGCAGTTTTCCGGAATTGGTATAGAGTCCCACTGTGGAGAAGCAGGTGGAGGGAGACTCAAAGCCACTTGCGCAGGTACTTTTTGATACACTGTTTCGTCTGTTGAACGCAAGACCGTAATATCATACACCTGTAACAGCCACAGAAGCCGGAGCAGCACACCATATTAGTAGCACCAAGCTTTCAGTTTTCCGGAGAGATGGGATCTGTCGATAGATTCAGCTCCTCCTTGTTCCACATTCTGTACCTCTTTACCGCGGTGCCGATCAGCCAGTGGAATTTTATACAGCCGTCTGAGGCTCTTCACTGGTTTTTCTTTGACTGTGGGGATCATGTCACCCCCCCCCTCTCACCATCGCACCAATGCACGCGTGAATCTCCCTGACAGAGCCTCCGAGTAATGATAAACACCGGCATTTTGGGGGTTTAGCTTACATTCTAACCCACGTGAAGAGCTTATGGTAGCGCCGCAGCAGTTCATCGGCACCAACCTTAGACAGGACCAGAATGGTGATGTCATCCATGAACGCTCTGGGAGGCGAAAGGACCAGTTGTTCCTTAGTCATCACTCCCGTTGCTGTGTCCGTTGCAACACGTAATCCGAGTTCAATGAACATCATGAAAAAGTGGCGAAATCCCCCCCCCCATCATGATGGCCACCACGAGAGCTGGCTACTTGCTGGTTTAGTTACCATCAGTGATCTGCATAAACGCTTCTCTGAAATATTTCATTATAATTTCCCAATCATGACGCTAAGATTGAGTTCCAAAGCATGTGTGAATGCTCCAGGGAAGCCAGATATCCTTGCCTTCTGGACAGCTGTGTTTATGTAATGGTTACCTAGCAGGAATACGATGGGCAAGGACCAAAAAAATTATCCTCTATATTCAGCACGGAGATGGGGCGGAAGTTTGCAATGCTCTTTGCATTCTTTTCCTTAAGTAACCGAATTCCATCAGCCAGTAACAATTCTTATGATACAATACCTTGTTTCCATGCACGGTCTAGAAGGATGGTGAGATGCTTGATGACGTTTGAACAATTTTTATTCTACTTGTAAGATATTACATTCATTCCAGCGGAACTATCGGTACGGGATTTGCGGACGAATTTCCCTTAGCTTTAGTCCGCTGTCTATAAAGATTACCTCGGGTTTTGGTTTGGTTTGTTATACGGCATATCAATCTCAATGTATTATTTAATGCCGACAAAAGTTTTATTGGTGGTAATATTTTTTTTTCAAAAAAATGTATAACCGGGATTATCTTTTTTTCCAAAAATGTATTGTTGGTAATATTTTTTACACAGTATTTCTGGTATTAAAACCTATTTTTACACTTTCATAGTGCTTTGACCCCAGTTTGGGTGGTTAACTATTTGCCCATAACTGGGACCCTAAAAGGGGAAACCACACCGGGTTGGGGTGGAGCTGGGAACACCAGCAATTAAGAGGTGGTCCCACGCTCCTTAAAACCTCCAGATCAGAGGCCTTGCAGTTGGACGTAGTTTATCGCCTTACTCAGGAGAGATTGTCTCAGGAACTCGTGACCTAGGAAGGTCATTCATAGGAGAGATTCGAACATCTTTCCAAGTATCAGAATACGTTATCATCAGGTTCTTTTCGAGTTCCACCTGCGGTACGTCGAGTTTGCCGCTCTTAATCTCGGTGAACGGCTTTTCAGCAAAAGCGTATGGATTATAGTAAAAATGATCTCCGAGGCTGTCGCTTTTTCTTCCGATGTTTTCTTTGGTTCTCAGCTCTCGAGATGACTAAGATCCTTGCTTTAATACCCTTAAGCAGGTTCTTAAGGCCTGTCCTCTCATAAATTGGAGCTTCTTTGAGTCGGTCCTTCACAATTCTCTGCTTTTTTTTTACCCTTCTGAATCTGTCTTCTACTTGGTGGCTTCTCTTCTTTCCTATCATCTCTTGCAGTTGCCACACCAAACCACATACAAAAATAACACGATACATGCTTTTCTGTTTAACAGTTACATATGACGTCATTATGAACTGATTCCATATCCAGCTTTCCAAAAACGCCAAAATTTAGTCAGAAAATATTATCTACCTTACTGATAGTCACCACTTGTTGATAATGACGGGATAGTCGAAAGTATTGTAAGAAAACAAGAAACAACATTAACTTTGGACAGTTTATTCATAATTTTAATCCGATGGGCAACATCCCAATCGCAAATTGGAAAATATAAACTAAATCAGTGGAGTGTTGACAGTCAGACGCCTGTCTCAGTTGTCTTCAAACGACCGCGTCTCCTGTTTATCCAGTACAAATGTAGGTTTTATGCTTTGTGGACAGAGAAGAAATAATGTTGGCAAATCAATAGCAAAAAGGCAGTCAATCGTTAAAATGAGTACAGCAAACAGCCTTATTCCATCATACCTTATATATATATATATATATATATAGATATATATAAGAGAGAGAGAGAGGGCCGAGAGAGAGAGAGACACGCACACAAGGACAGAGCGAGATTGAGACACGCACACAAGGACAGAGCGAGATTGAGACACGCACACAAGGACAGAGCGAGATTGAGACACGCACACAAGGACAGAGCGAGATTGAGACACGCACACAAGGACAGAGCGAGATTGAGACACGCACACAAGGACAGAGCGAGATTGAGACACGCACACAAGGACAGAGCGAGATTGAGACACGCACACAAGGACAGAGCGAGATTGAGACACGCACACAAGGACAGAGCGAGATTGAGACACGCACACAAGGACAGAGCGAGATTGAGACACGCACACAAGGACAGAGCGAGATTGAGACACGCACACAAGGACAGAGCGAGATTGAGACACGCACACAAGGACAGAGCGAGATTGAGACACGCACACAAGGACAGAGCGAGATTGAGACACGCACACAAGGACAGAGCGAGATTGAGACACGCACACAAGGACAGAGCGAGATTGAGACACGCACACAAGGACAGAGCGAGATTGAGACACGCACACAAGGACAGAGCGAGATTGAGACACGCACACAAGGACAGAGCGAGATTGAGACACGCACACAAGGACAGAGCGAGATTGAGACACGCACACAAGGACAGAGCGAGATTGAGACACGCACACAAGGACAGAGCGAGATTGAGACACGCACACAAGGACAGAGCGAGATTGAGACACGCACACAAGGACAGAGCGAGATTGAGACACGCACACAAGGACAGAGCGAGATTGAGACACGCACACAAGGACAGAGCGAGATTGAGACACGCACACAAGGACAGAGCGAGATTGAGACACGCACACAAGGACAGAGCGAGATTGAGACACGCACACAAGGACAGAGCGAGATTGAGACACGCACACAAGGACAGAGCGAGATTGAGACACGCACACAAGGACAGAGCGAGATTGAGACACGCACACAAGGACAGAGCGAGATTGAGACACGCACACAAGGACAGAGCGAGATTGAGACACGCACACAAGGACAGAGCGAGATTGAGACACGCACACAAGGACAGAGCGAGATTGAGACACGCACACAAGGACAGAGCGAGATTGAGACACGCACACAAGGACAGAGCGAGATTGAGACACGCACACAAGGACAGAGCGAGATTGAGACACGCACACAAGGACAGAGCGAGATTGAGACACGCACACAAGGACAGAGCGAGATTGAGACACGCACACAAGGACAGAGCGAGATTGAGACACGCACACAAGGACAGAGCGAGATTGAGACACGCACACAAGGACAGAGCGAGATTGAGACACGCACACAAGGACAGAGCGAGATTGAGACACGCACACAAGGACAGAGCGAGATTGAGACACGCACACACACAAGAACAGAGCGAGATTGAGACACGCACACACACAAGAACAGAGCGAGATTGAGAGAGAGAGACACACACACACAAAGAACTGACCGAGAGAGAGAGACACACACACACAAAGAACTGACCGAGAGAGAGAGACACACACACACAAAGAACTGACCGAGAGAGAGAGACACACACACACAAAGAACTGACCGAGAGAGAGAGACACACACACACAAAGAACTGACCGAGAGAGAGAGACACACACACACAAAGAACTGACCGAGAGAGAGAGACACACACACACAAAGAACTGACCGAGAGAGAGAGACACACACACACAAAGAACTGACCGAGAGAGAGACACACACACACACAAAGAACTGACCGAGAGAGAGAGACACACACACACAAAGAACTGACCGAGAGAGAGAGACACACACACACAAAGAACTGACCGAGAGAGAGAGACACACACACACAAAGAACTGACCGAGAGAGAGAGACACACACACACAAAGAACTGACCGAGAGAGAGAGACACACACACACAAAGAACTGACCGAGAGAGAGAGACACACACACACAAAGAACTGACCGAGAGAGAGAGACACACACACACAAAGAACTGACCGAGAGAGAGAGACACACACACACAAAGAACTGACCGAGAGAGAGACACACACACACACAAAGAACTGACCGAGAGAGAGACACACACACACACACAAAGAACTGACCGAGAGAGAGAGACACACACACACAAAGAACTGACCGAGAGAGAGACACACACACACACAAAGAACTGACCGAGAGAGAGACACACACACACACAAAGAACTGACCGAGAGAGAGACACACACACACACAAAGAACTGACCGAGAGAGAGACACACACACACACAAAGAACTGACCGAGAGAGAGAGACACACACACACAAAGAACTGACCGAGAGAGAGAGACACACACACACAAAGAACTGACCGAGAGAGAGACACACACACACACAAAGAACTGACCGAGAGAGAGACACACACACACACAAAGAACTGACCGAGAGAGAGACACACACACACACAAAGAACTGACCGAGAGAGAGACACACACACACACAAAGAACTGACCGAGAGAGAGTGACACACACACACAAAGAACTGACCGAGAGAGAGACACACACACAAAGAACTGACCGAGAGAGAGACACACACACAAAGAACTGACCGAGAGAGAGAGAGAGACACACAAAGAACTGACCGAGAGAGAGAGAGAGACACACACAAAGAACTGACCGAGAGAGAGAGAGAGACACACACAAAGAACTGACCGAGAGAGAGAGACACACACACACAAAGAACTGACCGAGAGAGAGAGAGAGACACACAAAGAACTGACCGAGAGAGAGAGACACACACACAAAGAACTGACCGAGAGAGAGAGAGACACACACACACACACACACACAAAGAACTGACCGAGAGAGAGATAGAGACACACACAAAGAACTGACCGAGAGAGAGATAGAGACACACACACAAAGAACTGACCGAGAGAGAGATAGAGACACACACACAAAGAACTGACCGAGAGAGAGATAGAGACACACACACAAAGAACTGACCGAGAGAGAGATAGAGACACACACACAAAGAACTGACCGAGAGAGAGATAGAGACACACACACAAAGAACTGACCGAGAGAGAGAGAGAGAGAAAGAGACACACACACACACACACACTCAAGAACTGAGAGACAGAGTGAGAGAGAGAGAGAGACACACACACGTTACAGAACCGACCGAGTGACAGAGAGTCACACACAAAAGAACTGACCAAATGACAGAGAGTCAGACACACAAGAGGAGAGAGAGAGAGAGAGAGAGATAATAATAGCCCGAGAGAGACACACACGCAAGAACAGGCCGAGATATATGGATAGACAGAAATGTTCTGAGATACTCGGTTAAATGTATATGACTATAATTATATATATATATATATTAGAGAGAGAAACTGAGATCGGTGTTCAGATATATTACATGCGTCATGCAAACATGGGAAAAGTATATAATTGATGAATCGTATTGAAAACCTGGGAGATTGCGAATTGCCCAATTGAAATAATAAACAACAATCCCATTTCTATTTCCGCTATCCAACCGCGATCAACCACAATCCAGATATTTCTGCGTACGCCGCGCCTTTTGTAATCCGATTCAAATTAGTCTGCTGAATTTGGAAGTTAGCCTATAATTCATTCTAATCCCCCTTACTTTTTTTCTTATTTCATTTTTTAATTGGTTCTCCGTTTTGGAAAATTGTTTCGCAGACCGTGTCTTTTGTGTACTTTATTCGATCTGCAGTGCGACTCCCACAAACGTGGAGCCAGTTGAACATTCGGTTAGGAAGTCATTATCTATTAGTTCGTTGGATTTGACTTGGTTTAATTGTACGTTAACGGTATCTTTTAAATTCCAAAGTATTATATTACCGAAATTTTGATAACCAACCGATATATCCTTTTAAAGAAGGACTCAAACTGAGGCTCTCGAGGCGAATAGATATCGTTGGTAGAGCTTTTATTTTCATTTCCTATCAGGATCTAAAGAAGCGTAAAGCCCTTCGTTAATCGCTCTTCCGTTAACACAACCCGTAAATGTATCATATAGTAACTGTTTGACGTCATCCCAACCTACAGATCTTACGGATAGTACATTTTAAATATTTTCCTTCCATGTTGATTTTTTACAGCAAGTTTCACCCTGTACAAGGCCCGGAGGCCTCTCGAGATAGAGGGTTACGCCAAGAAGTAGTTTATGTAGATAGGAAGGGAAGATATTGGTTAACACTAGACTTGAACAGGTTTAGATTCTAATGATCGGAGAAACATCCTCTTGAGAGTCTGTTCCACAGAGCAGTGGCTTGCGGGAAGTAGCTGTTTGTGTGGCACTTACTTCTTAGCGATGGAATACGGAGGAAATTTGGGTGGTGTGCTACAAAGTAAGCGACATAGCGGGTCCTAAACTGTGAAGGTTAGAGCTGGCGGAACCAAGTAATGTAGTTCGTTTGAGCACCTTGCATGGAAACAGTGATAGAGCAGGGACTCGCCACATCCCGCCTGTGAGAGAGAGGTTGGAGGGTGGAAAATAATTCTTTTCCAACAAGGACTTTTGAAGTCTATCAAGTCTCGAAAGTAAGGACTGTGCACCTCCCGTCCAAATATGGCATTATTATTCCATTTTCGGCCTGATCTGGTCTTATAAAGGTAGAGGATAGCTTGAGGAGTTAGGTACTTACTGGAGCAGCACTGTGAGCCAATAATTTTGCGTCCGCCTTTAGCTGTGGATTGAATTCTATTCGGATGAATATCCTATTTGAAAATAGGAAAACTGCAATAAAAATTAAATGGATATTGTATGAATTTAACAATTCAACTGTATTTCTTTGAAGGCTTGCAAATGTTGTGGCACAATACGACAGTTCAAGGCGTGTTATCATCTTTACTGTCCACGCTTGTAGAACTTTTCCCCCTAATGCAAGCGTCCCGGAGTGCTCTATTTCTGGACCCACTTATTTGCATCAACGACCTTCCCAAATATCATCTGTCCTGAAATCCGGTAACTATGCTGATGACAACCGTTTACTCCTGAAATCCGGTAACTATGCTGATGACAACCGTTTACTCCTGAAATCCGGTAACTATGCTGATGACAACCGTTTACTCCTGAAATCCGGTAACTATGCTGATGACAACCGTTTACTCCTGAAATCCGGTAACTATGCTGATGACAACCGTTTACTCCTGAAATCCGGTAACTATGCTGATGACAACCGTTTACTCCTGAAATCCGGTAACTATGCTGATGACAACCGTTTACTCCTGAAATCCGGTAACTATGCTGATGACAACCGTTTACTCCTGAAATCCGGTAACTATGCTGATGACAACCGTTTACTCCTGAAATCCGGTAACTATGCTGATGACAACCGTTTACTCCTGAAATCCGGTAACTATGCTGATGACAACCGTTTACTCCTGAAATCCGGTAACTATGCTGATGACAACCGTTTACTCCTGAAATCCGGTAACTATGCTGATGACAACCGTTTACTCCTGAAATCCGGTAACTATGCTGATGACAACCGTTTACTCCTGAAATCCGGTAACTATGCTGATGACAACCGTTTACTCCTGAAATCCGGTAACTATGCTGATGACAACCGTTTACTCCTGAAATCCGGTAACTATGCTGATGACAACCGTTTACTCCTGAAATCCGGTAACTATGCTGATGACAACCGTTTACTCCTGAAATCCGGTAACTATGCTGATGACAACCGTTTACTCCTGAAATCCGGTAACTATGCTGATGACAACCGTTTACTCCTGAAATCCGGTAACTATGCTGATGACAACCGTTTACTCCTGAAATCCGGTAACTATGCTGATGACAACCGTTTACTCCTGAAATCCGGTAACTATGCTGATGACAACCGTTTACTCCTGAAATCCGGTAACTATGCTGATGACAACCGTTTACTCCTGAAATCCGGTAACTATGCTGATGACAACCGTTTACTCCTGAAATCCGGTAACTATGCTGATGACAACCGTTTACTCCTGAAATCCGGTAACTATGCTGATGACAACCGTTTACTCCTGAAATCCGGTAACTATGCTGATGACAACCGTTTACTCCTGAAATCCGGTAACTATGCTGATGACAACCGTTTACTCCTGAAATCCGGTAACTATGCTGATGACAACCGTTTACTCCTGAAATCCGGTAACTATGCTGATGACAACCGTTTACTCCTGAAATCCGGTAACTATGCTGATGACAACCGTTTACTCCTGAAATCCGGTAACTATGCTGATGACAACCGTTTACTCCTGAAATCCGGTAACTATGCTGATGACAACCGTTTACTCCTGAAATCCGGTAACTATGCTGATGACAACCGTTTACTCCTGAAATCCGGTAACTATGCTGATGACAACCGTTTACTCCTGAAATCCGGTAACTATGCTGATGACAACCGTTTACTCCTGAAATCCGGTAACTATGCTGATGACAACCGTTTACTCCTGAAATCCGGTAACTATGCTGATGACAACCGTTTACTCCTGAAATCCGGTAACTATGCTGATGACAACCGTTTACTCCTGAAATCCGGTAACTATGCTGATGACAACCGTTTACTCCTGAAATCCGGTAACTATGCTGATGACAACCGTTTACTCCTGAAATCCGGTAACTATGCTGATGACAACCGTTTACTCCTGAAATCCGGTAACTATGCTGATGACAACCGTTTACTCCTGAAATCCGGTAACTATGCTGATGACAACCGTTTACTCCTGAAATCCGGTAACTATGCTGATGACAACCGTTTACTCCTGAAATCCGGTAACTATGCTGATGACAACCGTTTACTCCTGAAATCCGGTAACTATGCTGATGACAACCGTTTACTCCTGAAATCCGGTAACTATGCTGATGACAACCGTTTACTCCTGAAATCCGGTAACTATGCTGATGACAACCGTTTACTCCTGAAATCCGGTAACTATGCTGATGACAACCGTTTACTCCTGAAATCCGGTAACTATGCTGATGACAACCGTTTACTCCTGAAATCCGGTAACTATGCTGATGACAACCGTTTACTCCTGAAATCCGGTAACTATGCTGATGACAACCGTTTACTCCTGAAATCCGGTAACTATGCTGATGACAACCGTTTACTCCTGAAATCCGGTAACTATGCTGATGACAACCGTTTACTCCTGAAATCCGGTAACTATGCTGATGACAACCGTTTACTCCTGAAATCCGGTAACTATGCTGATGACAACCGTTTACTCCTGAAATCCGGTAACTATGCTGATGACAACCGTTTACTCCTGAAATCCGGTAACTATGCTGATGACAACCGTTTACTCCTGAAATCCGGTAACTATGCTGATGACAACCGTTTACTCCTGAAATCCGGTAACTATGCTGATGACAACCGTTTACTCCTGAAATCCGGTAACTATGCTGATGACAACCGTTTACTCCTGAAATCCGGTAACTATGCTGATGACAACCGTTTACTCCTGAAATCCGGTAACTATGCTGATGACAACCGTTTACTCCTGAAATCCGGTAACTATGCTGATGACAACCGTTTACTCCTGAAATCCGGTAACTATGCTGATGACAACCGTTTACTCCTGAAATCCGGTTACTATGCTGATGATAACCGTTTACTCCTGAAATCAAATCGGCAGTTGATCCCTGTTAATTGGCTTGTTATTTTTCACGCCTCCAAAACAAAAAACACAATAAACAATTTAAGTTGTATTTTAATTACAGTCCACCACATAGCAGGTGTAAATTGCTGGCATGCTTAAATGAAACATTACTGACCAAGCGTCATTTTATGGGTAATTTAAAAAAAACAACATTTAACCTCAAACCAGACAATAATGCAACATAGACAAAGGGTGACTGATTGTGATAGAAAAAGAGAAAAAGACCGACATTATTAAGGATAAGGAACAATAACAGAATAAGTGTTAAGAAAGCAAGATAACGATTGACATTGCATTTAAATTTTTAAAGATCAAATTTTGCCGGAAAAGCGAAATATCGGAAGAGAGTTCCAAAAGCGGGAAGTGCAAGAGAAGAAACTTTTAACATAAAACTTCCGGTAACAACTTTCAATTTCAACTGTAAAATAATCAGACCCATCTAGTCCTTCGTTTAAATTCATCTAACTACCAAAGAGGAAGTCTCGTCAGAACAATTAGCATTAGAAAATATTGATAGGAAACTTACAGGGAGGGTACGTTATGCCGATGGGAGAGTGACTGAAGCAGAGATACCAGGTTAGGACCAATAACAATGTAGATACCTTTTGTATTTTATTAATAATCTATACATGTATAGCAGAAGAACCAGACGAGATGTGACAGCAATATACAATGCACGGAGGAATGATAGACTTATACATGTCAGTTTAAAGAACATTTATTTTCTTTCTATCAGCTGACCTCTAGGAAAGAAATTCACTGCGTCTTCTTTGTCTCAAGTTTTCGACAGACGTGAAGTGAAACGATTATGTTGAAATAATTTTCAAGTCGTGCTAGACAACTTTTCTCACCTGAACTAATCTTCTTTATTTTTAAGTGTACCTTATAGCTGAGCAGCGAATATTGCTGTCACATCTGGTCCGGTGTTTTTGTTTCACATCTAAAGATTCGTGATAAAATCCACAGAAGAATCTACAACGTTATCTGTCCTAATCTGTCATCTCGGCTTCACTTATTTCCCACCACCATAACGTAGCTTCTCTTTGCTTTTTGTATAAATATTTTTACATTATTTACATTATTCGGACTATTGTCCTCACCTTTGTCGACATTTATTACAACGTTTCGGCCGTTGTACGCTCCGGCCTTTATCAGGTGGTTGGAATGTCGAACTGAACCCTTTATTTCACTCACTGGGGTAGACCGCTCAACACCCGGTTAAGGCAATGGAAAACTCTTAGAGGGAAATTAACAGGAGATAACTGACATCCATTAAACATGGTACATGGAACTAGAACAGTCTACCCCAGTAAGCGAAATAAAGGGTTCAGTTCGACATTCCAATCAACTGAAGAAGGCTGGAGCGTACAACGGCCAAAACGTTGTAATAAATATGACGACAAAGATGAGGACAATAGTCCGAATAATGTAAATAATGTACATAATAACTCATCTCAGAAATATAGACAAATATTTATACGGTAATTTGTTCTCATGAGTTTTCCTCGTTGGTACCTAGATTTCGCGAATTTAAGCGCAGTATGAGATTGGCAGCTAAGTCTTGCCAGAGACAGCCGTAAGTTCTATGCTAATCGTTTCTTCTCCCACACATTCCGCACTCTCTTCCGTTTTCCTGATAGCCCCGATCTTCAAAAATTTAAAAGCTATGACAATCGTCATCTTCTGACTGTTCTTTTATTATTATTTTTCACTTTCACTAACATCTTGCATCGTAGTCGCATTTCTCACCTTACTTGTGACGAAATGATTGTACAAAAGTTGATTTGATTCCTAAACTGAATGAAATGTTATTCGTATTATGTTGTTTGTTTCTAAGGGTTAAGTATTCTAATATTTGTTATCCTTTTTTTCTTTATGTAGTATAGATTATTTGTTTTTGGTATAGGCTGATCGGATTTCTCTATGGTTGTGGTCTTTCTTTGATGAGATGCTACTTAGTTCGGATAAAAGGCAAGTTAACTGTTTTGATAATGTTTTCGTTGTGTTACCAATTTGTGTTGTTTGAAATTTTGTTTACAGAATTATATTCTTCACGTAGAGATTCGAATTCGTAATTGACATTGATTTATTGTGGTTTTTGTTTTTATTGTATCGCTTGTGGTGTCCATATTAGAAATTTAATTCGAGTATAATACACTTGATTATGTCAAGAGATGATGAATATGGAAACAATTTTCTTGTCTGATCATTATGTCGTTAGTTTATGGAGAATGGTGACTTTTATGCTTTTTGTAAAATAAGTATAAGACAGAAAATGGCATACCAGAATTCGATGGCACATTGGAGTAGCGAAAAATGTTTTCCAGAAGAGACTTTAAAATTTATAGGACAGCTAATGGGGAAAGATGGTTTGGAAAATCTTACACTCACAAGGCATGCTGAAGGCACAAAAACTAGCCGTAAACAGCGAGTAACTTGCATAACGAACTTGTGTACATGGATAACAGAACATCGCGATAGAAAGGTAATAAAAATAAACATTCCCAAGAGATACAAATGTTAAGAAGCTGTGGAGGGCAATGATCACCTACGTCCTGAAGGAATGCAGCAAAGAGAAGATGAATTATTCTGGTAGAGAAATTGTCATTAATGATGTTTTATACGTTCGAGTACGTTTTAAAAATATTGTGTTAAGTTATTTATAATATCTATTTCGTATCTTTGGGAAGATTTGCTATTAGAGTTCACTTGCGTTGGGTTATTTTTTTTTATTAATATTTTTCAAATAAATTCCAATGAATAAAAAGAGTTTAATCAATGTTTACTTCATATGTAAATATAAGGGAATTAATATATTTATATATTTTATTTCGTATTTTAATTACAGTCCACCACATAGCAGGTGTAAATTGCTGGCATGCTTAAATGAAACATTACTGACCAAGCGTCATTTTATGGGTAATTTAAAAAAAAAACATTTAACCTCAAACCAGACAATGCAACAAAGACAAAGGGTGACTGATTGTGAAAAAAAGAGAAAAAGACCGACATTATTAAGGATAGGGAACAATAACAGAACAAGTGTTAAGAAACCAAGATAACGATTGACATTGCATTTAAATTTTTAAAGATCAAATTTTGCCGGAAAAGCGAAATATCGGAAGAGAGTTCCAAAAGCGGGAAGTGCAAGAGAAGAAACTTTTAACATAAAACTTCCGGTAACAACTTTCAATTTCAACTGTAAAATAATCAGACCCATCTAGTCCTTTGTTTAAATTCATCGAACTACCAAAGAGGAAGGCTCGTCAGAACAATTAGCATTAGAAAATATTGATAGGAAACTTACAGGGAGGGTACGTTATGCCGATGGGAGAGTGACTGAAGCAGAGATACCAGGTTAGGACCAATAACAATGTAGATACCTTTTGTATTTTATTAATAATCTATACATGTATAGCAGAAGAACCAGACGAGATGTGACAGCAATATACAATGCACGGAGGAATGATAGACTTATACATGTCAGTTTAAAGAACATTTATTTTCTTTCCATCAGCTGACCTCTAGGAAAGAAATTCACTGCGTCTTCTTTGTCTCAAGTTTTCGACAGACGTGAAGTGAAACGATTATGTTGAAATAATTTTCAAGTCGTGCTAGACAACTTTTCTCACCTGAACTAATCTTCTTTATTTATAAGTGTACCTTATAGCTGAGCTGCGAATATTGCTGTCACATCTGGTCCGGTGTTTTCGTTTAAATTCATCGAACTACCAAAGAGGAAGGTTCGTCAGAACAATTAGCATTAGAAAATATTTATAGGAAACTTACAGGGAGGGTACGTTATGCCGATGGGAAAGTGACTGAAGCAGAGATACCGGGTCAGGACCAATAACAATGTAGATACCTTTTGTATTTTATTAATCTATACATGTATAGCAGAAGAACCAGACGAGATGTGACAGCAATGTACAATGCACGGAGGAATGATAGACTTATGCATGTCTCTGAAAAAAATATATGGATTTATGTCTAACATTAGATTTTAGATATTTGAAAAATGCTGATTCCATTTTTCTGATATTGGAAGGCCCGCTTGTCACTTTTAGCTGTCAAGCGAAAGCTCATTATCACTTCCAAAAATGCTCGTTATATTCGAAACTTCGTAGACGCCATTAGTAGTAGTAGTAACGCCTTCCAATAATATCGGCACTAGTAATATTTGTACAAGTAGTAATCGCCAAATAGTATGATGATCAGAAGAGAATCGTAATCCGTATAGGAGTAGCCGAGTAGAGAGAGTGAACGTATAACAATAGCAGATATACAAGAAGAGTGAGCAGTGATCGTATATTCATTACGCTACTTCCTATTTATTCACTTCCTTTACGATCCCGTGATCTACTTAATAATGAAACCACCCGTGTTGCTCATTGGCGATCTAGTTTCAAACCACGGTGTCGGCAACGACACTTACTCTAAAGCAACACCCTTTATCAGCCAAAGATTTACACTGGTTTTATTTTTGAGTTTAAATGTCACAGCACAATACAGACGTAAATTAAAATAAATCTCCTTTTTAAACAATAAGGTTATTACTTCATCACAGCATTTGAATATTTTGTAGAACCGTAGCAAGTATCTTTCGCTATACCGCCTCGTCTTCCTTCCTTCTTTCTCTAACGATTCCGAATTACTGAATTATCTTCTTGAAAGAATTCTGAATTATTGTCCGTGACAAGTCTGTATTTTAATATGGCATTTGAAGTTAAACGTTAAATTAACGTAAATCACTGACTGAAGTTCATAAAAATATTAGATCACTTCAAAATTTCATGCCCAATTAGAAAATTAAAACAAAATTTTACATACTCCTACAATCATTTATTAAGCAAGTATATAGACTACATTGTTTGGAACTGCTGTCTCGTATCGTTCTACGAGTTGATGCACTTTTCATAGAAACTCGTGTCTTTGTTGGAAGTGTATTCTTATGTATTTTTCGCCTGTCTGTACAAAGTCAGTTGTTCTATAGAGACTGAGAGAAATGAAAATCCGTATCAGCCAACTCCGGAGAATACGGTGGGTGCTGGGAGTGTCCTATTTCTGCTATTTAAACTTCTACAAGTTTTTTTTTCCCCCCCAACATGCTCTCTTACATTGTTCGGTTGGAAAAACGAAACGTTTTCGATTTCTTAAATTCAGCGGTTTTTTCTTGATTAGCCGCATTGAGATTTGTTTTGGTCGCAATAATTCTTTGTAGTTATTGATTTGCCGGCTAGAAGAAGCTCAAAGCGAATTATCCTTCTGAAACCCTACCAAATGAACAGCACCATCTTCATTTGATTCAAACCAACTTTAGCCACAGGTTCTGCACATTCACAATCTTGTTTCCAGCTGCGTTGATGTCGAACGCTATCATAAACGCTCCATAATCTCCTGTGACAACTCTTTCCAAGAACGGCTCCTTGTCGTGGAGTAACAACAATGGAATTGCCGGATCGAGCTTCTTCTGTTCCGTTTAAAAACGTGGTACCCACGTGTTTGTGAACGAACCTAAGTCTCTTCAAAGCAGCTGAGATATCGATTTTTCACAAACCCTTAATCTCTTTCGTCGTAATCTTCTGTTTATTTCCCCCGGTAGCAAGCAAGGCAATTTCGTCGATGTCGGAAGTTAGCACGGAGTGTTGTTGATTGTTTAGGTTAAAATCACCCAGACGAAATGTGCCAAACATTTTGACCGTCCGAAGAGATGGAGCACGATCCTAATAAACGTTCCTCTATCGTTTTTCTTTTGTCGCAGGTTCAACGCTTACTCCTTTCCGAAATTTATAAAGCATAATTTTCATCCTTCGTTTTTAAGGAATTCATTTGACAAAATATCAACATTCAACAAAGTCTAAATCGCAATTGAACTATGCAAGATTTCAACCTAAAATGCACCAGAAATCGGCTGCAAAACAAAAACCAGTGCCAAGTTGCAGTCATTTTACAATTATAATGAAAATCGAGTACAAACCTTTGCAATGATCTGATAACCAGCAACAAATGCATCGTGTCGATTCTATGGTCCCAAAATTTTAAAATGATTACCTTTCATCTAATTTTTCAATCTCAAAATTATTTTAAAATTAACCTGTTTGTTTTTTTGTTTGGGGTTTATGGCATATCAACCACTATGGGTTATTTAATGCCAGATCCAGTATTTACTAGATATCTCAAAAACGTATAGTTGGCAACATCATTGTTTCAAAAACGTATAGCCGGCTACTGTTTCAAAAACGTATAGCTGGCAACATCACCGTTTCAAAAAAATGTATCCCTTGCAACATCCGTTTCAAAAACGTATAGCTGGCAACATCACTGTTTCAAAAACGTATAGCTGGCAACACCATTGTTTCAAAAACGTATAGCTGGGAACACCATTGTTTCAAAAACTTATAGCTGGCAACACCATTGTTTCCCATCACATTTTTGGGGTAAGGTGTTAGTATATTTAGTGTAGGGTTTGGGAGGGAAAGTTAATTGTAAGTTCTAGTTGTTTTGGGATGGGTTAGATGTCAATGGGCATGACATGACCAGCCGATTGATCGGATCGACGGCCTTTTGGTTGGACGTAGTTTATCGTCATACCCAGGACGCAAAATTAACCTGTGTTTTGGCCCTATTTAAATGGTGTGCGTATTTAAGTATTAAGAAAAAGGAAAATTTCATTAAAAACAAATTAAAAAACACTCTAGGTGACCAGGGACAGGCAACTGATCATTCGTCTGACCTAGCTTTAACAGGTCAGTGGTGGGGACTGGCTGCTCGCATTGGATACCTGGAAAACCAAACTAGTGATGTTCTATCATCATCGAGCAGGCCACGAATTTTCCCCTCTCGAGATGAGCGGGTATCCTCTTAGGGAGGCTCGTGCCTTGAGACTTAAACCCAACCGAGATCTCAAGGGGAACTCGTATATACTGTCCACCGCTATAGATACTAGAAAAATTGTCGGGTCCCTGTAGAGCTCTGACACCGCCTGCTACCCTTTGCATTTATGAGAGACAGAATAGCCTGGAAATGGAGTCCATATATGGACAGAAGCTGTTCAGTATATATTTTGATGTCTCGATAGATTCGAAAAGCGTCTCCGTGTCCTTGAGGGTGATGATTTATTTTCCACCCTAAAACTCCTTTCACGCAGACGAAACATCGGAAGCCTCTAGCTGCTCTATAGGTATTTCAATGAAAAGTGTACAGACGAAATATATTCCTTAGTTCCACCAGTTCTAACCTTCCCGGTTAAGACCCACTATCTCACTCTCAGATGAAGATAAATATGTTTCTACAGAAGCACGGTAAGAATACCATGCACGGAACTTGTAAGCAATAAGAAAATTTTAAGAAAAATGGAAACAAAAAGCAGTTATATTAAGAATCAGAAAGAGTTGATATTTCTGAGATACATAACGAAGAAAAAGGGCTTGGAGAATTTGACACACACAAGGCATTTTGAAGGCTAAATGGGCAAAAAAGAAGCTGAGAAACATACATAAGCTTTTGTAAATAGATGGCAGATCAGAAAGTGGTAGAGATAGTAAAAAAAAAAGAAGCAATCATTACTAAGAGCTACAAAGTATAGGCAGTTATGGAGAGCTATGAGCACCACCGTCCTGAAGCGATACGGTACATAAACATTCCCATCAATACTGCTGGTCAAACTCTCTACCTTCGGGCAGAGAGGATCCCCAGACTAGGCTATGTCGAAGGGCAGAGAGGATCCCCAGACTAGGCTATGTCGAAGGGCAGAGAGGATCCCCAGACTAGGCTATGTCGAAGGGCAGAGAGGATCCCCAGACTAGGCTATGTCGAAGGGCAGAGAGGATCCCCAGACTAGGCTATGTCGAAGGGCAGAGAGGATCCCCAGACTAGGCTATGTCGAAGGGCAGAGAGGATCCCCAGACTAGGCTATGTCGAAGGGCAGAGAGGATCCCCAGACTAGGCTATGTCGAAGGGCAGAGAGGATCCCCAGACTAGGCTATGTCGAAGGGCAGAGAGGATCCCCAGACTAGGCTATGTCGAAGGGCAGAGAGGATCCCCAGACTAGGCTATGTCGAAGGGCAGAGAGGATCCCCAGACTAGGCTATGTCGAAGGGCAGAGAGGATCCCCAGACTAGGCTATGTCGAAGGGCAGAGAGGATTCCCAGACTAGGCTATGTCGAAGGGCAGAGAGGATCCCCAGACTAGGCTATGTCGAAGGGCAGAGAGGATCCCCAGACTAGGCTATGTCGAAGGGCAGAGAGGATCCCCAGACTAGGCTATGTCGAAGGGCAGAGAGGATCCCCAGACTAGGCTATGTCGAAGGGCAGAGAGGATCCCCAGACTAGGCTATGTCGAAGGGCAGAGAGGATCCCCAGACTAGGCTATGTCGAAGGGCAGAGAGGATCCCCAGACTAGGCTATGTCGAAGGGCAGAGAGGATCCCCAGACTAGGCTATGTCGAAGGGCAGAGAGGATCCCCAGACTAGGCTATGTCGAAGGGCAGAGTCTCCTCTCGGGAGAAGGATACCCGACTCCGTTTGTACGGGGTCTACGAGGAATTTTTGGCCGAGCCTACGGGCTCGGATACCACATAATAAACTCGGCCTTGTGCCACATCCGACAGCGTGGGGAAGTTAGTGAATATCTTCCTATGAATACTCTATACATGCGAATACTGATATAGATTTTAATTGATATTTTATCATTTAATTGAAGTACACCAACGGAAATTGTGTTTCATAAGTTACTTGTCGACAATAAAAAAAAACAAGTTATGTTATTGATGAAATAACCCCTTAAAAAAATAAATTCCGATCGTTGTGCGTACTTCCCGCGTTTCCCACAGACATAATGTTGTTAGCCTCTCGCTGTTCTCTCGCTATTTACATGGAATATTTAAAAATCTACATTCCTTAGTTCAGATTTCACAACTAGGACCTACCATATAACGCACACTGGGCCGACTCATCCGCATTCATTTCATAATACATTGCCAAGACGGTAGTTCTATAGACGACTTCTCCAGAATTGTCATTTTATTTTAGCAAAACTACCGCGAGGACGTGTCTCCGATCGTTACGTGCTTAACCTCTTCAAGTCTTCTAGGTGCAAATACTATCGCTCCTCATAACTTACTTTCTCTTCCTACGCCCTTGAAACAACCTCATGTAGTAACCCTCTATCTTGAGTAGCTTTTGCGCCTTGAATTGGGTGAACAGTAGTAGGAAAAACAAAACACCATAGAGAAGACTGAAAACAGTGTGACAGCAGATGATTAATTGGTCAAACAGGAAAATAAATTTTGAAGTTGGATACTTGCAAAGTATAATTTACGATGCCATAAAACCTGCCATAAAACTGCTCACTATTGAGAGGCCAAGATCCGGATAACAGGAAAATCGGAAAACAAATGGATAAATACTTTCAGCGATTTTAAAGGGGGTATCAGAAAATGACTGCTGTTGCCATGAGGAATGATTTAAGTGGGGAATGGGGTTGGACAACATATGTACTTAAGGGAAGAGTGGCTGGTATAAAGACATTTTTTAAAGAATAGACAAACAGACGTCCAGTCTTCTAACGAGCGTAAGATGCGATTAGTTGAAACAGGGGTTTAACCTTAAACATCAAGAAAGGTTTGCCCAAATGGGTAAAAACAAGTTGAAAGTTAGCTTTTTTTCTTTTTTTTTAAAGAGTAGTTTAATGCTTATTCTTGCTTTTATTAAGGAGAAGAGACAGTAGGGAAAATCGGCGTCGTGTTATGGTTAGCAAGCTTATCACGCTAGAACAATTACGATCCTCGTTGTATGCCCCAGACCTTCGGCCTTGTGTCATATTAAAGCTCCGCTAAGAAAGTCACTATTATCAGGCGAAGTTGATATCACTCTAAGGATGAAGGTCGAGCGTTCTGTGGGTAGTGAAGGTGGATTGGGAGGGGCGGATATCACGGAAAGTAGTTAGGAGGAAGTGTGGGGGCCAAGGGAGTTAGAGGGATTTGTGGGGGGGTAGAGGGATGTGTGGGGGGCAAAGAAGTTAAAGGGAGGTGTGTGGTAGCAAATGAGTTAGAGGGAGGAGTTGGGGGCAAAGGAGTTAAAGGAGGTGGAGGGTCAAAGGATTTAGAAGGAGGTTTCAGCCGTTGCATGCTCCAGCCTTCAGATGATATACGTTGGCATTTTCAAACGAAACCTTTATTTCGTTCAACAGAGTAGATAGTTCTAGTTCCACGTGCCATGCATTTTTTGGATATCTCAGTTTCAGTTATCTCTCTTTTAATAACTCAGCTCTCCAAGTTTTTCTTTACCTCTGCCGTGGGTAGGTATTGAACTCACAACTATTTGGGTCAAGTCACTAGATTACTTTAACCAACGCTTTTATCCACCGGGCACGTAAATTATATATATATGGAAAAATACTTTTACCAAACATCAACGACAACTTCATTAACCTAGCGGATTACTAACACCCTCCAAATAAATGGAATTTCTTAATCACAGAAACTTAGTATTTTTTTAGTTTTTTTTTTACATAAAGCCAAATTGAAGCTTTATGCCAACAAATACTTCTATTGGAAAAAGGCAACCATATTACTATACAGGTAGGTTTTAAAAAATTACTTAAAACCGAATCTATTAAACGCCGCTATCATAAAATCCAAATGGAATTATAAACATTCCTTTAATGAAAGCAACAACACAGCTAATAATAACAACGGTATCGTTATCCGACGAGCTACTAAAACTAATACTTCTGTTATTTTAAACGGGCATGATTACCACTCAAAATTACAGGCCAATATGGACGATCATAATAAAGTTAACCAATAATACAACCACCTAACTTAAAAAAAAATATATCAATAAACTTATTACTGCTAACAATGATGAAATAGTCCCCTGTAACCTTTGAAGTTTATAAGATACTATCAACCTCGCTATCTTTATGGAAATGGAAATGTTCATAAAAATGATCCTCCCCTCCGAACTATCATTTCATAAAAACCTACACCAGTATATTACCTTTCAAAAACACTTAATAAATTAATTGCTCCCTTCCTCCCAAGTAAATATTGTATTAACTCCTCAAATGAATTTATACAAATTCTTCATGCTGTAAAACCAAACAAGGAAATAATCGCATCTTTGGATGTACACAATTTATTTACTAATGTCCGTGTCCATGAAACGATTGACATCATTATCCGTGATGTATCCCTCCAGCCAATCAATATTAAACCCAATATTTAAAAAAAAAAAAAAACGTTATTAGCATAAACCACTCAAGTAACTTTTTATGACCCCCCACTATGTAATATTTATACTTAAATAGAAGGTATTGTGATGGGATCTCCTTTAGCCTCCACTTTTTTTCTAATTATTATATGGAACATTTAGAAAATAAAATACTTAATGGCACTCATAATATATAAGATAGCATTTTCGTTTTAGCTAAAAATATTAATCAGATTACACAACTTAAAAACAAATTTGAAAGTCACTCCGTCCTCAAATTTATACTAGAATTAATAATAAAATTCCTTTCCTTGATGCATCTGATTCCAGCACACACAAATTTACTGCTTCTCTATATAGGAAACCCACTAGCATTAACCCGTGTCTTAATTATAGTGAATGCTCCGAACGGCATTATTTAGCCGTTATAAAAAAAAAACCAAAAAAACTTATCCAACGCACACAAATGATATCTTCTTCCAAAACCATATTATATAAAGAATTACATAACATTAAACAAACTTGTTAATAATGGATTCTCTAATTCCGTCATTAATCAACAAATTAAAATGTATCTCAATAAACTTAATAATACCACTAACGAAATTACAAACATGATGAAACAACACTCAAAAACATAATATGTAAAAATTTAAAACCTATTAATAATAATAAACAAGTCAAGCTCATCATATATTATAAAAAATTAAACTATTGACCTCATACTCTCTGATAATCCTACAACCACATAACTAAATCCTCTACAAAAAACGCGTCCTGGGTATGACGATAAACTATATCCGCGTTCTGGGTATGACGATAAACTACGCCCAACAGCAGGGCCTCTGATAATACATTTTTGGAAAAATAATGTTGCCAGCTGTACAATTTTGAAAAAATATTACCGGCTATATTTTTTTTTTGAAAGAATAGTGTTGCCGGCTATACGTATTTGAAAAAATTACCAGCTATACATTTTTGAAAAAAATAATAATATCAGCTATACATTTTTGAAAAAAATATTACCAGCTATACATTTTTGTGGGAAAAAGACGTTACTAGCTATACATTCCCAAAGAAAAAATATTACCAGAAATAAAAAAAAATTCGGCATTAAATGACCCATTGAGGTTGATATGCCGTAAAACAAACCAACCCTACAAAAAAGAATGTAGTATACATGACCGTTTAAAGACTGTATTAGTGATACTAATAATAAACCCACTACATATTTTTGTTTTAATACAACCACGCTCTCCCGTAGACTGACCTGTCACCTTTCTGATTTTAGTTCTATTAAACAACACTTAGAAAAAACATCACCATTTACATAATATTAGACAGATATAAATTGATAACACAACAATACTCACACATTCACACAGTAAAAAGAACCTTCATATATTGGAGGTCACTACATTAAAACAAAGCAAACCACACTCAACAAAATTATATATGAAACTAGTCACAACACATCTAGACATATGGTTCTCTTGGTAGTATTTCGGTCTGTCACGTGGTACGAGGCAGGTTGTAAATTCATGATGCGGTTCTACCACATCATGAATTTACAACCTGCCTCTGCTATTCCGCAACTGTTATCGTCAAATAGCCAACTTCTATGTAAACATCTCTTTAAATGTCCATATAACCACCCTGACGATGGCTCATGTAAGTTGAAATTTTAGATCGAGGAACAACATAATAAAAAAATATCCAAATGTTGGACAAATTTTGTCTTTATTTTCTCCCGAAATTAAAGGAAATATACGGAATTTAGAACGGCTTGTGATCAAACATAATAGACATTCGCTGCATTTTATATATATATATATATATATATATATATATATATTAAATAAAAGGTTCATGCTAGATGCAACCGTCAGTTGCCTGACAATTGCATCTAGCATGAAACAGACTGTCGCCTCTAAGTGTTGAATTCTATATTTACACACGCTCTATCTCTGATATTGAGCACTTTATCCCATAAATATAGCACACTTTAAGACTATATGTCTTCATATTATATATACACACTAGTTGTAATCTTATAAATATACTACATGGAATTATATATATATATATATATAAATAAATAAATAAACCATTTAGGGAAATATTTTATTTAGGGACAACTGCATAAGCGATAACAGTTAATCTGATTAAATGAATATATATTTTCTTTAATCGGCTATTTATATTGTTCGGTCTGTTATCTTACTCTTTACTGTCACATTCCCGATGTTTCGGCAGTTGTACTCTCCGGTCTTCTTCAGGTCATATTTGTTGGAATTTCGAACCGAACCTTTTATTTAGTTCCCGACAGTATTTTGTTCTAATTCCACGTACTCTGTTTGGGGGGTCAGTTTTAGTTAATTCGCTTTGATAACTCTCCAAGTTTTCTTGTTCCCGCGATCTCCTTACCCGGTTTTCGCTTTTGTCTTCGAGAATTAGGCATGCAGACATCGTATTTTGCCTTTTTTGTAAAAGAGAAAATGCTATGAAATGTTTTGGTTGCTTAGTTGTTTCTGTTTAATTTCTTATCTACCACTTTGGTTATGTAATACCGAAATATAAATATTTTGCACACAATTTTTTTGAGATGATGTTTTTAGTGAAATAATTCTTACTAATTAATCCATAGCTAGGGACAAGTGGTGGCTTCATACGTGTCGTGTAACTGAATATAGCAAACCCAACTGTAATTGGAACTCGCCCCACCCCATTAACAATTCCGAACCATTATCCATTACACCATTCGCAGATCCAAGCTTACAGCACCTGGTATGCTCAAGTGGTTACCCATATAGGTACTGACCAGGCTTGACGTTAATTAACTTCGGTGATCATACAGGAACCGGTGTTTGAATGTGATGTGGCCGTAAGCTGTCGTGGTTTGGATAGTTCGCGAGTGAACACCGTTTCGTAGCGGCAGCCTCGTTTTATTTAACATGGAGAAGACGCTCACAAAATCTGAACTGAATCTGCAACTGTTTCAGATAGCTGTTCAAAAACGCTAAATCCTGACTTGACAGTTTATTGGTGCAGATTCAGTTCTTGAAAGAAACATGATGGTGCGCGGAAAGATCACAAATACCCGAGCTGCTACCGGAAACAATTTGAATAGAAAATAAAAGAAGCGTTCTGCACTTGAAACACTCTTTGTAAGGCATTAGTTCGAAGTTTAATTATTATCTAATGTGTGTATACTTTAGAGGATATAAGAATTAAATTTGACTTGTAACACCAACACATCCCTGGTACTAATATAAGACCTATCACTATTTAACGGAGGCAAACACATATATTACCCAACTCAATAACGCCTATCAAAATTCATAAAATTCTTTAAATTTATTAAATATTTATCTATATGCAATAATGGCCATAATATTTGAAAAGAAAAAAGTCCTTCCTGATTTCTTTAGATGCTTTTTTCTCAAACTATATTCCAACTCCTCACAAATTTTTTTTTTCTTAAAAAATGTTGCGATTAAAATAGGTACGCAAAATTCTATCTTATTTTTTTAATAACCACTGGGATTAAGACGGCATATGGACTACATTCGATCTGTTAAAGAGAAATTTTGAAAGAAAAAAAATGTATTAATTTACCATTTGTATTTAGATTCGATTAACGCGATTGCATTTAACAAAACATTATAGGGATTGATTAACAGTGTTAAGTGACGGAATACTGTCGTTGTAAAAATGCTGTTGTAAGCAGTTAGACATCTGTCTGCATTAATGAAAGGATAAACACAATCAACTCGAGTTATTAAATTCATTTGAACTAGAACAACGAATGTCTAGTAAATTTTAACGTCTCCAAAATGGATATGAAGTGGAGAGATTATATTGAATTAATTCTTAGGTTTACCGCTAGGAAAGTTGGTTCACTGAATCGTGTCAGACAATTTTCACGTCAGAATCCATTATATGCACATTTATAACTCTACAATTCGTCTGCCATATCTGGCCTGATGATCCTAGTAGAGATTCTTGACAAAATTCAAAGAAGTGTACGTAATATAATTGATCATGGCCTGGCATCTCGACTCCAATCCCTTTCTCAGTGGCATGACATGGCGTCGCTTTACCTTTTCTACAAATATTTCCATGGCAATTGTCCAGATGAGCTTTCTGCTATGTTACCTAGACTTTATGAATTTAAGCATACGACAAGATTGTCGGTGAGGTTTTATTTTAATGTTGAAACGGCTAGCTATAACCAAGTTCTATGCTAGCAATGTTTCCCTCTTGCACTTCTCGCTTGTGGAACTCCCTCCTGGTTGCTTGCTTCTCAGTCAACTTTGATCTTCAAAAATTTAAATGCAATGTCAATCGTTATCTTAATTCTTTTATTGTTATCTCTCCTTGTTATAGTTTTTTTCTCATTCTCTAACACGGTTACCCCTTGCATCCTAGTGGCTTTGTTCCCTTGCTTGTCTTGAAATGATTGAAAAAAATATATTGGTGTACCTGGTAACTGTCCACGTGCTTTTGGAACCATGTGAACTTGTACTACCTGCCGTAAGGATGGATCATCGTTGACTAAACCGGTTCCCCCACGAACCTTCTCTGGTGAAGGTGTGGTGGCTATAGACCAAACGAGATGAAAAACAAAACCCGACAAAGGGCGGACGAAAGTTCTTTGATTGTTGACAGCCATCTACATCACTGTATGACGATGTATTCAGCCAGTGGGGTGATGACATGGCATCCTCTGGGTGGAGGCTTCCTAGACTGAATCCAATGGCCAGCGAAGAAGGTTCCCCCTCATGGAATCCACTGCCAGGCATCTGTGTTTAAGTCGAGCTTGCAAATTGGAGGGCATCGGCTGTGGTTTGATCTAGAAAGGAATGCCCAACACACTCTACCCATGAATGAGTGCCTCTCCTGTTTTCAACCAAGATATATGGCGGGAAGTAGTCAGGCGATCAACTGTGCAGAGACAGTAAAACCGCAATTTTACGTCAGATGACGTCATTGTAAAAAAAAAAAAATGTTACGAAAATCCATTGGCGATATATATTTTTTCGTTGAGAAACAATATATTTGAAATAATTCCTCTGCCAATATTTTATTTTTGTTTTTCAAATATTTCACATATGTCTTAATTTTTTTTCAAATTTCTCCTAGTGACATTTTCCTAAGTAGAAAAATAATTAAAAAAAGTATATACAAGGAACGAAATAATAAAACGTAAAGATTGAAAGAAAAATGTAGATAGAAAGGGAAAAATTATTTCGTTAGATAGGTAAATGAAAACAAGACTATCATGAAATTTTTTTCGTTACTCTTACAGTTTTACTTGCTTGTTATGCGAGTAGATTTGTTATAATGCTTCGCTCCAGAAAAAGAAGCGAAATTGAAATTAGAAATAGAGAAAAACAAAACAAACATTTTTCCCCTGTTTGCTTCAGAAAATCAATGCACCCATGTCTGTCTATTTTCTTCATCGGCTGTTAATTGATTGTCTTATTTGTTCTACAAGGGCAGTAAAACCTGGAAATCGGCCAACTCACCTACTCTCATTATATATATATATATGTCTGTGTGTGTGTGTGTGGACGCACTCTCCCTACCTATCCAGTTGATGTGGAAACGTTTACGTAGAGAAATATAAATACACACGCACAGACTTACACAAGTAATTATGAAGTGACATTCAGAGTTAACAAAAAACAAAAAAGGAAGAAACTCTCCTCGTAATGCAAATTGAGTTATATAAATGCAAAGCTCTATAGAATCCTAATTTATTTTTTTCAAATATATGAAAAATGCCTATTTACTCAGTGTCGTCTTTTTTTTCATTAAAGAAGGCCGTGTCTGTTTAGGACATGGGCAATAATAGCTCTCGAGAAATTCAGTTACTCGGGTTGAGGAAACGGAGAGCAATATTCGAATTTTATTCAGGTTCTTTACGTTCGCTTACGTATAATATTGGGAAAGGTCTACATGCATCAATCTCCTCCCCCAGCTATGGATTAAATAGCAGTATTTGTATATATATATAAAAAAAAGATTATACAAGACAAGATAAGTCTTGGCTTTAACTAGCACATAAAAGGTTTGATGAATCGTAAAAAAAAAAAATAAAAAAATCAGACAACTTTCCACAAATATGTTTTCTTTATTATCAGTGAATTTCTGTGTCTTCTTGGGATACTTGTCGGAATGTTTTTCTCTTGTCTTCAGAGCTCTTCTCTGAAACTGGCTCTGAAAGCGGAAGAATCCAGTCTGTCCTGTTATTTAACTCATGCCTTGATCTATCCACTTCCCTTCTCCACATCCTTTCATTTTTCATTCCTATCTGCTCTCGCTCCGGATCTTCTGTGGCTCCCTTGCCTTGATCGACCCACTGTCTTTCTCTTTCACCACATCCCCTCCCTTGCCACTCCTATCTGCTCTTCCTCCAACCCTTCTTTAACCCCTTGCGTGATAATGGCCTCCGGCCTTGCTTGGGGTGATACGATTAAAAAGAAAAAAAAAAAAAAAAGAAAAGTCAGGAGCGCATCTTTTCCTATCTAAGAATACTAGTGAATGCAACAGATTCTGGTTATGCTATCTTGCCATCCTCACCCAGAGTTGATAGCACATAAAAAGTTGGTTACGTACAAATTCAGTAAGTGAAACATTTTAAGCACACATCTCTAATACATTCATAATTATTTTTACACGTTCTTTTTTTTTTTTTAATTATCGGTACATCTTTTCTTGCTTTAGACAACGGTTCTCTCATATCGATGTTTAAAAATGGCATCGAACGAATGAAGTTTGTAGGTCTTTTAGACGACCGTCCTTCTTTAAACGTTATTGACTGGCGCTACACAATCACTAAAGAAAATAAATCGGAATAACAGAAACAATAATTTGAGGACTTTCAACAACAGCAAAAACTAAGTTAGAAGCCCATGTAACCGGAAGAGAAAATAATGTCAATCAATATATTGACGTTCCACGAAACTACGAACATAAGGTTAGAAAGGAAACCCTCATCAATACCAGAAAGACAGATTATATATAATTTCGGAATCTATTTTTAATGAAAAATTGATTTAATAATATTTTTTTTTTTTTTTTTTTTACAAATTTCAACCGGAAGTGGCTGTGGCTGCTCGGTCAATCAATGCCGAAGGTTTCCTTGTGAAGAAACGACTAATATTTTTTCCATTGATATTTACTAAGGATATTTTAGGTTTGGCATAAGGCTACAATTATGGAGCAGCAAGTAAGGAACAAAATCACGACTAATCATTTACAACTTCAGCTTGTTTGTCGCGTTCGGTCTTATATTGATTCCTTTATGTGTTATCCGATTAAATCTGGGTTAAAAAAAAAAATCAGAAAATAAAGAAAATAATCCGTATCCTCCGAATAGAAAGCAGAATAAAATACATTTTCAAATGAATGCAAGACTAAAACAAATATATTTCGGAGTAAATTTTAATAATTTATTCGTAATTTTTGCTTTAATATTTTTTTTTTTATTCCGTGTGTTCGCTGCTTATTTCTGTGATCTCCCTCTTTATCTTTCTCGGTTTAATCGGACGGAAGAAACAGAAACGACATTAGGAAAAAAGACAATTTGGCAAAGAAAAAGAAAACGGGAGATTATAGCGGCATGTCACATTGTGAATCTAAAATGAACAACCAAATGTAGTGTACATTCCTCATAAAGAATTCAGAATTTATTTCCTCTTAAAGTTTTTTTTTTTTTTATATCATTTCAGCATTAATCACCGGCCTTCTCCACGTGTCGGTAGTATTTTGAAATTTTGAACATGGTTCGGAAAAAGAATAGACTTCCCAGTATTTTCTACCAAGAGTTCCCAGAAGTTAAATTCAAGCGAAACCTTTCAAAACAAAAACAATGATCATAGATTGAAATGATATTAATGACGTCACATGCCTTCACTCTATCAAAAGAAAAATGGTGGAATAAATAAAAACTAATAACTTCAAATGACTTTCGTATATAAATCAGTTCTGAAAATATAGTAGATAAAGAAAATAATTATAGCATAAGAATCCTTTTGTCCAACACCGCAAGATACTACAAACGTGACACATTAACCAAAGAACTGGAGTTATGTTCTTAAACAGACTCGTTATATGCAAACTCATATGAATGTCAAATGGCGTCGAACTTGTTCAGAAACATCTAGACTGTATACAACTCCTTTCTCAGAATCTGTCTATATTTCCGAGATGAGGTATTATGTACACTATTTACATTATTCGGACTATTGTCCTCATCTTTGTCGCCATATTTATCACAACGTTTCGGCCTTCTTCAGATGATTGGAATGTCGAAATGAACCCTTTATTTCACTCAGTAGACTGTTCTAGTTCCACGTGCCATATTTAATGGATGTCAGTTATCAGTTATCTCTTGTTAATTCCGCTCTCAAAGGTCTCCACTGCATTAACCGGGTATGGAACTCACACTCTTTGGGTCTTGTCTCTGGATCGAACCAATGTCTTTATCCACTGTGCCATGTGTCCTTGAACAACAAAGGTGAGGATAATAGTCCGAATAATGTAAATAGTGCTTTCTCAGAGTATTGAATAAAAATATATTCGAACCAAACACCCTTCATTGAATCTCGTGAACTGGCGCTACAGAAACTCAAAGAACTTTGCCAAATAACATAAACCACATTACCTGAAGGCTTTCATCAACATAAACAACTGAATTGGACATCATATGTAACTTAAAGAGAAACTCGTAACATAAACAAAACGCCGACTTTCCCTTCACCATCTCAAACAAAACACCGACTTTCCCCTCAAACATTTCAAAACATTTCAAATAAAATTTAAGAAAGGAAATTTCCATCGATACTGGACAGAATGGTAAAATATTTGAAAATTCCTATTTTTCTGAAAAACAAAATTTTTATAAAATTCAATCGACAATAACGTTGACTTCGATCGCTGAAAGTTTCCGTATAAGGAAAGGGCTTATCCCTCCATTAGCATTACTATAGACAGGACAGATCAAGTGCCTGCAATCATTTGAATCACGAGATGAGCCCTCGTACTTTCAGAAGACTAAGTTGATTTCACCAACATTCCTAAATTTAGGTCAGGTTTTAGAAACCATAAATTCACATTGTGTGTGTGTTTTTTAGTAGTGGGTGCTCAATGTGTTTATATCGATGCTAGCTCTACTGATCAAATTATGTTAGGCTAGAATATGCAGAAATTCTTTAAATTTTGATCTTCTCCAAGGCCATTACTCTTTAATTATTTTCACTTAATTCCACACAGGTTGGTGCGTTTTCATCGACCCGATATTGATTTTCAAATATCCATAATATGAAAGTGCTTGTTAATTTCGTCTAGTTCATTGGAACGACACGCATGTTTACAGCAAGGATTAGAAGATAATTCCGAGAGGCTGAAGGTGGAGGTACTGAATGTGAAATATAGATGTGTATATAGAGATGCTGTAAAGCACAGATCAAAATTTACCATTCCAAAATACCATAGACACACAAACATCGCCGAAGGATACAGGCTAATGAAATATGATAACAAAAACGAACAGGAGCCGATTAATTTAGTAGTTGATAACGTGCTTGCGAAACAAATTCGGAACTACTTCAAAAGAATGGTCCCTCTTTTTGTTTACCAGCATTCGTTCCTCGTGTCATGGTATTCATAACAAAAGTAGTTTTTATCGTTTCGGGGGATCATTTTCATCATATAAATACTGTGTCAAATGAAACATCTGTCTCTATATGTATTTATGTATGTATAGCTGGCCACTCGTATTCGAGGATACCCGTCTGCTAGGGCGGATAAGCAATCCCTATTGCAGGCGTTAGCTCAGGATCATTTGTGTTTATTCAACACCCACAGCGCCCGCCCCCCCCACCACCACCACCACTGTGGCTTATACTGCAACTATGCTGAGCAGGCCTTAGTTACAGTTTCTGGGAAAGAGTGTGTTATCTAGCGTGATCAACAATTTGAACAACCTCGGCCACGATGACTTGCGATTTCGTGCTAGTACATCTATCGACGGTTCCCAAGCGTTTCGTCTACCCAATTTAAACCATACCACGGCTTGGGTCAACCCATTGTAAGGTTTTCAGGTACTTTCCAAAGATGCCGCACGCTGTGGTCGAACCCTCCAGTCCGATAACATCTGGAAGTTTCCTTCCTGACAAATCAACCACGGTGAGATTCGAACCAGTGTCTCATCGACATAATGCGAACGTTCTAACATCTCGGCCTAGTGTCATATATATATATATATATATATAAATGATGAAATATTCTAACTATTTATACGATTGACATTGTTCGGACCGTTGTCATTATCATTATTGTCATATCCACGACGTTACAGCTGTTTTAGGATCCGGCCTTCTTCAGGTGATATACGGTGGAACTAAAACAGTCTGTCCCCGTGGACTAAAAGGGTTCGTTTCAAAATACCAATGTATATCACCTGAAGAAGCCGGAGCATACAACATCCGAAACATCGTTGATATGATAAAGACGACAACAACAGTCTCAACAATATAGGTAGTAAAAAATAGTGTCAAATTGATACCTGATTTTATAAAGAGTTATCTGTACTTTGTATTGACGTTATTAACAACTACATATTACAAAATGGAAAAATTACAACGTATGTAATAGATAATTATATTTGTAAATAAAAAAAGAAAACGTTTAGATACTGTTATTTTTTTCTAAAATAATAAAAATAAATATCTTGTGCATCTGACAAATGCCGTCACCTTAGAAGGGTTTACTCCCTCTTGTGAAAAAAAAGATTCACTATTTATGAGCGGATTTAAGTAGAAACAAAAATGCAGATATGACCTTGTGCTTTATTGCTATACTAGCATAATCAGGGGACATTTAGGTTAGTTCCTGTGGACGGCTCTTGATTTCTCTTTTGGCTTGTTCAGGAAATAAAGTGTCCCTAAGTCTTTGTATATTCTCAGCATTGAAAGATCTAGTTGACGTTTGATCTGGGTTTTTATTTGCACAGCCTTGGCTCTTTTGATTGCAATCTGGTCCTCTGTTGGAAGAGATTTCATTGCTGCCGTATGCAATAGGCAACAATAAACTATAGAAGAACTCGAAATGTATCGCTGCATTTAAATATTGCATTAATATTTAAGATTACCTTTTAAAAGTTCAACGGTAATTCCGCTGCCGCACATTTAATTTAAAGACAGATGTATGTAGCTCCTAATTTTTCGTACATACAATTATCTTTATTTCATGAGAGACTTTCGCCGGATTTCGCAATTAATTTCGATTATACCCAAATTTATATGCAAGTTATAATATAAAAAAAATTCGTCGCAAAACATCGCTGAAAACAATGACAGTAATGAAAACTTTGGAATCCAAAATTTCAGCAGTGCTAGTCCGGATCCTGCCCGGAATATTTTGCTTGCTCACAGTGTCGGCCCGATTCCAAAATTGTATATGTTGGACTGCGGCCTGTAGGAATAAAGTTGAAAAAGTGCGGCACACTGACATTCACATTTATTTATATATACTTTCTTTGGTTTATTAGGATGAGCCCCGTCTCGCCTATGGCTACAGGTAGTATTCAACTACATGCTTTATTAACCCATTACCTGCCATGAGCCCCATTTGGCAATCTGTTAAGATTAAACTCACATGTTATTCCTTGAATTTACATTGAATTGCTTACATACATTGCATTTGCAAAGGTATATTTTACAACACTTAGCCTTTAAAGTTTTTATCATTCGCCGTAACTAATCATAGAAGATACTTTCTGTCGTAATTTTATATTTCACGAGTAGAAAAATAATGAATATTTTCAAAAGTATTTTTAAAATTATTTCGAATCAATGTTTTGATGTTTTATACACATATATATTTGACGTTTCTATAAAATTTCAAAGTACCAGCTATACGAAGAAAATTTTAATATTGTACGTTGTTTTAACTCCTAAGACACCTGTCTAGGCCAAAAATGCGCATTAAAAAAATTTGGCAGTTAATGGGTTAAGATTCAGCATTATCAATCAAGGATCAATAGAGTGGATCAAAGTCATTAAATCTTGTTTAAGAAATTAGACGCCTCAAGTAAACATTTGATTCTCAATCAATCTGCTCAAGAGCAAACAAATCTAATATTGCCTAGAAATTATCGATAAACCTAAAGGTTAATATGAGATTAATATTTTAAGTCCTTACTAATAATATTAATTTTCTTATGTCGGAATTTTTAAAAATTCTTTTATTTACACTATTCGGACTGTTGTCCTCATCTTTGTCATATATTCACGACGTTTCAGCCATTGTACACTTCCGTCGTCTTCAGGTGATATACGTTGGAATATCGAATCGAATTCCTTTATTTAGTCCATGGGGGTAGATAGATTGTTCTAGTTCCACGTGCCATGACTGTTCTGGATATTTCTGTTGATTCCCTTCAGTAACTAAACTTGGAGATACAACTGTTCGTTGAAGCATTTCCAAAAAGTACCTTGACTCAAAAGTTGAGTTCAATCTCTGGCTACAGCAGAGGTGAACAACAACTCGAAGAGTTGTGTTACAAAAGGGAAATAACTGAAACTGAGATATCCAGAAAAAGCATTGTGCTTGAAACTAGAACAATCTACCCGCGTGGACTAAAAAGGTTCGGTTCGAAATGCCAACGTATATCACCTGAAGAAGGCCGGAGAGTACAATGGCCGAAACGTCGTGAATATGACAATAAGGATGAGGACAACAGTTCGAATAATGTAACTGGTGTAAATATAGATAGAAGAATATTTTTTTATATTGCATTAAAAATGTCTTGAAAATTGTTAATTTTTTTTCAGAAACAGGTCCCACTATTTAACCCATAGCTTGGAAAAGATTCAAACCTTTCCTAAAGCGTATTTGCGGGTAAGTGAATGCAACCTATCCAAAAGGAATTCGAACCAGGATCCCCCATTACACCACCTGCGTATCCCCTAGGACTATTACAAATTCATCGCATGTGAAATAACTTTTCTAGTTATTGCTGTACACTACTCTTTGATAGAGTTACTATTTTCACATTTTAGCCTTATAAACATACTTGAACAGTTTGCTATTCTAATAACAGAGACACTGATACCGGGCGTCGCCATTGCAAGGGAGATAACACTTGTAGGGCAAAACCTTATGACATTATAGATAAAAAATATATAAAAAATGAATCATCAGCAAGACTCGAAATAAGATCCGCTATTTTCGGAGACTATCCGATAACTATAATTAAAAAATGAACGAAATAACTATTCTTCATTGATTGAAATTCAAATAATACTCTTTCAAATGTAAAGGCAAAAATTAAGGTATTTTAATTGATTACCCATGCCGTCAAAACAGATAACAAAATATCAACTTCATAGTGGATAAGTTCTTACTATTTAAACTTTTAAATAGGAGGATTTAAATATATTTTCACATTATTAATGTTATACTCTGCTCTTTCAGGGAATCTGTCTTTTCAGTTACTGAATCTTGGAGTCATTTTACAGCAGTCTGCCAATGTTTTTTAAAAAAAAAGACAATGGCCCGTGATGCCTAGCAAAAGGTAAATAACTAATGCAAAATAAATGTTTCAAATTGGAGCTATTCAATCCTGTCTTTCTAAAATTCAAAAATGTTTACGCGGACTTGTGGGCGATAGATTATATTCCACTCTACAACCCCTTACCTATAACGTCACAATCCTATCATTGTTCCGTCGCAGTTTCCATGGAAAATATTCTGACGGGCTATATTTCCTAGTTCCACCAATCAAGACCTTTAAAGCTGACTCATGTCGTGTACACAAAGGCTAACTATTCTCATTCCCTTCGTAATCCATTGGCAGAACGAAAGTTCTATTCGGCGAGCATCCCAAGAGCTGTTAGGTGGAACATACACGGACGCTTTTCCAACTGCTAAAATCTTAACCTCTTAATATCTGGAGTTTCTGTCGTATGTATCATAATTTTCAACCTTTACATCCATAAAAGTAAAACTTGTGTGGCTTTGGGCTTTTCTATTAGGCGAGCAATAACGTGAAAAGATTACAGTAAAATATTCAAATATACGTGGTGTATAACATCTAGATTACGAGAGTATTAAGATTATGAAGAAAAAAATGTAATTTTCCTTTCATGAAATTCCACACTTGTACCGCGCCGTGATGTATACAAGCAGATGTCGAATTGATTCTCGTCTCTTAACAGAAGCATTCGAGTCTAAGTCATTTCATCACTTAGAGTTTAATAATACTGATTTAGAAACAGTCACTATCCGTGGATAAAAACACGAAAGATCTTGTCTCACATTATCCTTCGCCGATCGTCAATGCAATTACACAATAAATCAATGTGTTTCATGGCAAAGTTAAGACCCACAAATAATTTATGTGTTAGCAAACTTTTACATACACGATTGATTGATCTCTGTCGATATTGAAAATAGAATTAACAGGTTTTCTTGCTTTTGTTTGGTTAGATAAAGTACATCGGAAAACAAAGAAACGACAGCAAACTGCTTTCTTATTATCTGACATTATTATTATTAGAGTGGGAATTTAATTCCCGCAACCGTTAGGTATACTGCACTTGCATATAAAGTAGCGAGAAAAAGAAAAACAGCTGAAAAAAAATAATAAATTTCTTTTTCTTTTTTTTATTAAGAATCTGTTCGCCACCATTCCTTCAAGGACGTTGTCTGTAGGTATTAGAATTATACTAGGTGGATATAAAGAAGTGAATGCCTGGTAATGCTGCAAATAGGGCGTTCAGAAGTCATGAGTATGTAAGTAAACTAACATAAAAGTTATATATGTAAGGATATTAAAAGTTATAATCAGTATTTATTAAAGCATCTACTAACACCAATCACAGTTTAAATTTGATCCGAGAGAGATAATAATTTTAACATAGAAAATTGTTTAAATGTTACCATTTCATTTGGCTGTGAATCCAATTTTTCTCTAAGTTCTTTGTCTTATCAACATGGCCGTTTTGAAATTATCTGACGTTTTAATTATGTTAAGGTAATGAATATGAGGAGGTTAATTTTGTAATAGATTCACCTAAAGGAAACCCGATTGTTGCATGTTGTATGGCAAGGTAGTTACGCTTAACTATTTCATCTTGTTCAATAGCTATGAAGTAGAAGAGGCCTATGAAGTAGATGAGGCCTATGAAGTATCTAGCAATAGAAAAGGCCTAAGACATTTTATTGCAAATTTTCTTGTGATGTAAACATCGTATGATTATGCACCAGCACTTCACGACGCTGGCGATCATGGCTTCCGACAATGTACTGTCTATTGTAGCTCTTAATGTTTTGATATTTTTATCTCTATGAAACAGTGTTCTGCCATTCTATTTACTGATGCTCCTTGAGTAGGTTATGTCTTGTTTTCCTGCCTCTATTGCCTTCACTCTGTCTTGTGAGCATTCAATTTTCAAAGCCCTCTTTCCTTCAAGATGTTAGGTAGAAATCTCCTTCAAGATGTTAGGTAGAAATCTCCTTCAAGATGTTAGGTAGAAATCTCCTTCAAGATGTTAGGTAGAAATCTCCTTCAAGATGTTAGGTAGAAATCTCCTTCAAGATGTTAGGTAGAAATCTCCTTCAAGATGTTAGGTAGAAATCTCCTTCAAGATGTTAGGTAGAAATCTCCTTCAAGATGTTAGGTAGAAATCTCCTTCAAGATGTTAGGTAGAAATCTCCTTCAAGATGTTAGGTAGAAATCTCCTTCAAGATGTTAGGTAGAAATCTCCTTCAAGATGTTAGGTAGAAATCTCCTTCAAGATGTTAGGTAGAAATCTCCTTCAAGATGTTAGGTAGAAATCTCCTTCAAGATGTTAGGTAGAAATCTCCTTCAAGATGTTAGGTAGAAATCTCCTTCAAGATGTTAGGTAGAAATCTCCTTCAAGATGTTAGGTAGAAATCTCCTTCAAGATGTTAGGTAGAAATCTCCTTCAAGATGTTAGGTAGAAATCTCCTTCAAGATGTTAGGTAGAAATCTCCTTCAAGATGTTAGGTAGAAATCTCCTTCAAGATGTTAGGTAGAAATCTCCTTCAAGATGTTAGGTAGAAATCTCCTTCAAGATGTTAGGTAGAAATCTCCTTCAAGATGTTAGGTAGAAATCTCCTTCAAGATGTTAGGTAGAAATCTCCTTCAAGATGTTAGGTAGAAATCTCCTTCAAGATGTTAGGTAGAAATCTCCTTCAAGATGTTAGGTAGAAATCTCCTTCAAGATGTTAGGTAGAAATCTCCTTCAAGATGTTAGGTAGAAATCTCCTTCAAGATGTTAGGTAGAAATCTCCTTCAAGATGTTAGGTAGAAATCTCCTTCAAGATGTTAGGTAGAAATCTCCTTCAAGATGTTAGGTAGAAATCTCCTTCAAGATGTTAGGTAGAAATCTCCTTCAAGATGTTAGGTAGAAATCTCCTTCAAGATGTTAGGTAGAAATCTCCTTCAAGATGTTAGGTAGAAATCTCCTTCAAGATGTTAGGTAGAAATCTCCTTCAAGATGTTAGGTAGAAATCTCCTTCAAGATGTTAGGTAGAAATCTCCTTCAAGATGTTAGGTAGAAATCTCCTTCAAGATGTTAGGTAGAAATCTCCTTCAAGATGTTAGGTAGAAATCTCCTTCAAGATGTTAGGTAGAAATCTCCTTCAAGATGTTAGGTAGAAATCTCCTTCAAGATGTTAGGTAGAAATCTCCTTCAAGATGTTAGGTAGAAATCTCCTTCAAGATGTTAGGTAGAAATCTCCTTCAAGATGTTAGGTAGAAATCTCCTTCAAGATGTTAGGTAGAAATCTCCTTCAAGATGTTAGGTAGAAATCTCCTTCAAGATGTTAGGTAGAAATCTCCTTCAAGATGTTAGGTAGAAATCTCCTTCAAGATGTTAGGTAGAAATCTCCTTCAAGATGTTAGGTAGAAATCTCCTTCAAGATGTTAGGTAGAAATCTCCTTCAAGATGTTAGGTAGAAATCTCCTTCAAGATGTTAGGTAGAAATCTCCTTCAAGATGTTAGGTAGAAATCTCCTTCAAGATGTTAGGTAGAAATCTCCTTCAAGATGTTAGGTAGAAATCTCCTTCAAGATGTTAGGTAGAAATCTCCTTCAAGATGTTAGGTAGAAATCTCCTTCAAGATGTTAGGTAGAAATCTCCTTCAAGATGTTAGGTAGAAATCTCCTTCAAGATGTTAGGTAGAAATCTCCTTCAAGATGTTAGGTAGAAATCTCCTTCAAGATGTTAGGTAGAAATCTCCTTCAAGATGTTAGGTAGAAATCTCCTTCAAGATGTTAGGTAGAAATCTCCTTCAAGATGTTAGGTAGAAATCTCCTTCAAGATGTTAGGTAGAAATCTCCTTCAAGATGTTAGGTAGAAATCTCCTTCAAGATGTTAGGTAGAAATCTCCTTCAAGATGTTAGGTAGAAATCTCCTTCAAGATGTTAGGTAGAAATCTCCTTCAAGATGTTAGGTAGAAATCTCCTTCAAGATGTTAGGTAGAAATCTCCTTCAAGATGTTAGGTAGAAATCTCCTTCAAGATGTTAGGTAGAAATCTCCTTCAAGATGTTAGGTAGAAATCTCCTTCAAGATGTTAGGTAGAAATCTCCTTCAAGATGTTAGGTAGAAATCTCCTTCAAGATGTTAGGTAGAAATCTCCTTCAAGATGTTAGGTAGAAATCTCCTTCAAGATGTTAGGTAGAAATCTCCTTCAAGATGTTAGGTAGAAATCTCCTTCAAGATGTTAGGTAGAAATCTCCTTCAAGATGTTAGGTAGAAATCTCCTTCAAGATGTTAGGTAGAAATCTCCTTCAAGATGTTAGGTAGAAATCTCCTTCAAGATGTTAGGTAGAAATCTCCTTCAAGATGTTAGGTAGAAATCTCCTTTTTGTTTATATTTTCTCTAAATTTTGCAAGCGAATAAAAACGTCTTCGCCTTATATCTTAAGATGGTTTAAAAACCAAATAATTTTCGATCATATTTTCTTAGTTCTGGGTATGACGATGAACTAAATCCGGCAGGAGGGACACTGAACGGAATATTGGAATATTTGTCCCAGGGTTCGAGCTATGTGCAAATAGTGACCCCCCCAAATCAAAATACTATGATAGCATAAAAATACATTATTATATTGTAAAATTAACAGCAAAACATTTTTAAATTGTAAAATGATCAAGAATTCTTATTTATATTAAAATGAGCAGCAATAGAATTTCATAGAATTATCAACAATGCATTTTATATCAAAATGAACAACAATATATCTGATGTGTAGTTGAAGGCATACAATTATGTTTAAAATATATTTAGTTGAATCCATAAAATTGTGTTCAAAATATTTCCATTTAGGCATTAAATGACCCACATGTGTTGATATTCCACGAAACAAATACAATCAATGAACCAAGCAGCCAACATGAAAGAACACTTGTTGGATATTAAATGGACGAAAGAAATTAAACTGAATTCCAAAATATAATTTCAACAAAACTACTACATAAAGGACACATGTTTCTAGTTATGTCATCACAAACATGTATATGCTCAAAAGGTGGTTATCATCAACCATGTATTCAAGCAAAATAACATTTTCATTACTAAAGATCTAAAGAAAATTAAATTTCGACATTAAATGACTCATATGAAGTTGATATGTAGGTAAACAAGCAAATCAAATTAAATTAAAAAAATCCATATTATCTTGAATTAGAATTTAATTAATTTCTTCTCAATAAACCTAATTTTTGCTCATAATTCATAAGCCCAAAATTTACGTTCCTTTTCACATTCTTTAATTTGTTTTTATTAGTGACGTATGTTTTTCTGTAATGCGTCCATCTAGATTTTTCTTCTACTGTATCCTTTATATATGTATCGAAACTTCGGCAGTAATTCCACTTTCATCTGTTACTTCAAGAACCGTTAACTTTGGGTTAGCTATAGATGACTTAACACGCTTTCCTTGACATTTTTAGTTCTACCAAACAGTTTTTTCTCCGATTCAAAATTATCCCTAAATCAGTTTCTTTTGGGTAACTTGATCAGAGCGGATCGATATTCCAAGCTTCACGTTGACTATTTTTTCAGAAATCTCAATGCTCTTGATTGTGAATTTAACTACACTAAAAATTCTAGTTAAACATTTCAAAATGGATGCAATATACACTTCGTAAATTTAATGTGAGAAATTGTTAGCCATAAAGAATTCGGCTGATGCTTGGCCGATTTCCAGCATCAACGTGCATTCAGTTCTGCATCTCTTCTCGTGCGAAAACTTGCACGATCTAGAATTATCGCTGACTCTCGAACTAAATGTAAATTAAAGTATCTGATTTTCGGGATCATATATATTTCTCGTCTCTCTATATCTAAATTAAAAACTGTGAAGAAATCGTGTCGAATCGTAAATCATTTGTCAGTTGGGACTTCACGAAAATACACGTCAACGTTGCCTCCGAATTCATCACAAACATTGATGTACCTAAGATTAGCAGAGTTACAAGCATTGAAGCAATTCTGCACATGATGAATCTAAATAGTGTATCAGGCTGAGAAAAGACTGTACAGCAAAGACATTACAGTCTGGTGGGCTGTCCACTACCTGCTGTGATAGACCAGGGCCGGGAAAAATGACTCTACAAAAATTCCCAAAATAAAAAAATAAACAACGCAAAACGAAAAGAAAAAAAAAAACAACGCAAAACGAAAAGAAAAAAAAAACAACGAAAAACCAAAACCACAAAAAACCAAATAGCAAAAAGCCAAAACAAACCAAAGTACAAAAAACAACAAAAAACAAAATTACAACAAACCAAAATTACATAATAAAAAGTTTTCTTTAAATCGACTCCTGCCAGTAGACGGACAAGGTCTGCAGATTAAGACACTTGATAGAATAAATAAATCTTATCCAAGCGACAGTCTGATCTGAAACAAACAGACAAAATCGAGATGAAGAAAAATGTTAAACCGGAAATCTGAATATACATGCAGTTGGCAGATGTACTGCAATCGTCGTCGTTTGTTTTTTTGGTAGACATCAGAAAACCTGAGACAGGTGTAGAACCAACTCTCCAATAATTATTGATTCACCAATCTAAGCAACGGAAAAGAGAGAGCAATCACACTAATGCTACCGATACGTTTACAACGTATTTAATATTCTCCACATCACGTTGAAACAACGATTCCAGTACGATCACCGGAGTTAACGTCTAGTCTGGTCAGTATCTACATGACTGACCTGTAAAATTGTATTTGCGGGTAGTGTAATTGTTACTCAAAGTGCTGAATTCCAATTCCAGTTGGGTTCGTTATTCTCACGCGCAAATACACTTGGGAATGTTAAGAAACCATCTCTTTTTCCAGCTTTAAGGTAATTAGTAAGAGACGTATCAGTAAAACATTGTTATCCACAAAAGTAAAATAAAATTGAATACAAAATATTTAGATTTCGTCTTGATATAACTCACAGATGTGTTGATATGCCGCTGAACAAAAACCACCAACCAACATATACACGAAAGTTACCATCCATGACCTGTGTGTACAACACTCACAATTCATAGTGAATATATTCCACCCTAGAATATGTCAAACAGAAGCTGTCGTTTGCCCTGTGATATCAGGGGTAGGATTTAACAAACAAATCAATTAAAATTAAATTAAAAGTTTCATTCATGCATATGATCACAAAGAATGACATCTAATTCTCGCAGTAGGGATACAAAATAAAGAAAAAAAAAACAGAAATCGTAATATTTTTATTGGATCACTGTCTTTGAGGATATCATTTTTTTTTAGGTAAATGGCAATAGAAGAATTCAAATCAATGCCTGATCATAAATCAGTCTCGCAAGTTCAACGACATAAAATGCCGGATCGTAAATCAAAAGTGGTAAGAATACAACATCACTTGTAACTTCGCAAACTTCTTCGCGCGCCAGAACCAAGCAAATCATCTGTAGTTCAAAGTAGCGTTCATTTATTGTGGTAAGAATGTCGAGATTGGGACGGAAGCGCAAACAATTACTGTATCTGTCTATATTTCTGAGATGAGGTATTATGTACATTATTTACATTATTCGGACTATTGTCCTCATCTTTTTCGCCATATTTATTACAACGTTTCGGCCGTTGTACGCTCCGGCCTTCTTCAGGTGGTTGGAATGTCGAACTGAACCCTTTATTTCGCTCACTGGGGTAGACAATTCTAGTTCCACGTGCCATGTTTAATGGATGTCAGTTATCAGTTATCTCCTGTAAATTTTCCCCTCTGAAAGTTCTCCATTGCCTTAACCTTGTATGGAACTCACACTCTTTGGGTCCTGCTACTGGATCTAACCAACGGCTTTATTCACTGGGTACTTGAGGACATCTGTGTATGAATTTCTGGGTATTGCAAACCTAATGCCTTCAGCAACCATTTTTACCAGTGCTCGCATTGTAATTTTTTCTGTTATCATTGCACATGGCACAGTGGATAAAGACGTTGGTTAGATCCAGCGATAGGACCCAAAGAGTCTGAGTTCAATACCCAGTTAAGGCGGTGGAGAACTTTCAAATGGAAAAATTAACAGGAGATAACTGATAACTGACATCCATTAAACATGGCACGTGGAACTAGAACAGTCTACCCCAGAGAGCGAAATAAAGGTTCCAGTTCGACATTACAACCACCTGAAGAAGGCCGGAGCGTACAACGGCCGAAACGTTGTAATAAATAAGGTGACAAAGATGAGAACAATAGTCCGAATAATGTAAATAATGAACAATTACTGTATTTAATTCTCTTAAGTCGACCGGAGCTTCATGATGATTTTTCTTTTTCGAGAGAGAGAACTCGAATCTGTTATTCGAGGTAAGACAATTTTACCTTTTTTTTAAGCGATGTTCTCTCTGTGCAAGGTCCGAGAGCTACTCGAGGTAGAGGGTTACAGAGTAAGAAGCACACTTAACCCTAGAACACTAACCATGGGTATATAGTACCCAGCTCAAATTTTCCTATTTTTAATTACAATTTTCAGTACCTGATTTTCTTACCTAAATAATGTTTTTTTTTCAGTTCCTATTAATGTTAAAGTACAAAGTTTGAAGTGCCTGCATGTAAAATATTTCAAATAAAGATTTATATTTAAAATTTGTTTGATATTTTCTAAATCGGGTATGATATACCCATGGTTAGTAGTGGTGTAACTTTAATTGATGGTTAGTGTTCTAGGGTTAATGCGGATGTGTGTGGAAGATAACGGCTAATCCTAGACTTGAACAGATGAAGAGTGTAGTGATCGGGTATATACCCTCTTTGGAGCCAGTTTCAAAGAGAGGAAGCTGTTCAAGTGGAACTTGCGTCTCTCAAATGGACCACAAAGAGAACGGTATTGATTCGCTATAATGTGCGTATGGCGGTTCTTCTTTTCACTAGTTCTATCCTACACGGCTAAAAAAATGTAGTTCGTCTGGGCACTTCCCATGGAACTAGTAATAGAGCAGTGAGTAACTCGCGACTTTTCGTCTGCATGAAAGTGGTTGTAGGGTGGAAAATAATTTGTCTCCCACAGGGACAATTTTGGACTCAAAACTGGAAAGTGAAGGTTGGGCAGCAGTACCTCATGGCTTGTGTAATTTAATCTAAGTAAAAGAAAATGAATTATTAAATAGTGCCCATTTTGACATATATGTTGTAGCACATTTCGGTTAATTATGTATAATGTTAATTGAAAATCAGGGAAAAGCGACAGTCTCTGAAGAAGAATGAAGGCAGATGTTTCTGACATGAATATCATACACTGTGTCAGATAATGTCTTGGAATTGAAATAAATGTTGGCAAAGTTACCCATTATATGATAAATATATCGTGTGATACCCAGATTTTTATATATATTGAAATGCATTTCGCAGATTTCATCTTGTTTTTGCCAAAGACAACGTCAATCCAAAAGATGTAAGCCACAGAAATATAAATTAACAATATCCCATATACAAAGTTCTCACTTAAATCGTTCGGACTGTTGTCTTCATCTTTATTGACATATTTACGTTTCGGCCGTTTTACGCTCCGGCATGCTTCATGTGTTATACGTTGGATTTCGTATGGAACCCTTTTACTCCACGGGAGTAGATTGTTCTAGTTCCCCCATGCCATATCTTTTCTGTATATATCAGTTTCAGTTATTTCCCTTTAGTAACACAACTGTTCGAGTTTTTGTTCACCTCTGCTAGATGAGTAATCCCAAAAAATGACTTGACCCAGAGTTGTGAGTTCAATATCTGGCCACGGCGGAGGGGACAAAAGTCTGGAGAGTCGAGTTACTAAAAGGAATTAAATGAAACTAAGATATAAAAAAAATAAATAAATAAAAAATAAACATGGCGCGTGGAATTATAATAACCTACCCTACGTCGACTAAATATAGAGTTCAGGGCAAAATTCCAACGTATATCACCTGAAGAAGGTTGGTGCGTACAACGACCAAAAGCTCGTGAATATGGCAATAAAGATGAGGATAACAATCCAAATGAGGTTAAACGTTTCACTAACATCTCTACTACACTCCACACAAAACTGATTTTAAACCACCTTCTCCACATTATTTTCACTCATTTTCCACCTAGAGTAGAACATGAATACTTTCAACTTCCTCTACTTCTCGGCAACGAATGACTGACCAGCACCCTAAGAAAGGCGGAAATTGGAACATGACCTATTGTGTCCGGGTGTAGGGATTTACCTGGCTCATTATGGGAGCTACATGCTTTGTCATAGCGGGAATTGTCACACCTCGTAGTTTCTTTTCTTGGTGCTGCTTGAATTTGACTCTTAAATGTTCGAAGTATTCCAAACCTTGCATTTTCACTGGACAGTAACACAAAACTGAAGGCTTAAAATTATTATCGATGGATAATAATCTTGCATGCTTCAGTATTTGAAAGAAAATCAGAAAATGACAACAGTGTTTTATTTAATTTACTGCAACATTATTTGTTCAAATTGTTTAATGAAAATAAAGTATCTTGTAAGCAAAAGAAAATCTTTCTTATAAAGTTTAATGCCTTTTCACTATTATAACTACGGGAAAAGTATTTCCCCAATGACAGGTTGTTGTAGTTTAGATCCTTTACAGAAGTATCTCTCAAGATTTTACTATCATGAGGACTCATTCTATGTAGCAAATTGATCCCATTAAGACTTTCATCGAATTTCAACAACCTTCATTGTGTAAAGAAACATTTTTTTCGTTTGTTTTCAAATTGATCAATCTATATAATAAATGCGAATGTCAGTGTGTCACACTTTTTCCAAGTTTACTCCTAGAGTTCATAGCCCAACATAAACCATTTTGGAATCAGGCCGGTTCGGTGATTAAATTAAAAACATTCCGGGCCATCAATTCTGAAATTTTGGATTCCCAAGTTTTCATTAGTACGTTTTTTTTTGGATTCCGCCATTTTAGCTTCTACTGATAAAAGCTATTAAAGGGGCACAACATTCTAACTTTCAATAGCTCATATTCAAAGAAAAAGTTACTGTTTTCAAATTACGGTGTTTCAAAATAAAATTGTCTGTGTTTTCAACTTTACTCGTCGAGGCCGTAGCCCATTATATACCATTTTAGAATCAGGCCGACTCCGTGAGCAAATTAAAATCATCCCAGACCGGATTCGTACTCGGAATCCTGAAATTTTAGATTCCCAAGTTTTCATTACTGCAATTGTTTTCTTTGATTTTTTTTTTATGGAGAATTTTTTGTACAATAATCTTCATAATTTGGGAATAATCGAAATTACTAAATCCAGCGAAAGTCGCCCATAAATTGGAATTAAGTGGCGATAAAAGAATTATCGTTGAACTGTTTAAATGGTAAGCTGAAATATTAATGCAATACTTAAATGCAGCGATCAATTTTGAGTTCTTCTGAAGTTTATTGTTACCTATCGCATCTACTCTTCCCTACCTATTGTGATGAAGGCCCAATCAAGTGCACTTCGAAAGAACTAGATTAAACGCTGCCCGATAGGGTGGCTTTTAAGCTCGTTTATAATATATACAGATATATAAACTGACAATATTAATATATATGTATTTCTTTTCCCCCCAATTACCGGTTTTCAGTCAGTCCATGTGCACAATATTTTATTTCTTTGATGGAAGGAAAGAATTTGATTGATGGATTGATTTGTCTTTAACAGCATCAACTCTCTATGGGTTATTTAATGCCGAAATTTAATTTTCTTGGGAATAAAAATATGATATATGTTATTCTGCTTTCACAATTGAATACATAGTAGATGTATATGCACAAAAGCTGAGTATCATGTTTGTGTAGCCGGTGAGATGTGTGGTTTATGTTGTATTTTTATTGAAGTTATATTTTGTAATACAGTTTGATTTAAGAAATTGGAAGATATTTATATAGATTAATATCATGAAAATGTTCTTTCATATTAGTTGGTCGATTTCATTCGCGTATATCAAGGCTATTTATCATTTAATGTCGAAATCTAAATATTTTGAACAATTTTATGGCCTCAACTAAATATATTTTGAACCCAATTGTATGCCTTTATCTACAGATATAACGTATTGTGGGTCATTTTACTATAAAATGTCTTGTTGGTATTTCTCCGTGGCCCTTGACATCTCCAAGGCATTCGATAGGGTTTGGCATGCCGGCCTCCTTCGCAAGCTCCGGGGTTATGGTATCACAGGTCGATTGTTTGACCTAATTCAATCGTTCCTATCAAACCGGGATTTGAAGGTTGTTCTCGGTGGATCCTTCTCCAACTCCTATCCCACTACTGCTGGTGTTCCTCAAGGCTCCATCCTTGGCCCTACTCTGTTCCTCATATTTATAAATGACCTTCCTGACGCCATAGACTCCCAAGTCGGTATCTACGCTGACGACACTACCATTTACTCCTGCCTCAAGCACAAATCTACTGAGGCGGACAAAATTAACCTGGCAGCTCAAACTGAAAAGGACCTCCAATCGGTTGTGGACTGGGGAGAGAAATGGATGGTCAACTTTAATGCCTCTAAAACAAAATTGCTCTCCATTAACCACCACAAGGACCCATCCCTGCATCCCATCAGAATGTCTGAGGACCAACTTCTCGAGAGTTCCTCTCTGCGGCTGCTCGGTCTCACGCTGTCCGCTGATCTGAGATGGAACAAATACATCGAGTCAATTGCATCATCCACCGCTAGAAAAGTTGGTTCCCTGTGCCGAGCCAGGAAATTCTTCTCCCCTGAATCGATCCTCCAGGTCTATAAGTCTACCATTCGACCTTGCATGGAGTATTGCTGCCATTTATGGTCTGGGGCCCCTACGTGTTGCCTCGGGGTTCTTGATAAGATCCAGAGACGGATATGCAATGTGATTGGCCCTGATCTGTCATCTCGTCTGCAGTCGCTCTCTCACAGACGGAATGTTGCATCACTCTGCCTTTTCTACAAGTACTTCCACGGTAATTGCTCTGAGGAGTTGCTCTCACTTGTCCCTAAGCCTCGTGAATTCAAGCGTCCTACGAGGCTGGCATTCCGTTCCCACCCCTTCACCGTAGAAACTGTTAGGTGTAGACGTCTTTTCTACTCCAATAGCTTCATGTCTCGCACATCTCGCCTATGGAACTCCCTTCCCTGTTACTGTTTCCCTGACAAATACAATCTCCAACGGTTTAAGTGTAGCGTCAATCGTCATCTCCAGTTGCCTTGATCTATCCACTTCCTGACATCTTCCATTCCTATCTGCTCTCGCTCTATATCTCCCGTAACCTCCCCACCTCGATCGGCCCTCCGTCCTTCTCGTTCTCCACAACCCTTCCTTTACCACTCTTATCTGCTCTTCCTCCAACCCTTCTGTAACCCCTTGCGTGATAGTGGCCACCGGCCTTGCTCGGGGTGATACGCTTAAAAAAAAAAAAAAAAAAAAAAAAAATATGTATTGTTGGTCATTTTGCTATAAATATTTTTACACTTACATAGTTTTTTCTTTTTGTTTGGAGGTGGGGGTCACTATTTGTCCATAGATGGGGCCTGAGAACAGTAATAATTAAGAGGTGTTTCTAAGCTCCTCACCCGCCCCCGAGCAGAGGCCTTGCTGCCGGATACAATTTATGGTAATACCGAGGAGTGGGAAGGAGAACATATGAATTTAAAAAAATTTTTTTTTCTTCATTGTCTTGTTATTAATATATATTTTCTTTCAGAATTACCATTTATAATGGCTATAAAAAATTTTCCTTGCTTAATATCCTCTCTTTAATAAATATGTCACTTTTTATAGCACCTTTCAGTTCTCTTTTCAATTCTGGGATTAAATTTTAATTAATTTTTCAAAATTTTCAATGAGGTACCCAATGAAGATCAAACTCACTAATAGTCAATCGAACAAGCCTCTTTAACCATTACCCTATACATTTTGAAGGGAGAATAAGGATTGACTGATTAGTTTTCTTCGGTTTATAAACCCTTTGCAGATTATTTAAAGCCGGAAATATTTTTAGATTCTAAGAAATTTCTTTGGAAATAATGATTTAGTAATGCGACGCTTACTAATTAACCTATACCTGTGGGGAGAAGAGATAGATTCATGCATTTCCTAAGGATATTTGCGCGTAATTGAATATAATGAACCCAACTGGAATTGGGACACGACACTCCGATGAAAAATTCCGAGCTGTTATTGATTACATGACCAGCACAACCGGGCTTAGAACATCTAACGGTCACTCATTTAGGTAATGAGCAGGCTCGACGTTGCTTAACGTCGATGATCATACCGTATGTTCTGGCCGTAGACTTGTCGAGAATGTTTAAATACGTTGTAAACCTGTCGGTAGCAATAGTTTGATGGTTCGTTGCTGTTGCTTAACTTCACGATCCATCAATTAATAGGACATTGGTTCTAAACCAGTTGCACGCTGACTGATGCCTGCCAATTTTAAAAAAAATATATATGGCCATTTTTTTTTTTTTTAAGAACTAAATTTTTCCCGGCCCTAATCTATTACACTAGCTTGTGAATTGTAAGTCCTTTGCTATACAATATTTTCTTACTCTGATACATTATCTACATCATGTAGATAATCATTAGCAGGATAGATTCAATGCTTGCAGTTCTGGTAAAATTAGGTACATAAACCTTTGGAATTAATTTATTCCCGTGCACATTGGGAACGATGCGGTTTCAAACCTTTCCCAAGGCTATCCGCGCGTAAGTGAATGTAACGAACCCGACCAGAATTTGAACTCGGCTCTCCCATTAAAAAATCCTAAGCTGTTATTCATTACACTAGAACGCACATCAAACCTTACAATACCTGTTATTTCCAAGCGGGGACACATCTAAGTACATACCAGGATCGACGTTGTTTAATTTCGGTAATTCTGTGTCCTCTGTCCTTTCGGTAATCCTATAACCTGTGTTTCAACCTGATGTGGCCATAAGCCCAGAGTAAAGAGGTATATTCCGATGAGATCTGAATCACATAATGTATCTTGATAACAATTTTTTTTACATGGGAGGCGCCTAAACCAATTCAATCACAGAAACAATCAAAATTAAAGGGATAAAATCCATGGACATATTGCTATTATTTCGGACTAATTCTTTTAGATATATTGGTATGTTTACTAATTGCAATAATAATAATAATAATAATAATAATAATAATAATAATAATAACAGAAACGTAAGCTTTGAGTAGGCTTAATTTTTTTATAGTAGATATTGTCGCCTGGCATTATATAATCCCAGGCCGATACCCTTGTGTGAAACTTGGCTAAATTTTACTTATTTGCCGTAAATCGTCGTTTAATAGTGCTTCAAATATTTAGAAAATGCTATTAACGGGATCTGCTTTCGAGACCTTCCCTGCAACTGGAGAAAGCAGGTATGTTTAAATATTGAGTAAGTGTTCTCATGCATTCTCTCAACCAAATACAGTCACGCCTTATTTGGTGTAATGTAAGACCGACTCATTTTTTCTGACATTTCAATACTCTTCATTTTCTAGAAACTCATTCTTCCCCATTGTAAATTAAACTACACTAAAAATACTAGTTAAAGATTTAAATGTTTATGTAATATATATTTCATTTTTTTAAGCATTTCACCCCAAGCAAGTGGGAGTGCCCCTAGCACGCAAAGGTTTACAGAGTGAAAGTAAGTGTAAAGAGGGGCGTTTGAGGAAAGGATAAAGAAGGACGGGATCAAGGTCAAGGCATCAGAAGATGTCGATTGACATTACACTTAAATTCTTGAAGATTATAGTTATCAGGGAAGCAAGTAAAAGGAAGCGAGTTCCGCTGACACGAAGTGCAAGAGAGGAAGAAGCTGTTGGAGTAGAAGAGGCGCTTACATTTAACTGTTTCGATAGTAAAAGGGTAGGGCCGAGATGCCAACCTAGTACCACGCTTAAATTCAGGTACATGGGCCACCAGTGAAAATAGCTTGTCAGAGCAGTTGCCATGAAAATATTTTCAGAAAAGACAGTTGGTACATTTAATGTGAGAAGTTGTTTGTTACGAGGATGTTGGTTAAAATGCTTTTACGACCGATTCTTACCCGGTTTTCAGCATCGACTTGAATTCAATTCTTTACCTCTCCCTCGGGCGATATAAATGACAATGTGACAACATGCACCACAATCCAGAATAATCAAAGATACTGTGAGTCATAGTACATAAACGACATTCACAAATCAATTAGTTCAAGCGATATTTGTATTTATTACGAATTTATAAAATTCTAAGATTTGGAGATTAGTTTGGAGTCATAGATATGGTCGAATCCAAAAATTACGTTCACTTTTTAATACATTACTTATATTGTATGACATTAAAATTTGAAAAACCGAAGGCGCAGCGCAGTAGCGAAAGAGCCTTCGATAAAATAAACACACACACACATATATATATATATATATATATATATATATATATGTGTGTAATTTGGCAGCAACTTTTCTTTCAAACATGTAGTGTTGAATGTTAAAGACAACATAGTCTTACATATTTTCTTTTGAATTTTCTCATATTTTCTAATGAGACTTTATTTGAAAATAGTTCCGAAATATGTATTTTCCATACGATGACCTAGCGCTTTCGAACATCATTGTTCATCTTCAGGGTCAAAATTTTAGTCATATATATATATATATATGTGTGTGTGTGTATATGTATGCCTAAAATTGTGTGTCTGGGCAGTCATCTCACTTTCATTAAAGACGGCTGACACGGTACTGCGATAAAGCTTTTTATTTTTCTCGTGTTCGTGAAAGTGATTTTTTTTACTGATCATAAAAGGTCTGTAAAAACTGTCCGAATGTTGTATATACTCGAGCGCTCATGAAATGGCCAACAGAAAAACCGAAAATGTTGGGATATATAGAACATTCGTACAGATTTTACAGACCTTTTATGGTTGGTTTGCGTTTTTTTGAGGCATATCAACATCAATAGTTTATCCTAAGTCGACATTATTTTTATTGCCGCTAATATTCTTTTCAAAAATGCCTTGCCGTTAATATTTTTTCCCTTTAAAATGTATTGCTGGTATTAAAACCTATTTTTACACTTATATACTTTTTATATATATATATATATATATATATTTGAAACAGGAAAATTTTGAAAAAAAATTAACTTCTGGGACACAGTGAGATTTATGAGAATTTGATACTGTTGTAGAGTTAATTCCTCAGTGGAAACTGTATTTGGACTAAATTCGGTCCTAAATAAGTTCAACGTTAGGAACTGGTTATAATAAGTATTACGCAGAGTAATCTAGTTTTGGTAACTGACTACTTTCGTATTCGACCCCCGTCGACCCTCACTGACTCCTACTTATATTAGATGGCAGAGTCTATTATCTATAGACTAGGTGTGTTTCACCATAACAGATACTCACCGGACATATTGAGACGAAGAGAAATAGAGGAAAACCGCAATTGACCAATGGAACCATTGACCATTTGTGAATGATTGATAGAACTGGGATTAAGGGATAGAGTAAGCGAATAAACGTTTTTTAAGGCAAGTCACCCCAAGCAAGGAGGGATTGCCACTAACACGCAAGGGGTTACAGAGGATTGTGAACAAGAGTAAAGAGGCGTGTTTGAGGAAAGGATACAGAGAAAGACGGAGAACATGCTCAGGTATCAGATGTCGATTGACATTACACTTGAATATTTTAAGATTATAGTCATCAGGGAAGCAAGTAAGGGGAAGAGAGTTCCACAGCCGAAACGGGAGGGAGAAGCTGTTTGAGAAAAAGAAACAGTTACATTTAACTGTTTTGATAGTGAAAGCCGAGACACCAGCCTAGTGGCTCATTTAAATTCATGTAGTCCGGGAAACAGCGAAAGTAGCGCCGTCAGATGAACTACAAAAGATATGAAGTTTTGAAAAGTCATGATTACTTAAATTCTGATGGTAGACAGCATATAAAAATGTATATCATATTCATTGAAACAAATAAAGAACTTATTTAACTGCTATTATTGGTGATTTCTTTTTCAATAAACTTTCATCGTTGATGCAATAGTGTATTAACCTGTAAAAACGCTGGTTCACGGTCGATCATTTGTAAAATAAAGGATTTCTGAATAGTGATTCCCAAGGTAACTGGCTTATCAACGGTTGATGTTTAACAATATTTCTAACAGAACTGTTCTGTGTTTATCGTCAAATAACAATAGCGATATTGTCGCAATTAAAACAGTTCGGAAAAATTCCAACATTTTGATAATCGTTCATTTTGTATACCGCCTGATATATCGCTTGAGATGTATAACAGTTTTCAGTATATACTATTCACAATAAGGACATTGCTTGCGTCACTAAATGTCAAGCAGAGACGAAAATGCTAAGACCATTACTACATTCAAGGTAGAACATGCGGATGTTTATATAGGGTGACCCAAAAAAACAGGAACTTTTTAACAATCCAATAAAACCAAGAGTGATGGAAGAAAAATATTTAATTCATAGTAATTGAAACCTTAACACATGCCATTTAAGAAACAATGATGGAATTTTCATTTTTTTTAAATTACGTCCTGTAGATGGTGTCCTCCTGTACGAATGCATTCTTGAAACCTACTGTTGAGATTCCTCATTGACTGCTGCAACATCTCAGCTGGGATACTGTGAATTTCATTCTAGTTACGAAAATGGCGAAATGTTTACTTGCTTAAGGTCACCGTGTCGCAGTATTGCCACTTGCTCATGTCTGGCAATACGCACTTCTAAAAATTCCCGTTTTTTTGGGTCACCCTGTATAAATAAATAAATCTATAAAAGCAATCGACAAATCAAGAAAATGTCTTATTTTTTAAAGTCACACAATATCAAAGTAGAAATAAATACGAAACCATTAAAAAAGGAGTATGCAAATTAGAAAAAAACTTCTAAATGTGTAAGATATTAGACATACTGATAGAAATGAAAAATGAAACCCCCATCTATTTTGGTTTGATGTGTTTACGTAATATTTGCACAGATACACACAAGGACGGATAGAGATTTCCGGTGCTACATTTAATGACCCATCTGGCATTCAAGCAGAGACATATACACAGAAACATATTCCGTGTTACATATTATATTCTGTATATTGTCGTCTATTGTACTCAACATAGAATTTGATTACACCAGTAAGAAACATTAATGCCTGAATTGCTAAAAACCCAAATCCATATTAATCTGAAAATAAATTAATAAGCAAGATAAATGAGAAAAACATTTGTATTCTCTTATCCAACTGGAAATTTGAAAAAGATTTACAAGCAAGCGGCTTCAATTATTACATAATATTGGTTAATACAAATAATTGGTTTAAATGGTTTCAATAAAAATCGTCCTTGATAATTTCACTAACTTGAAATTACGTAATATCCAATAACATACTTCAGACAGATTTTCGAACCGCCCTGTTGCCTATATGTTAATCATTTCATGTCACTAAGATACAATGAGTTAATGCGTGTGAATTAAATGGAGAAAAAGAAAGACGTTATTAAGCAGAGAGGACGATAGAAATAACACGATTGAAATAGTAATTAAAGTCTTGATCATCAAAGTTGGCTGAAAAGGAAGAGCCAGAGAGAGAGAATTATACAAGAGAAAATTGCAAGAGAAGAAACTGCCTGTATAAAACTTAGTTATATGTAGACATTTCAACTGTAAAATATTGAGACCTAACTGCCAATTTAGTGCTGCGCTTAAGCTCAAAATGTCGACAAAAAAGGAGAAAAGCTCATCAGAAAAAAATACCATGAAATAGTTATGGAAAAGGCCCATGGAAGCATATATAGATAGATAGATAGATAGATAGAGAGTGAGAGAGATAGAGACTAAAACATTAGTGGTCAACAGAGTTTGCCAGTCGACGTAATTTATACATAAAAACGAATAAGGGAAGTATGAAAAATTGAAGGCCAATTGGCAAACATCTACCTACACTATAAATTAACGTCATCAAACCCTAGACTATCTAGACAGAGCAAAAGCCTTCACAATATCCACTCTCAAAGAAAGGGCAGCTCAAATTTCACGTTCTCACGACTCTTTAATATATATATATATATATATATGCAGAGAGAGACTTCATACGATATTCTCGTAATGGAGGACGTTCAGAAATGTTTATATTGGAAAAAAAAAAAAACGAAAATAAAAAAAAACTAAACATCGCACGTATATTTGAAGAGTCTCTTAAGTTCGATCAACCTTTTGTTATTCATGCGATAATTCATCTGTGGCTGGGTGTAGACAACCCTTATAAAACATTCAAAAATATAGGAAAATAGGTTTCACAAGAAATTAGAGCAATGGGCCATCGGTCAGTTTTTGAACAATCGTTTCCTTGATTGCGCGACTCAGAGAAAAAAAGTTTATTTTTATACAATATACTCATTGACGACAAAGAATGCATTCATAAGGAGAATAAAAAACGAGAAAAAATGGGCCTAGGTACAGAACTGACTTAATATCTTAATCTAAAATAAAGCCTACAGAAGTACTCTATGAAACACAATGCACTTTTAATATAACCAGTGGCTAAAGTTGAGACAAATTGCTCAAACGCTACAGGGAGTAACTGATTCACCTGAACGACGCAGTGGAACAGAAAAAAAAAAAACACACACACACAGACAGATTTATCAGGGCCATTCATCTGAGGCCCATTTTTGGTGTCTGGCCAAATATTTATTGACTAACAATTTTGAAACAATTTAATTCACCCTGTGGCTCTTTCACTGTACTTTTTTAGGGTGTGGTCAAGATGATATCTTGAGGAAAAGTAGATCAACGCAAAAACATACATACTTAATTTACAGCAACCCAGTCACGAGCTTTATTTGAATTCTCGCCCTTCTTTCTCAATTGTAATAACACTTCGAGGCAAGTCGGTAATCAGTCCAAGGAAGAAAGATAATTGTTGGACTAATATCTTTCTAAAAAGTGTGTTCTTTGTCTTCTCTTTCTCTGTGTGGAAACGCCGGGGGCGTTTCTTCTTTATTTTACTAGGACTTTTTATTTTGGTTGTCATTAATATTCGTTAAGTCAGTAGTAAATATAGGTCGCTGTATTGTAGAAACAATTCAAAACGGCTTCACTCCCCCCCCCCCACTGAATGCATCAGATTCTACGAGCGCGCACACACACACACAATAAATATATATATATATATATATATATATATATATATATATTCAAAGCACGAAAATACATCTTAAACAGTCAAACATGAAGAGAAATTAACAACACTTAAGAGGCCCCACCCCCTTGAAAATGGCTAAAGAAGTGGCCGAAAGCGTTTAAGACAAACTACAATACAGGCAAATTCTGCCCTCCTTACTCCCACTAAACGGAAAAAGTAAATAAAATTAACTAAACGTGTTTAAAAGATATATATATATATATATATAACGGGATTACAAATGTTCCAGTGTTGCCTCCATCTCCTCTCACATATGTGTTAAATAGTCACATGTATGGAAATAAATCGTTGCTCTTCTAAACATAAAAATGTTCACCAGAGTTTCACTAGAGAAAATAAAATAAATATTATTCTCATAATCTAAAATGTGCCTCTCCGTTAAATAACTCAAAAAAAGTTGATAAGCCGTGAGAATTAATCCAGTACTGTTTTTTTTACATTCGTCATTTTAATATACACTTATGGCATATTGTTGGGAAATCTTTTGTTATTATAGTAAAAGCTTCAACCTCTTATATTATTCTGCATGATAATAATCATAGAGACGTATTTAGCGTGAGTATCAATGTGAAACCGCCTTTACTGGTTAGTGGACAGGAGCTGTACCTGTCGGATTCGTGTATCATTGTGTGACTCACTCGAGTACAGAACGTCTGTCCATACATCATGTTTACCACATGGACTACGATAAAATATAAAACAGATAGATATTAATAATGGTATATATTAATTTTTATGCAGAGGTTCACCGAGGCATGAAAACTATTTCAAGGATGGCACAAGGAGAAAAGTTTGAGAAACGCTGCTGTAGATAAAGGCTAAATTCATTGTCTGATAATTGAGCCTTTTCTGTTGGCTTCAGTATATTGCTTCACACATCAGTAATTAATTTATCTATCAAAAAAGCGTTGGGCAATCATGACCAGATCTAGACCATACTGCAGGTATGAGCAGGTTTTTCGACCAGAGGGCCGCATGAGATGATTTTTGATAAGGTGGGCAACAATACTAAAAAGATTTAAGGTAATGTTTCCTTGAAGATGCCTCGGCAATTTTCACAAGAGAAGAATCTATTCGTGAGCACAGGTCGTACAAAGAAGAAAAATGTCGATTTTTTTCCTTTGAAGAAATATTTTATTCTATAAAAAATAATATCTTCGTATAATATCACTAATAAACGTAATGAGTACACTGCTGTGTAAGATTAATTTATAATTTATTCATTTGAAAATATAAAAAAAACTTTTAAATAAACGAAATTGATTTCTTCTCAAAAAACAAAGAAAGATATATATTAAATTATTACACGTATTATTTTCCTTAGTGATAACTGTCAATGGTTGAAATGACGAAAATGTTTCCTTCAACGAAAGGTAACAAAATTCAAGAAATATTGTACTTAATCATTGGTTATCTATGAGACAGTTTGAGTGAACATGTGAGGATGAAACGGAAAAAATATTCGTTAATTTAATAAAGGTTATTTTCCTCATGTAATTATGCGGCAAAACAATATTCTTGATAAATGTCTATAGAACTAGCCAAAAGCGCATGGAGTAATAACGAAGAACAATTTAAAAAATCTTTAACTCTTAAAAAACGGAAAAATGTTAGAATGCTGGAAAAGCTCCATAAAAGATCAATTAAATCTCGTCGGCCGTTTTCTATGAAAGATGATTAAAAAAAAAAAAAGAAAAAAAAAGTTTAATGCCAATATAATTTTTCTATATATTATTTATATATTATATATGCGCGGTACTCAATATCAGTGATAGAGCTAACATATTTAGTTGGATTGATGTAAGTTTGTGACTGGGTTTCACTCTCTCGCGATCGTCAGTTTTTGACAATCGCAAAGGCGTGAAACCCAGGGTCACAAACTCACAACAATCCATCTAAATATATACAGTGATTTTCCAAGCGTATTTCAGATGTAGCACAAGGCCGAAAGTATGGGGCACTCAGTGAGGATCGAACTGACTATATATATATATATATATATATATATATATATGTGTGTGTGTCTGTGTGTATATATATATATATATAAATGTTTCATGCTAGATGCAATCGTCAGGTAACCGTCAGTTGCCTGACAATTGCATCTAGCATGAAACAGACTGTCGCCTCTAAGTGTTGACTTCTATATTTACACACGCTCTATCTCTGATATTGAGCACTTTATCCCATAAATATAGCACACTTTAAGACATATATATATATATATATATATATATATATATATATATATATATATACACACACTAGTTGTAATCTTATAAATATAAGAAATTATACTCATCCAGAAAAACTTTGGTACCTTTATTTGTGAGTAAACAAACCAATAACAAAGGGAAAAATATGGTACAAAAAAAAAAAAAAGAAAGAAAGACCAGAGAACATGTACGTCAGCCGAAAATAATCGTCTAGCATCCAAGTTCATATATGTGTGTGTGTGTAATGGACTGTCAATTTCAATATGTGAGGATCCGACAACCTTATACAGATTATATGTTTGTTTCTTACATGACACTTAAGTCCCGCTAGTGATCTGCACGCAAGTCCACATAACGTGCAACAGCGAGTATCTTGGGATATACCTACAGGACTATTTGCCGACGTTTTTTGCCGTTGTCTTTCGTCTCTTAGCTGGTCAATACGACCGATTTTGAAATTTTCTGATACTACTCTGGCTCAAATATTTCCAGCTATTTCTATCCAAGGCAAATCGCACGAAGTTAGTATGAGGCACATTGAAAGATGAGAGCTTACTATTTAGCTTGTCTCTATACCTGAGCCACGGCGTCCAAGACTACTTCGTCCAGTTGGCTAGACATGAGGACCATAGTTAATCTGTCGACAAGATTTGAAGATGAACGGCCCTCGTTAAAACCTACAGGATTCATTCGCTCGAAGCCACTTTTAACCATCGATCTGAGAATGCTGTTTATATATTACTGGAAGAGTTTGATGTTATAAATGACATCCACATCAAAGTCTCGATCAGAGACAGGTAATGATAACAGGATTCGGGATTTTAGGTTAAGGAATTGGTTTTGCACTTTTCGCGCTCTTCAATTTCTATATATTTAAAAAAAAAATAAGCAGTAAATTTGTTATAACTTATCAATACACCGAAGTTTTTGAAGTGTTTAATATTTACTAAGTCTACATCCTGGATTTCCATGATCGATTCTCTGTATGTGTCATCACTGCTTTCATTCGAATTTCATGTCATAGTTTCCGTTTTGGAAAGGCTTTATCTTGAGTCCTATTTCTTATAATACTTTATAGATGTTCATGATCTTTCATTGATAAACAAGTGAGTAAATACTATGAGAAATAATTTTAAAATACAATATTTATATTGGATTATAAAAGGTAGAACAGTCTACCCCAGTGATTGAAATAAAGGGTTCGGTTCGAAATTCCAAATACCTGAAGAAGGCCAGAGCGTACAACGGACGAAACGTTGTAACAAATATGGCGACAAAGATGAGGACAATAGTCCGACTAATGTAAATACTGTAAATTTAATTATTTTAAAAATGACAGAGAGTATCAAGGATTTGAATGACATGTTCAGGTTTAACAGACACCTTTTATTCATTAGTCATTTCAATGGAATGTTTAGCTATAAAAACTTTGGAAATTTATTAACTCTTTAGCTTTATTTGTTTCTAGTTAAACGATACCGAGCTCTTAATTAGATGATGTTAACATGATAAACTGTTGAGCAGCTGGCAGCATATTCAAAAGAATCTCTTTTTTTATTAAAAGAAAAGGTTATTTCAAATATATTAATAGTAGACAAACAGTATCGCTGTCGACTTGCCTTCATCACACCTGATATTGTTACATTCTAATTTAGGTTTCTTAATCAAAATCAGTTTTAAAAAAGAAAATGTAATTTCGCATATCAAGTTGGTTAGAATTAAATTGCTCTTAAAATCTTTAATATTATTCTCTTCTCAGTCTACCATTTCTTTTTGATAACACATTCATCCCCTTCGGTGTTTATTTTGCCTTTCTAACCACATTACCATTCGATCACGAGACCCGTAAACCATTAGGTTCAAAAGGGGCACCACATGTACTGCAGCCGAATTAGCATTAACGTTTCCTGGGAAAAATGGCCTGACGGAGCCAAATCCTCTCTAGGCTTGGTTTGAATTCAGAGTTTTCTCTCTCCTAGACTAGTCTCCAACCAAGGTTATAGGACCCAGGTTTTTTTGTTATTTGCCCATAGCTGAAGGGGGAAGGCGTATGGATTAATACCTTTCTCAAGGGCAATAGTACATAAGTAAATATAATGAAGTCGGTGGGGCACCTCGAGCTGGTGTAATGGTGAGCAACCTGGTTTCGCTAGAACAATTAAAACTACGTAGTGAGTTCGATCCTCACTGGGTGCCTCTTACTTTCTGCCATGTGCCACATCCAAGCGACGCTTGGAAAATCACTCTAATGAAGTTGATTTAAACTCTGCTCTCCGATTCTACAACCCGTCATTATTCCACCGTGCCTCGAGTGTCAGAACATTTCCCAAATGAATAAATTTCCGCCTTTGTTTCATTCTGACGTCTCAGGTTCTGAATGAAGAACTTGTGCTGTTTATCTTACTAAAGACTATAACAATTACTTCATTCTTCTCACTCAAAGACGTAGAATCTGCTCCATGAAAGAAGACTGAACATTTCAAAATTTGATACACACCGCCAAAATCTGACTAAACGTAAAAGCTTTTCTGGTTTTTGATATCCCTGCTTTTGAGCCGAGAAACATTTTAGGCAACTTTCAGAAAATGTAATATGGATGGGAAAACTTAATCTGGTTATTTCAAATTAAAGTATCTCTCTCTCTCTCCACATTATATATATATCCTAAAGAGCCAAGAACAAACTACCTAGGTTTCACCTAAGCGGATCTTCAGGGTAATTAGCTCTACTTAGCGTATTGAGCACGCTACGTTTTAGCTTTATTTGAATTTTTTTCTTTGGAATAAAAACTTAAGGCACTGGACGATTTGTTTAGCCCTGTTCGGATGTTTCTAGTTCTTTCTTTTTTTTTTCCCAATTTTTTCCTATATATATATATATATATATATATATATATATATATTTCTTTTAGTGGAATATTTTACTTAGATATAACTGCGTAACCGATAACAGGTAATCTGATTAAATGAATATACATTTTCTTTAAATAACCAACTAATTATACTATTTAAATTGTTCGGATTGTTTGGTCACCTCGGCATGGTGTAATGGTTAGCAAGCTTGTCTCGCAAAAACAGTTACGACTGAATAGTGAGTTCGATCCTTACTCGGTGTCCCATACTTTCGGCCTGGTGCCACATCTAAGCTACGCTTAAGAAATTCAATATATTGTTCGTACTGTTGTCTTAATCTTTACTGTCACATGCTACACATGACGTTTCGGCAGTTGTACACTCCGGCTATCTTCAGATGATATTTGTTGGAAATTCGAACAGAGCCTTTTTATTTAGTCCACGGAAGTAAATTATTTTAATTCCTAGTACTATATTTCGGATGACAGTTTTAGTTCATTCGCTTTGATATCTCTCCAAATTTTCTTGTTTTCTCCTCTGAGGCCAGGGACTGAACTCTCAACTTTTTGGGTCAAGTGACTTTTTAGTGATACGAGAGGAAAGATGAGGTCAGCAGTCCAAACAATGGAAATAGTGTAAATAGTTACAATACCTCATCTCAGAAATATAGACAGATATATTAAATAAATGTATTCATATTTAATTAAATCTTAAGCAAAACCGCCTCTGACATCAGTGTGGCTTAGGTAACTAAAACGAAAAGAAAAACAGTTTAAATTAAACAGAGTTAATAAATACGTTATTTTCGTACTGTCTTCAAGAATTCTACCAATTTGAAATTTAGTTCTACTGAAATCAACTTTTGCCACCAAAACCTACATTGAAATTTTTATAACTTATTCGTTCGCATATCGAATTATTGGTACCAAATCTGATCTGGTGTTCCTGCGACAGGTTTCAAAATTCAAAGAAGAATGCTCAACATTATCTTCAACCTGGCATCTCGTTTTCAGTCACTTTCCCACTGCTGTAACGTAGCATCACAGTGCCTTTTCGAAAAAATATTTTCAAGGTAATTTTTCTGATGAGCAGACCTCTTTGCTAAACTGATTTCACGAATTCAAACGCAGTGCTAGATTGGCAGTTAAGTCTCCAAATGTTACTGTTGAAATAGCTCGGGGTAACATTCGGTTATATGCTAAGAGTTCATTCTCCCGCATGGTTAGCTTCTGGAACTCTCTTCCCACCTCTAGCTTTCTTGTCAACTACGATCTTTAAACATTTAACGTCAATCGTCATCAGTCTTCTTGAACTCTGTTCTTTTAGTGACCTCTTCTTTCACTCACAGTAACAGCGTGGATTATTTTCTATTTATCGGAGCCAAGCATTAAAAAAAAAATTAAACAACCATTTAAGCAAAGTGTTTGCACTAAGTACGAGTCAACGTATTAAGTTACTTACCTAAAAGTCTATGATTGCGTGCGTCCGGTGCATAATGATTTAAGTGAATAAGATTTTAACATACAAGTTTTTGATACAGTAACTATTTTTATTTTAACTTTCTTCAAACAGATAAAAAATATTTTAATTAAAAGAAATTATGGTAAAGACAGACACAAAGAGATCCCGCTTTGCTGTTTCCTCCAGTTCTTTCGAGAGTAATCATTTATATTTCAGCTTACTTTAAGCAAAAAATATTTTAAATATTTAAAAAAAATATTTTTGGCATGTTGAAAAAAAAAATTAAAAAGTTTATCCCGGAAATTCTGTTCCTATTAAATGCAGTAAATAGTAAGACTTTAAATATGAACTTGTAAACTAGACCAACGATGAAACTAAGGAATTGAAATATTGAACTAAATCATAATAAAATTAACTTTCATTTCAATGCAGTGTGGAAATAAACTTCAATGTTTTATCACCTGAAACGTCTGTGAACCAACCGGTCACGATTAGTCAAGTAATAAATAAATCCTGTATTTATTTTTCCGCGTGCCCACATAACTACCGAATGTGGCACAAGGTCGAGGATTTAAATTTGTTTAATGGCAATATCGTGAGAAATTGCTGTAGTCCCCTCGGTGCGACGTCTCAGCCACCGAGCAATAAACTCATCCCGCTCCTGAAGGACATGGACTTGACATTTTTAAAACTTCCCCGCTTCGTGGCAAGTAGGTATAAAGACAATTTACTAAGCGTAGCTTAGATGTGGCATAAGGCTGAAAGTATGGAGTACACAGTGAGGATAGAACTCACTACTTGATAATTGATCTAGCGAAACAAGCATGATAACCATTACACCACGTCGAAGTATTAATAAATAAATAAATCCTTTAACCACAACAGAAGCTGGATTAGAAATGTGCAAATATATATGCATATCAATGGGTAAACATACCCTAAATTTCAAACAAGGTAATCCATTACATTAGCCTTTTGTCAGACTAAATTTGTAATATCTTGATAGTTTTCGATATGCCAACTTGTGTCATTATCACACGTCTTGCGCTCAGAATACGTGTAGACACCCCCACAATCCGCCCTTTGAAAGATTTGGTTCGACGTAAACTGCACAATGGTGGCAGATACCAAAGATAACAGTTACATACACCCTTGTGCCAATTAATTGAAACGAAACGAATAATACCGTTATTATTTCCGACTTGGGTAAGATGATAAACTACGTCCAACAGCAAGGCGGATCAGGAGGTGTTCGCAGTTCCATCCTGACCCAGGGTGGTAGCAGCTGTTAGGGTTCCATCTATGAGCAAATAGTTAACCCACAAACTGGCGACAAAACAATATGAAAGTTTAAAATAGGTTTTAATACAAGAAATACTTTGTAAAAAGAAGAATGTATAACCAACAATACATTTTTGGGAAAAAAAAATGTATTACCAGTAATACACTTTGGAAAAAAAAGAAAAATATATTACCAGCTATAGTTTTTTTTTAAAAGAAAAAAAAATATTACCAGCAATAAAAAAAATTGTCGGCATTAAATAACCCATTGAGGTTGTTATGCCGTAAAACAAACCAAACCCGTTATTATTTACTTTTTTGCATATTTTTTTCCAATGAAACATGACCCAGTGCATACTTTAGTATTTCACCCGTCCATTCCACAAAGTCGTTCCTTGCAGATTGAGCACAGATTCTCGATTGGATTTAAATAAGATTTTTCCGGGCCAATCTATAGTACATTGATTTGCTCAGTGGTAATGCTTACCAGTGTATTCGTGCAGCGTTATAATTTCCAGAAGTTTCCTTGGAGTAAAGTAAATCGCCGAGAACGGCTGTAGAACAACTAATCAACAGTCGAGACAGTATTGTCTGGGTGTGATAAAAATCTGATGCAATCACGGATGACGCAATATTTTTCAAGGCCAAACAAATTTCATCATACACCCCGAAAATAGATTCACGTTACTGCACATCACTGCAAATGACTTAATCTGAGCAAAAAAAATAGAAATCGATTACACACTGTCACTCCAGGTGGTCTAAAAGTGACTGAATAGCGAAAGAAAGGAGACACTAGGCGTTTGTTTCAATTAATTTGCACAAGAATGTACATCTGCAACATCCATGCGTTATTTACTGATTCTGACCCGCCTAAAATGTGTTGGAAATAAACTCTCCAGCAATTTTTTTGTCCGCTGCACTTGAATATATAGTTATAATGGTTTTATTAATTGTTGGAGATTTTTCAAAGGTTACTATATCTAGCTTCTTGTCTGGCAAAAACTACCAACGACCGGAGTCTACGCCGACCAGCTAACCCTCTCCTGCAATCTGTAGAGATAAGCTTGCCTTACCTAGGACGGCCACCGCAAATATATGATTATCTGCAACTTACGTGTAAAGATTTTGTACAAGATGCTAATACACGTTGTAAATAAGTTCGGAGAGTGAGAATTATCTTTTAGGGTAATCATTTTAGCTGTTGTATTTACATTTCCTGACAAACATTAAAATCTCAAAGTGTTGTTTGAAAATGTTCTCACGGTAATCACGGATGTGCGCTAGTGTAAAGGTTATCATCGTAGAAAGTAGATTCTTTAAGATTTCATATTCTGGCTTTGTCTATTGTGTTCACTGTCGCGCCAATACACTTGGAAATAGGTACAAATTCATCTACTCCTTCATCGTTATAATATATTAAAAGTAAAATTATTAAATGAATATGCTACATGGCGTCGGTGATCGTGATTCTCCACAACATTCTACTGATCTTTTCTGTTAATTCACTCCAAAATGAAATTATATATATAACTTAAATTCACACCAAGATTCAGAAGCGTCCTTTCTATATATATGTATGTATAATGCATTTTTTGTTATTTTTACCTTACTCCTCCAACGGAACTCACACAAATAAGTCTTTCATACTGCGATGACTCTCGAACATGCACTTTTGTTTTTCCGCCAAGTATATTGGGAGATCATATAAAAAAATAACGGCTGTTATATAACGATCTGAAATATTCGCAGTATAATGTTCCATATTAAATGCATCGGTAACAAAAGGGTGTATTCAGCTTGGGTAAATAAATGTTGTGGTCATAATTAAGCTCAAGCGTTATGTGAACACAACCTATATATATATATATATATATATATTACTGCGATGGGTAAATGGTCGCATTGGGATAGCGAACGACGTCTTCCAAAAACTAAGCAAAGTATTAAGAGGCAAGGGAATATCGTTAGAAACAGAGAACAGAGTAGTGAAATGTTATGTAACAGCAGTTCTACATAGCAATGAATGCTGAACGATATCCTCAAAGATGAAGAGGTGTCTTGAAGCAACAGAAATATTGTTCTACAGAAGGATGCTGAAAATGCCATGGACTGAACGTGTGATCAGCAAGGTAGTTGAGAAAAAACAAACAAAATCAAAAAAAAAAAGAAGCAAAAAGCAAAAAACCTAAAACAACCAAAAAAACCCCAACCAAACAAAACCCCAAAACCAACCAACCAACCAACAAAACAAAATCAACAAAACCAACCAACCAACCAACAAAACAAAATCAACAAAACCAACCAAAGCAAAACAAACCAACACAAAACAAAACCAACCCAAAACAAAACCAAAACCAACCCCAAAACCAAACCAAAACAAAAAAACAAAACATGAAACAAACCAAACAAACCAAACCAAACCAAACAACCAAAAAACAGAAAATACAACCCCCCCAAAAAAAGAAAAAAAAAAGAAAAAAACAAAAAAGACAATTGCTTATCAGAAAGAGAGAGTTAAAATTTCTACGGTCCTCATGAGAAAATAGGTATTGAAAATTTTGACGCTCACAAGGCAACAGGGACAGAGTAAAATAGCGCATAACGATCTTGTGAATATAAATGAGTGAACAAGGTTTAGGAGAGATAACAAAAAGATAAAATCTACTAAGGGTTACAAAGGACACGAATTTCTGGAGAGCTATGATTGCCAAAGTCTTGAAGTGACACATCACCGAGAAGAATTTTTGCAAGGATTTTTCTATCCGGCATTACTTCTAATTATTATAAATTTGATATTTGGACAGTTTGTTAACAATTTTCATACGCACAAGTAACCTTGGGAAAGGTATAAATCCACCAATTCCCCCCGCACCGAGTTATAGCAGGACAGACTGAATTCTTTAGCCTTGACTGGCATCCAGTCTACCTCGAAAAGACATGGTAGTCTATTGCAAGTAAAATCTGCCCCATCATTCATATATCGAAAGATACATGATCGCCCAAGCATTTATCACCTGTGGCACTTAACTGACTGATTATCAATTTTAACCCTCAGTCGGAAATTGGAAATAATTTCAAAATTTTAATAGACAAGCCTTGTCTGTTATATTTCGATAAATCTGGTTTGGATGAATCCTTGCTACCTGATGAGTCAGTGAATTTAGATAATAGTTAAAATTGTGTCAGTTTTTCTCATGTTTTGGCTTCCACTAAAATAAACCTCTTCATTCTGGATTTGTATATTTTCCCTTCAGTCACTGGTATTGACTAGGTATATGGTGCATGAGAGTCACTTACGGCAGTGATTGAACAATAATTTATTTTTTATTTATTTATAATAATAATTATTATTTTATAATTTATTTTTTTATTTATTTATAATAATAATTATTATTTTATAATTTATTTTTTTTATTTATTTATAATAATAATTATTATTTTATAATTTATTTTTTTATAATAATAATTATTTTATAATTTATTTTTTTATTTATTTATAATAATAATTATTATTTTATAATTTATTTTTTTATTTATTTATAATAATAATTATTATTTTATAATTTATTTTTTTATTTATTTATAATAATAATTATTATTTTATAATTTATTTTTTATTTATAATATTATTGTCCCTGCACGCTTTCTGTAGCCAAGTGGTAAAGTATGTCGGATCAAACTGGTTTCTCATACGAAGAGGGAAGAGGGTTCAATCCATGTCGGAGCGCACGTTTTCTTTAATAATTAATAATCTTCAAATGCGCAGATCGACAGACGTAATACACACTGTTTAAAATAAAAATAAACCGTCTATTTCAAATTTTCCTCTATAATAACGTCTGAAGTAATATATTTTAATGATTCCAAACAAAGGCTAAACATCTATACTCCTGTTTAAAAGACTGAGGATGTGTTTGAACTGGGTGATAGGTGAACCGATGTACGGAGTGTAACATTAAAATTGTCTAAATGGTTCAAAACTTCTGAAAAAGCATGAACCATAAATGATTTCAAAGCCCAGCAAAAGGTTGACAAGTACGTTATATTGAAAAGACGACGAGTGAAATAATTTTACCACGTTTTAATCTACATTCTCATCGTTGCCATGTTCTTTGCTATTAAAATCACACATCTACCATGACTGAGAGACACACTGAAATCTCCATGCCATGATTTTCATATATTTAAACGGAAACCATTGATGAATATTTAAAGTATTTCAAGGCTAAAATATAAGTAAAATATAATAAAATATAAGTACGCTTGAAGCGGACATTTGCGGCGACGCACCTATTTCTGTTGTTCTGCTTGTTTATAAATCTTTAACTTACGACGCTTATCAAGGATCAGTGTGTTGTATCTGTCCAATCATCGTCTCTTCTTAACCGGAACTAATTATTTACTGGCATAAAAAAATCTTTATTTTAATGTTAAAATGGGACAGGCAGAAAAAGCGAGGAAAGAAAGAGGGGCAAACATGGTGTGAAGTAGGAATGAAAGAGAGAATAAAAATAGAGCGAAAGTTAAAATAAATATATACAAGATAGGCGATAAACGGTACTCTGCACGTCCTAAGAAGCCTTTCCATTTAACGCCGTCCCCCATACACAAAAATATGGCCATTTATCAGGTTTAGGAAGAGAATCTAGTCAAGAAACTTTCAGCACTGTATTTGTGTGTGTGTTATTGATACACAGAGAAAGGAAAACGATGCAGACAGAAATATTTGCTGGCTGAAGATGAAAAGGTAATGGGTGAAATATTGAAAAGGCATGTAGGCATGGAAAGGCGTTAAATTGCGATACATTAAAATTCTTTATGGAGACCAAAGGCAGTGATGATTATTTGGTCATTTTTTTTTTATTTGTCTTTTGAGTAAGAAGATAATACATTTGTTTTAATCATTTCACCTCAAGCAAGGCAATAAAGCCACTAAAACGCAAGGGGTTTATTCAGTGTGAAAAATATGAGAAAAAGAAAACATTAAAGACAGAAAAAGAGGAATTAAGACAGAAAATAACGATTAACATTGCCTTTACTTTTTGAAGATCAAAGTTGACTGGAAAGCAAGAAGCTTGAAGTGATGTCCACAAATAACAATTGCGAGAGAAGGAAGAGTTATAATAGAACTTACGGTTTCATGTACCAATTTCAACTGTAAAATGATAAGACCTTGCAGTCAATCTTATAGTAAGCTTAAATTCATGAAGTCTAGGTACCAAAGAGGAAAGCTTATCAATTTAATTACCATAAAAATATGTATAGAAAATGCACATTGAAGCTACGTTACTGTAGAGATAAAGTGGCTGAAACCGAGATGCCATGTTAATAACTAAATGAAACATGACATATTAGATTGCATTATGCAGTCACTAGGTTTACATAAAATGAATATTAAGTAATCTATGTGATGTAATGGAATAGCCTGTCACTCCCATGAGTGATTACACTATAGGTAGTAAGTAACTATAAGTATCTGTAAGTCAACAGACTACAGGCTCTAGCTGGAATCTGGTCAAGCTGTGCTGATCGAACTCTCTGTCTTCGGGCAAAGAGGAACCCAGCCGAGGGTATGCCGAAGGCAGACCGACCTGATCCCGTTCATGCGGGATCTACGGGGATTTTTTGGCCGAGCCTACGAGCTTGGGAACCACATATTAAATTCGGTCTTGTGCCACATGTGACTGCGTGGGGCAGTTGCAAGATAACGTCTTGCTGGGATCTGTTGAGTACGACTCAGACTTACGCGAGAACTACCGACCTTCCAATAGTAGCACTCACTACTGGATTGAATTACGACGACCTTGTGCAGAACTGTTACCATTATTCTTATTGTATTGGTTTTTACAATAAACCTTTACTTATTTTATCCACCGTGTTCGTCAAGTATATATTCCTATTAGCACGGAATATAAAACCATGTTTGTAAAATTCTTCAAAATATAATTTTTATTTTTGTAAGCAATATATCGTATGAATATGTATTCTTATTAAAAATAAATTTGTTTTGCAGATTCAGTTTTTATTAGGACAAAGTGGAAGAAAATTATTTATACAGTGTAACCCTGATGTAAGAGACCCTGATATAAGAGATTTTCTCTGGTCCCAAATTAGAGCCTTAATTACCTAAACAAAATAGACCAAACCCGGATATAAGATACTTCTTCTCCGGTCCCGACAACTCTCTTATATCCGGGTTACACTGTATATAAAACTAAAAATATTCAAGATAAAAACATTTGTTTCAGAAAATATATGTATTATTAACGACGGTATGGTGGATTATATATAACTTTTATATACCAGAACTCCGCTAGCAGGAAAGAAAGGAGCAGAGGACATGCCACGTCATCTATCATAACTCACCAGTTCACCATTATCATTTCTCGAGATGGTTGAATCTTCTCGTCAGTGCCGGAGGTTGACGGGCGTCCCGCTCCTTCCTTGTGCGCCACGCTTGTCCGGCCACTTTTGAACTTCTCGACCCACTCATACATAGTTCTACGCCGTAGTGCACTGTCACCGTATTGTCTCCAATAAATTTCAGACACCAACACACTTTCCGGCCAGAGAAATCGGATCACTGTTCTTTGTTATTCCTTTGTGCTCAACTGCTAGCTGAGCGGCCGTGTTTACACAGTAATTGCATTCCATCAGCACGGCTGACTAAGCTCTAGATGTCTGAATTTATCAAGCAGGTTCCAGGCAACTACTACAACCTCTGCATGCCGATCAGAGCTTTCAACCAGCAGGTCAAGTTGGGCTGAGATTGGTAAGTATAAGGGAGGACATTCTTTGTTGAAAGTTTGGCGGAATAAAATACGTATTTTCCCAGTATAGAGCTCCCTTTGCTTTTCACGTAGTAATGCCAATTTTAGAATTTCTACGATTAAATCACATCCGAGCTGTCTCGTTTTAGCACTCCTGGTTTACATCCGCATTACTGCTATGTTTGGGGTATCGTCGAAAATGAACGCAATCCATGATTTTACCTAGTCTCGCTTAAGGCCCTCTTCGAGGACATGATAGTCAACGTTAACATGAAATGGCTGACGAGAATATGTCGCCAATTCTGAGGCCGCACTCCAGAGCAAGTCTGGTTTAATTGACGACCATGTTTTTCTGGGTTGAACTTTTGAAAATATACACATTTTACTTTTGCATATATTTGACTTTCTTTATAAATTGTTCTCAATTACATCTCGCACCGTACATACGAGAGCGTGTCTGTTAGACCTTGAAATCTGACATCAGAATTTTAAAAAAAAGTCCTATCTTAGCTGGAACTCCCACTTATGGGACGTGGGATTATTGGCTTACGATCATATAGCGATTACTCGAATATACCTAAAAATGGAAATAATATAGTTTTTGAGGAAATATTCAGATTTCTTCAAACGAAACTTGCTACGATAACATAGCTTAACAACTTGGCACTTTTCAACACTCAAAATGATTTTCCGACCGAAAATTTTCAAAACCCTGTTTATTGCTTACTGAGAAAAATTCTAATAAATTTTATAAGAGACCCCCCTACACCGCCTTGGAGTGGGTACCAAAGAGTATAACCTTCTCTTGGCTACATGAGAAATAGCATTTAAGGCAATTTTTTTGCATTGTTAATTCTTTGCATCAATTCTTTTAGTTCTGTAACCTGTAACACCGGGTTCATTAATATGACTCGCGGATGGAGCAGGTTGATGCATTTGACACACTGCCACAAAGGTAAAATAATATAAAAAACCTGCATTCTATGTATTTCATAGTAGATTCAACTAATGCTCAACATACTGGTGTATGTGTCTGCCAACTTTTAGCTCAATCAGTGGGGTTGTTGTTTAGCGTCAAGTAGGAAAATATTGCGTCGTTTTCACCAAATTTACCCTGCTAGACTGGCTTTTAGCTGCCATTAATTCTAACTACACGTCAAAACGTTTAAATGTAACCATCTTTTCTACTCAAACAGCCTTTTCTCTCGCAATTCCCGTCTGTGGAAATCCCTCCCCCTTAATTGCTTACTCGATGACTATAATCTTCGAATATTTAAGTGTAATGTCAATCGAGCTTGTTCCCCGTTCTTTGTATTCTTTCCTCTAATATGCATCTTTACTCTTGTTCTCAATCCTCTCTAACCCCCTGCGTGCTTGTAGCACTCCCGCCTTGCTTGGAGTGAATTGCTTTAAAAAAAAAAAAAAAAAAAAAAAAAAAATGGATATATCGAAGTTCGGAAATAATAGTAAGTATAGACTTTCGGCAACACTCGTATCCACGTCCTTATTTAACTCGTCAAGCCTGAGCTCGAGTCGAGTCTCAAAATCATAACTGATTGACTATTACTGTGTACGCAATAAAGTGAGTGTCATACGTGATACTCGCTTGGGCGATCATGTCGCTCAAGATTCAGGATCTGACAAGACAGATATTCGCACTTTCCCATTGCATTCCCCTATAGACTGGTTACCAACCCAGTCTGTTCTGATATTCAACGCATGGCTGGGGGTGGGGAGAAGAGATTGATTTCTACATTTCCCAAAGGTATTTGCGAGTAAGGAAGCGAAAATAAAGAAACTTGAATGGAATTTGAATTCAGTTCTTGGATTTTGTATTCCGAGCATATATCCATTGCACAAAACATCGCATTCATAATAACGACAGGTAGAATGACGGTCGTGGTAGTTGCAATGAAAAACAATTGGAATTAAGATGGAAAAAAATCACTAGACGAAAAATTGATATCTGCTAAAATACTTCGCCCATTATTGAACATTATAAAATTGTCCGCTTATCATAAAATAGTATAAAGTAGTTCCCTACTATAAATGTTATACCGTACCTATGGACTCCAATGGTTATGTCCCGATCCGTATAAATACAGTACAATATACTGTATGTGTTAGTTGGACTTCCACTTATGTTTCACCTTGATTCACTTCTAGCTTACCACTAGCAGTTGATTACTTACAAGGTTCGGCAGCAGCGTGTAGTATGATGTTTCTGTTTTAAATATTATCGTTCCATTTCTAACCTTCGTTTTCCTAGGTTACAACAATAAAACAGCTGCACTTTTTGGAAATCCTTCCGAAACTACTCGGCGGGTTTTGGTCAGGGAAATCATTCCGTGCGTGGGATATTGCTAGGAAATATCGTGTGACTTTTCTCTCTTACAGGAAGCGTTCTTAAAGCCAGTCACAGCTTGGGTGAAATGCACCGAAAGTTTTAAGACGCTTTGTTCCTTCTATTTCGTTGATATATATATATATATATATATATATATAACTTCATTGAAAAATGAATCATTGAATAATATAGATATATAGTGTATTTATTTTTGTAATGATCCTTTACGTTGTCTAAACAGTTTCTTGGTGTTGAGATGAAATTCATCAAGGAAGGCACCGTAGTTTTTTTTTTTATAACCCAAGTACTTTTGTTCTTTTCCAAGATCATCTACAGGGGTAAATTGCGAAGATAGGCTTATTGTGACGGGAAACAAAACCTTCATTCTATTTTGATGGTGATTTCCAATTCTCGAAGATTTCTACATAAAAAAAAAAAAAATCAACCAACCAACATTCGACAAAATTTATTCTGAGTGCAGAAGTAACGTATTGAAGTACATATAACAAATATAATGTAATTGGACATTTCTACCAATTTCAGCTCAGATTCTTTATAAGGAAACGCTGTTTTGAAAAAATGCGATAGCTACAACGAATAAATTTAAAATTGTAAAATAATTACAGAGAGCGTTCGTGCGTGTGTGCTTTTAAATTTCACCATCACAACAGAAGGCAGATCTACTCCTGAAAATCATATTGGAAAAGATCGGGAGTACTTGGGTTAGAAAAAAGTACGGTGCCTTCCTTGATGAATATCATAACATCAAGAAACGTATTAGAGAATTGGAAAGAATCAGTACAAAATGAAAAGACACAATATGTCTATATTATATATATATATATATATATACACGCCAAGTATAGGATTGGTGTATACGGAATAAATTCCAATAACCAAAAATACTATTCTTAAAAGAGTGCTCAATACAGAGTTGAGCAAATATAATTTATTCGGAAATTACAATATAAACATGTTATAAAATCACTACAAAAATAGCCATTTTGTTTCAACATTTCTGGTGTCTTATCAAATGATGGTGTTGAAACAAAATGGCTATTTTTGTAGTGATTTTATAAAATGTTTATGTTGTAATTATCGAATTTCTTTTTTATTATATAAGATATTAAACTTGACACAGCTTCGCGACTGGTAGTTTCACGCCCTCAGCGGTCATCATATTCTATGTTCAATCGCTTCATATCACTAAATGTTTTATTTCTGATGCAGACAATTCTTCGTTCAAATACAAAATCTCCGTTTAACGTCGGGATTCCGTTCCAACAACCAAGTTGCTTAGTGAGAAGTTTTGCTTGACCGCTATTGGACGCATACCTCAAGCAAATATTTGTGCAACACAAATTCAGGTAAGTTTAATCACAATTATACGCAGTTTGTAGCATTTCTAGTTTATTTCTAAATGCTTATACAGTAATGTACTGAGGGGTAGAACAATCAACGATGTCCTCTGTATGAGTTCGGTTTGCTTACTATAAATACAGTACACTTCTATTTTCACTGTAATTGTAAATTTTGAAGACAAATCTTACTAAAAACTTTTTTTTTACTCCCTCCTTGATTCTATTTTATTGTATGAAATTTTATAGCTGGTTGTAAGTCTGCGAGGATGTTTAACAAGTCGTTAAGCGAGGAGTGACTACATAGTAAAATTTCAACAACATAAAGCCTTCGAGTTGGGCGTGTCTTACACACGTGTACGTGTGTGTGTTGTGAATCCTTCTGTTTTCTATCACCCTCTGACAGATCCACATTTACGTGGGCATGTTTATTCAATTAACTCTTTTGTTCGGGTTATCTTTTAAAATTAATGTTCCTCCATTTCTACAAAAAAAAAAAAAAAAGAACTTGTTTTCAAAAGTTACGTACACATATGTACGCGTGCATATGCATTATCTCTTATTTACATGAAACAATCGTTCGTCTTGGGTGTGTCCAGAAAACAGTGAAAACGAAACATTCCTGGAATCAAAAGACAAAATCTGAAGAATGGTTTCATAATGAAATTTTATTTTTTTTGTTAGATATTTTTTCAAGATACATTTATCACTGGAGATTAAGCTTTTTCTATGTACCTTCAGAACCTGGGAGATCATAGCTCTCCGCAACTTCCTATCCCTTATAGTTCTTAGTAAGGTTTCTCTTTTCGTTATCTCTCCGAATCCCTGTTCCGCTCTCCATTTACGTAATCGTTTAGTCGCCGTTTCCCCTCTTGTCTTCAGTATCTGTGAATCCGACTTTTCTCATTATGTCCCCTACTAATTTAAAACATTTCTGATCGTAAGTACAATCATTTTTTTTGTTTTCCTTTTCCTTAAAAGTTTCATTTGTTTATTCTCAGTGTTCTTGCGGAGAACAACGTTTTTCATTGCCTCTAGTCTCACCTTCAGCTGTGAGGAGATTGTTCAATTTCCATGTCAGTGAAGAGGACTAAACGCAAAGAGTGCAAAAATGGCGGAATGATAGTGCTTGAATTCTTTACAACAGCAAAATATCTACCGGAAAAATGAGTTGGGAAGAAATATGGTTAAACTTAATGGTTAAATATTTGTACGACCAAAGTTTTTCTGTCAATGTTTTACTAAGATTAAAATGTCTAGAACTGAATCTGAAACGAAACAAAAATTCAAATTTCAAATGGACAGAAGCAAATAAATCTAAAGTTCAGTTTAAATTTTATGTCAAAGTTAATATAAAGAATCAAATTAGAAAGGTACACCTAAAAAAGAACAAAATCAACATGCCTGTATGTATAAAGCTATATAATCGTCTATTAGGAATATTTAATTTCACTTATGACGTACGTGAAAGAAACATGAACATTAGCAAAGTCTTTTTTTTATCAGTTCACTCCAATCAAGGCAATAAAGCCACTAGGACGCAATTATGACAGTGTTAGATATTATGAGAAAAAATACTCCTAAGGACAGAGAGGACAATAAACAGGTAGAAAATAACAATTGACATTGCAGTTAAAATTTTGAAGGTCGAAGTTGACAGGAAGCAAGGTAAATCGGAGAAGTTCCCCGAAATTCGATATATTATGCAAATCTGACAGAAAATCAAAACGTATCTTGATCCAGATAAAACGCTTTCTTTTTAATCATTTCTCTCCAAGTAAAGCAATGAAGCCACTAGGATGCAAAGGGTTACTGAACGTTAGAGATCATGACAAAAACTACTATTAAGGAAATGGGTATAAAAAAAGAACTAAGACAGAAAATAACAATTGACTACTGTTAGATTTACCACAAAAGAAAGATATTTAGCAAATCTTTCAAGAGCATATGGTATTTATAATGAATATTGTGTAGAACAATTCCTTTAAAAATAACTGTATTTGTAAATGCCATTAAATTGTTTCTCATAGGTAGGAAAAAAAACGTTAAAGTAAGAAAAAAAAATAAAAAAGAAAAAAAAATAAAAGAATAAAAAAGAATAAAATAAAAAATAAAAAAGAATAAAAAAGAATAAAATAAAATAAAAAAGAATAAAAAAAAAATAAAGAAAAAAAAATAAAAAATAAAAAAGAAAATAAAAAAGAATAAAGAGAAAAGAAAAGAATAAAGAGAATAAAAAAGAATAAAGAGAATAAAAAAGAATAAAGAGAAAAGAATAAAAAAGAATAAAGAGAAAAGAATAAAAAAGAATAAAGAGAAAAGAATAAAAAAGAATAAAGAGAAAAGAATAAAAAAGAATAAAGAGAAAAGAATAAAAAAGAATAAAGAGAAAAGAATAAAAAAGAATAAAGAGAAAAGAATAAAAAAGAATAAAGAGAAAAGAATAAAAAAGAATAAAGAGAAAAGAATAAAAAAGAATAAAGAGAAAAGAATAAAAAAGAATAAAGAGAAAAGAATAAAAAAGAATAAAGAGAAAAGAATAAAAAAGAATAAAGAGAAAAGAATAAAAAAGAATAAAGAGAAAAGAATAAAAAAGAATAAAGAGAAAAGAATAAAAAAGAATAAAGAGAAAAGAATAAAAAAGAATAAAGAGAAAAGAATAAAAAAGAATAAAGAGAAAAGAATAAAAAAGAATAAAGAGAAAAGAATAAAAAAGAATAAAGAGAAAAGAATAAAAAAGAATAAAGAGAAAAGAATAAAAAAGAATAAAGAGAAAAGAATAAAAAAGAATAAAGAGAAAAGAATAAAAAAGAATAAAGAGAAAAGAATAAAAAAGAATAAAGAGAAAAGAATAAAAAAGAATAAAGAGAAAAGAATAAAAAAGAATAAAGAGAAAAGAATAAAAAAGAATAAAGAGAAAAGAATAAAAAAGAATAAAGAGAAAAGAATAAAAAAGAATAAAGAGAAAAGAATAAAAAAGAATAAAGAGAAAAGAATAAAGAGAAAAGAATAAAGAGAAAAGAATAAAGAGAAAAGAATAAAGAGAAAAGAATAAAGAGAAAAGAATAAAGAGAAAAGAATAAAGAGAAAAGAATAAAGAGAAAAGAATAAAGAGAAAAGAAAAAAAAAGAATAAAGAGAAAAGAAAAAAAAAGAATAAAGAGAAAAGAAAAAAAAAGAATAAAGAGAAAAGAAAAAAAAAGAATAAAGAGAAAAGAAAAAAAAAGAATAAAGAGAAAAGAAAAAAAAGAATAAAGAGAAAAGAAAAAAAAAGAATAAAGAGAAAAGAAAAAAAAAGAATAAAGAGAAAAGAAAAAAAGGAATAAAGAGAAAAGAAAAAAAAGGAATAAAGAGAAAAGAAAAAAAAAGACAAAAGAGAAAAAAAAAGACAAAAGAGAAAAAAAAAGACAAAAGAGAAAAAAAAAGACAAAAGAGAAAAAAAAAGACAAAAGAGAAAAAAAAAAAGACAAAAGAGAAAAAAAAAAAAAAAAAGACAAGAGAAAAAAAAAAGACAAAAGAGAAAAAAAAGACAAGAGAGAAAAAAAAGACAAGAGAGAAAAAAAAGACAAGAGAGAAAAAAAAGACGAGAGAGAAAAAAAAGACAAGAGAGAAAAAGATAAAAGAGAAAGAGAAAAAAAGAAAAAGAGAAAAAAAAGAAAAAGAGAAAAAAAAGACAAGAGAGAAAAAAAAGACAAGAGAGAAAAAAAAGACAAGAGAGAAAAAAAAGACAAGAGAGAAAAAAAAGACAAGAGAGAAAAAAAAGACAAGAGAGAAAAAAAAGACAAGAGAGAAAAAAAAGACAAGAGAGAAAAAAAAGAAAGAAAAAAAAGAAAAAAGAGAAAAAAAAAGAAAAAGAGAAAGAAAAAAAGAAAAAAAGAAAAAGAGAAAGAAAAAAAAGAAAAAAAAAAGAAAAAGAAAAAAGAAAAAAGAGAAAAAAAAAGAAAAAAGAGAAAAAGAGAAAAAAGAGAAAAAAGAGAAAAAAGAGAAAAAAGAGAAAAGAGAAAAAAGAGAAAAGAGAAAAAAGAGAAAAAAGAAAAAAGAGAAAAGAGAAAAAAGAGAAAAAAGAGAAAAAAGAGAAAAAAGAAAAAAGAGAAAGAAAAAAGAGAAAAAAGAAAAAAGAGAAAAAAGAAAAAAGAGAAAAAAGAAAGAGAAAAAAGAAAAAAGAGAAAAAAGAGAAAAAAAAGAAAAAAGAAAAAGAAAAAAGAATAAAGAAAAAGAACAAAGAAAAAAGAAAAAAAAAGAAGAAAAAAAAAAAAGAAAAAAAGAAAAAAGAAGAAAAAAAGAAGAAGAAAAAAGAAAAAGAAAAAAAGAAGAAGAAAAAAGAAAAAGAAAAAAAGAAATGATTGTGACAATGAAGTCTTGTTTTGTTTTTTTTTAAACATTTCACCCCTAGGAAAGCAATAAAGCCATTAGGACGCAAGAGATTACAGAGTATTAGAGAGATGAAAATTAATATTGAGGAAAAAGGATGATAAAAAAAGGAAAATTAAGATAGCGGGTTACGATTGACATCGCAGTACAGTTTTTGAAGATCAAACTTGAATCGTGAGCAAGAAGCCGGAAGAGAGTTCCTCAAGTGATTGAAGAAACTGTTAGTATAGAACTTACAGTTATATCTAGACATTTCCACTTTAAATTAATGAGACCTTGCCGCCAATCTAGTACTGCGCGTAAATTCATAAAGTCTGTGTACCACAGAAGAAATTTAATAACAGTTAGCATGAAAGTATTTATTTAAAAAAAAAAAAAAAAAAGGTAGTTAAGCTATGTTACGGTGGTGGGAAAGAGATTGATGCATAGATGCCAGGTCAGGACCAATAATATTGCAGATTCTTTTGATTTTTATCAAGAATTCATAAATACATAGCAGGGGCATCAGACCAGACGTAGCTGAAATATTCAATGGAAAGACGAACGATAGAGTTATAAATATGTAAGAAAACTAAATAAAAATGCATAAAAAAAAAAAATCAATGGAAATAGTTTTCGACACACGCCATCAACCTAAGTACAAAATATTTTAGTATCACTTATATATCTCTCAGACTGTTTCTATCTCTCTGAGTGCGTGTTCGTGTGTGGAGTGGAAGGTTAGCGGTCGAAAAAAATAGAAATGTTAAGAAACGCTTGATCCTTTAGTGAACAGGGGACGTTTCTTTATTCTCACGCATGCGTATATAATTTTCTGAATTTGACCATGGAAACACTAACTTGCCTAACATCAATATTTCAAAATCTCTTCGAATTAGTAACCTTGGGTATGTCTATCTCTCTCTCTCTCTCCCACACACAAACTCAGGAGCTTTTGCGAAGCGAGAAAAGCAGATATTGTTGATCGTACTGAAAACCCGAGTCATTCTCTTATCACAGTCGAGTGTATAAAATAAAAATAAAAACAACACGCTGCATTTAAGTGAAAGCATTTTCCCGTGCGGCCCGAATGTGATTATCAGTCAAATGTCGTCGAGCACAATTGCATTAGATTTTCTAATCAGTGCACGTAGGCCTCAAAGACTCAACAATGGAATTGTTCAGTTGGAAAAGATGGGGAAAGAACAAAGCTAAAAAAAAAACAACAAACAAGCAAAAAAAAAAAAAAAAAAAAAAAACTGAACTGAAAATGTCCTATTTTAATTTTATTATTTTTGTCGACGATATCGGAATTCAGTGGATTTGTTGTTATATTGAGATTCGTATTTTGCAGTTTTTTTTGTTTTCTTAAATTTTGTTTCAGCCTTTAAAGCTACATTGACAGTCGCGTGTGTGTGTGTGTGTGTGTATCATACGACTATCAATGTAGCATTTTTTTACTTTCCATTTTACTTGTTGTGATGCGTTAAAATTATGTTTGTTTGAAGCGCTCCTGTATGTTTTTTTTACCTTATTTAATGATGTACATATGGGATCTTTCGATGATCCTTGCTCTTCTCAAAATTTTAAAAAGAGACAGTCGTTGAATTCTCCACTATTAGGGTCTGGAAAATGTGTTTTCCTTTTTACGTAGTTAAGAGTTCCAAATTTAGATAACTTTCTGTTTAAAGGAAGAATAATTGTTAATATTTTTATTTCGAATTACTCTTCTCATCTTGTAAATGCTATTATAGACAAAGTGTTTCGAGCAAGACACCCCAGCCATCATTTGATGCCTGTACGGCTGAAATGATACGCAGCCATTTAAAATAAAATCATTGTCACTCCATGCAAGGCAGTAAAATCACGAAGACACAAAGGGGTTACAGAGTTGGAAGAATTAGGAACAGAAACATTAATAATGAGCGGGAAGAGGAAAGAGTAATCAAGAGGGCAGTAGATAGCGATTGACATTGCAGGTAAATTTATGAAAAATAAAGTTGTTTGGAAAGCATGGAGCCAGAAGGAAGTTCCACATGCCAGAATTGCGAGGGTAGAAACTTAGCATAGAATTTACGGCTACATCAATCCAGCTCAACTGTGATGTGATGAGATCTTGTCTAGTCTAGTTCTGCACTTAAATATAAAAACTCTAGGTACCATCGCGAAATGCTCATCCGAACAAATATCATGAAAGTATGTATAGGAAAGGCACAGAGAGGCAACTTTACGGTGGGGGATGCGGAGAGTTACTGGAGCTGAGTCACCAGATCAGGACCTATTATATTGCTGCTGGTTCTTTGAATGTTGGTTAAATTTCAGTCCTTGTTGGTGATATTGTATTCCCTCTGGGAGCCACATTTCTAGGCGATGGTATATGGATGACGTGCGCTTCCCAGATTACATGCCCCATCAATCTGCTGTACCGAGAAAACCCAAATTAACCAACCAACCAAAAAAAAAAAAAAAAAAAAATAGAAAGAAAGAAAACAAACCAACCAACCAAAAGAAAACAAACCAACCAACCAAAAGAAAAGAAAACGACAAAACGAGAAAAGAAAACGACAAAACGAGAAAAAGAAAACGACAAAACGAGAAAAAGAAAACGACAAAACGAGAAAAAGAAAACGACAAAACGAGAAAAAGAAAACGACAAAACGAGAAAAAGAAAACGACAAAACGAGAAAAAGAAAACGACAAAACGAGAAAAAGAAAACGACAAAACGAGAAAAGAAAACGACAAAACGAGAAAAGAAAACGACAAAACGAGAAAAGAAAACGACAAAACGAGAAAAGAAAACGACAAAACGAGAAAAGAAAAAGAACGAAAAAAAAAAAGAAAGAAAACGATAAAAAGCTACCACAGACAAATGTTCGGTGACTTAAGAAAGGAAATGAAATTGTCACAAGCGAACACACTAGTCAAGAACGTATTCGTTAATGTTTTTGATCGATGAATTTTTTATCCTTTGAGCGCGTCAAGTAAACGGTTAAAAGAAACTCACCCTGTCATCAACAGCAGTTAACACTGCACGCACAAAACATCTTTGTTCTGATCTGTTACCAGGACAACCGCTTAATGATGTTTGCTGAAGACGAAACTATATTATTCTTCAAAAATTGCTCATTTCTAAAGATCGCATGTTAAAATTACATCCCGAAGCCTTTACGTTCGTCAAAACTTTACCATAATATTTTTTCGCCTCGCGCGCAATAAAGGTAATATTAAAGTCAGTTGAAATCAAGTGAAGACAATTTAGTTCTTGATCTTCACAAAATGAAGAGAAAGCTAATCACCGGCGATTTCTGTTTAGTCTTACTCGACTGGTTTCGTAGGATTAAGGATTGACCGACCGCTTCTTTGAAATAACTGGGTAGTACCTCCCACCACTGGAGCCAGAGGTCAGTGTGCGTGAACTATAGCTCAATAGTTATATCTATTTTCTCGCTGTCCCCTTCTCTCATACAAAAGGTACTTCTTTTCTTTGTATTATGTATATTGTAAATTAAAATATAACCAATTTAACACCAGGTGAACACCCGTGTCTGTATTGCTACACCTTTATGTCTAGAATATTGACCCCTGCTTACGTAGTTTGTCTGTTTTGACTGGTGTGTGATGCTTTCTGTCGAGATAACTTCAATATGCTACAAATGTTCTAATTTTTCCTTCACGCATCAAAACCATACACTCGTGTATCATTCTTATGTTAACTGTAATTATTTTAAAACTATAAATATTCTTTAAGTCTGACTTCGAATTTGTCTTCAGGACGTGGACGATCATATTCAGTGGATGTCTTTTTATTATCCACTATTCATTTGCACAAACTCGTTCGCCAGTTTACAGGCCGTATCTCTTGTCTCTTCACATTTAAATTCATCCTGTGAGTGTCAAAGTTTCTGAACATATCCTCCTTGTTATATAGAAATAAAGGGTCACTGCAGACACTGGATTTTGAACATAGATTGACAGTGAGCAAACAGAGGCGATCCCATTATTGAATTTAGTAGACCACGTGACCATAGAGGAAACGCATATACGTAGGAAGTAGCTGGAGAATAACGATCTCTATTTCTAGTCTATCCTCTATTATTATACGGACCGCTTTTCTATAGTCGATTCACTATACTATTACACTATTCAGATCACTATACGGTTACTTGTCGAGCAAGTACTATTAGCGCGAGTGATATTCGAAGGCGTCTGACACCAGCATTGTTCAACGGCGTTAATATAGTTGTATCTGCGATTACACAGTCTACTACATGGAGAATTACAAAAGTAACAACGAGTTACTATTAGAAATTGGTATTAGAAAGTAGCAACGAATTTCCGTTGACATCACAAAACCCCTCAATTTAAATTCTGATTCAAAGTCTAAGTGTTCTTTTCGTTTGTAGTTTTCTTAGAACTTCCTTGTTGCCTACATGCTCCGTCTATGGTATTCTCAGCATCTATCTGTACTACTACATCGCCGATGCCTCAAGTCTGCTCCTCACCTGGGCTTACGGCCATATTACTTTGAAACACCGGTTCCTGTACAATCACCGAAGTTAAGCAACATCGACCCTGGTCAGTACTTAGATGGGTGATCGCTTGAAAATACCAGGTGTTGTTAGCTTGAATGTGCGGGTGGTGAAATGGATAATGCCTCTAAATTGTTAATCAGTGAGCAGAGTCCAATTCCAGTTATATAAATTTACGTGCAAATACCCTTGGGCATGATAATCATTCTTCACCCACAACTATGGGTAAACAAAAAAAAAAACTCAAAAAACGAAAAGAAAAAAAAAAAAACGAAAAGAAAAAAACATGAGCCGTGGAATTTTCCATCGTCCTTAAGTGTCGCCCACTGTGAGATTCCCAGCCAGAAATAAATCAGTATTTGGGGTGCTCGTTCAGAAATATCCAAATAGTCAATTGTAGGTCTTACTGGGGACCATCCTTCTTCGAACATCGTAGAATGGGGATGCAGAATCACAATCAAAGAACACTACCCAGTGTAAACAACTTGGGGACGTAAAAAAAGAAGCAAAAACTAAAATGGCTATCACACGTAAATTGAAGAGAAAATAATGACATAATCAAGATACTGATGTTCTATACTAATTCAAACGAAATGTCAGTAAAGAAATTCACATCAATGCTGGAAAGAGCGCTATTTACCTAAGAAACCTATTTTCTTGAAAACATGATTTTAAAAGATTTTATATATTTTAACCGAAAGTAGCACTGGCTGCTTTGTAAGGAATTGCTGAATGTTCCATGATAAAGGGGACTGCAAATAATACCATGACTGTTAGAAATTAAATCAAATACACTCACCCCAGCGCCATGGCCAGACACTGAAGAAAAACATAATCCCAAGTTGTACTTGCCGCTCGGTAAATTAATGTCGAATTTCTCATGATGAAATGACTAATATTTCCATTACCATTTTAAAGCAAAAAGGGAGTATGGCTGATGCTAACCTCCAGGTGAGTGACTCATTGCACCTCATCGGGCTAATGTTTTTCCATGGCGTAGAGTGGAAGGATTATATTGAAACATTTGCCAAGTCTGTTGCTAGGAAAGTAGAAATGCTAGACAATCTTCTCTAGCCACAATTCACATTGTTCACATGTTGGCCACTCCAACGTGAAGGAGAAGGAAGTAATCAGAATGACAGTAGATGGAGATTGACATTGCATTTTGTTATATAGGAATAATGTGTCGCCACCGACAATGGAGTTTGAACACAGATCAGCAGAGGACAAACATGGGCGATCCCATTTTGAATAAGTAGATCACGTGATGGTAAAGGAAATATGTATATGGGAATAAGCGTGGTGTCTAAGTGATCACTATACAAAATTATTATTCGGTGGTTACTTTCCGATTGGATATTATCGTGCAATTCCTATTTGAAGGCGTCTGACACCAGCATTGTTCAGCGGTATTACTATAGTTGTGTCTGCGATTACAAAGTCTACTACAACGAGCATTAAAAAAAGTGACAATGAGTATTCGTTGACATTACATCAGTGGCAACGAATTTTTGTTGACATCACAAAACATTTAAATGTTTGCAGATTAAAGTTGGCTGTAAGGCATGGAGCCGTAAGAGAGTTCCCTAGGCGAGAAAAGAAACTGTTAGCATAGAATTTTCGGTTACATCTTGTCCAGCTGAACTATAAATTGATGAGATCTCGACGCCAGTCTAGTAATAGGCTTAAATTCAAAAAGTCTAAATGTCATAGCGAAGTGCTTATCCGAACAATTGCCATGAAAGTATTCATGGACAAGGCACATTATGGCTGTGGGTAAGTGACTGAAGCCGAGACGCCAGATCACGGCCAGTAATATTGCTAATTCTTGTTATGAAGGAGCTCAAAATCAATAGCAGCGGCACCGGACCACGTGTCAGCAATATTCTAAGCATGGATGTAGTTTCCCGTGATCTTCTATAAATATTTTCACGGCAATCGTTATGAGGAGCATTTTTATTCTGTACGTCAACGATTCAAATTTCCTCCTTGATAACCTGTTACTTGTGCAGCCATCTTTTTTTTTCTTTACTAAAATGATATAAATATTCCCAATGAAACTCAGTAAGTTTGGAAAATTCAAAGTATTATGTAGGAATAAAATGACGCTGCCGACACGTGAGTTTGAACATAGATCGCCAGTAATAAAACACAAGCAATCTCATTATTAAATTAAGTAGACCACGTGGCCATAGAGGAAACTCATAAATAGAAAATAGCGTAACGTCTAACTGATCGCCATTCCTAGTCTATCCTCTACTACTATTCGGATCTGCATTTCTACTATCCTCTATTACTATACTGATCAGTATATGGTGTTTACTTTTTGAGCGAGTATTATCGAGCAAGTACTATTAGTGTTGGATTATTCGAAAGCGTCTGACACTAGTATTGTTCAACGGCGAATGATAGTTGTATCTGCGATTACAAAGTCTCTACTACAACGAGCATCACGAAAGTGACAACGAGTATTCGCTGATATCACAAAACAAAGACAAGAGAAGATCCCATTCTGAGGACGGAATAAAAGGATCCGAGTCTTGGGATCATGTGTTAATTCTTATTGTATGGTTAGATGAACATGATCAGAAGAAGGTCACCTTTTAGAAACTAAAATTACTAACCTCTTATTTTAGAAATTTATCTCCGCAAATGCACGATGGATGCCATTTGTTTGCATAATCATCACTGTACGAATTAAAGACATTTTTAATATTAAAATTTCCCTAAAACAAGAATCGTGTGCCATTCCATGTAGAGAGTTACTGTTACATTACTAACGACAAATACATTGTGTGATAAATGAAAGAGGAGATGGTAGGAAGTGAACATTTTGAGGATAAGAAGTTTAACCCCTGACTTAATAGTTGTAGATAGGTGAACCTATCATGCAGTTTACACTCCTCTCCAGTCTTTTGAACAAGACTTGAGGTTTGTTCTTTGTTTCCTGTTTAGGATTGCGGTTTCTTCTACTTTTTGTAAATTCTTTTACTCGTGGTAACCTCTTGGAACTCCGTGACATTTATCGCCTTGCTTGTGGCGAACTTGGAGAAAAAAAAGACTTGAAGAGGTTAAAATTGTAACGTTTGCCTTGTCCCACAAAGTATCAGTTCTTGGAGAATATTCTGGCTTTTTGTAAAATACGAAGGAAATGAGATATTCATATCCAAGTCAGATGGTGTGTTCAAGCTGTAAATATCAGAAATTTTAGTACATTAGAATGGAACTGATTTGAACATTTGCCTTTGAAACAGTGATAGAGTTGCGATAGGCTGGCGATGTCATTTTTGTTAGAAAGTGACATCAAACGCTCCATTTGTTTTGGTATAATCTGTGGTTTTAAAAGTCAGATACTTGCTGGAGAGACAGAATGAGCCGAACAAAAAGAGATCAAATGAACTGACCAAAGAATTTGAAGTTTCCAACGAACAAAAGACTAAAAAAAAAACAAACACAACACTATCAAAACAAATCAAAGACCCCCCCAAAAAACAATAAAAACAAAAGACTCTCAAAAAACAAAATCAAAAACTTAAAATAAAACAAAAACATCATAAAAACCTATAGACAAAGAAAACGAGACAAAGAAAACGAGACAAAGAAAACGAGACAAAGGAAACGAGACAAAGAAAACGAGACAAAGAAAACGAGACAAAGAAAACGAGACAAAGAAAACAAAAAGCACACAAACAAAAACATAAAATATTGAAATTGCCAGTCTTCAGCGACAATAAATCCAACCATAAGAGTTACTATCTTACTTTTAACGAGAAAGTTGTTCAGCGAAATGAACTGAAAGGATATACCAAGACGTTCCCTGATGTGTGCTGTCAATAGCGTGTAGTCACAGGCAACTTATGGAGATCAAGAAGTAAAATAAAACGACCTTGTGTTCTACATTAGATACCGTGGGAATCTAATCCGCTGACTAGCTTCCAGTTTTACAGTTCGGTTGGCTTTTCATTTTCCCACTTTCGCTCGCAGCAGAACAGATAAGCCAAAAGGAGACGGTTTGATTTTAAATGCAGGATAACCTTTGCCTCGCTTGTGCGGGCCAACCACATCCGAAAATTCATAGGCCATGAATTTTATTTCAAATTCTAAAGTGCAGACACCGGTTTCAGTTTTCAGATTAGATTTCCGTCTTATGTTCGAATCGGTTTTAATTTCTCTTTTCGTTCCAGTTGTTATTAGAATTTAAACTGATGATTTAATTTTTTCCAATTAAGAAAAACAAAATGGAAAAAAAAAAGAGAAAAATAAAAAACAAACTTGTCCCGATATATATAAATATACATCTATAGAAAAAAAAAGAAAGAAATATACAATTCTGTCCTGGAGAATTAATTACCGATGAGCAACAGACAGTGAGAAAATGAATTTAATATATTTTATATTTGAAGCCTTTTAAAGTAATTAATCGTTATATGTGAAAGCAGCGTCTACGACTGCGCAAAAGTAAGTCAAGTATGTTAAAAAATGACTGCATAAAGATTCTATGCATGAAGAGTTTCTCAAGTGAAATCAGATTCGAATTCTAGTATATTGGATTTCTTGGAAGAATATATTGGGAAATAGAGAATAAATTAAGTTTTATTACGAATATGAAACAAGGAAAAATAGTGTGCGCCAAGAGACGAATAAATAAAAACAGATTAAGAACAAATAATAGACAAAACACAATCTTGAAAAGTACAAAAAGCTAGCTAAAAAGAAATTAGGAAAAAAAGGAAAGAAAGAACGGGAAAGTAAAACAAAAAAGAAATAAGGAAAAAAGTAAAGAAGGGACGGGAAAGTAAAACAAAAAAAGAAAAAAGAAAGAAAGAGGGGACGGAAGAAATATACAAAGAAAAAGTATATATAAAGGAAAACCAATGTAATAAGGGGAAAAGAGAGCAATAAGGGGAAAAGAGAGCAATAAGGGGAAAAGAGAGCAATAAGGGGAAAAGAGAGCAATAAGGGGAAAAGAGAGCAATAAGGGGAAAAGAGAGCAATAAGGGGAAAAGAGAGCAATAAGGGGAAAAGAGAGCAATAAGGGGAAAAGAGAGCAATAAGGGGAAAAGAGAGCAATAAGGGGAAAAGAGAGCAATAAGGGGAAAAGAGAGCAATAAGGGGAAAAGAGAGCAATAAGGGGAAAAGAGAGCAATAAGGGGAAAAGAGAGCAATAAGGGGAAAAGAGAGCAATAAGGGGAAAAGAGAGCAATAAGGGGAAAAGAGAGCAATAAGGGGAAAAGAGAGCAATAAGGGGAAAAGAGAGCAATAAGGGGAAAAGAGAGCAATAAGGGGAAAAGAGAGCAATAAGGGGAAAAGAGAGCAATAAGGGGAAAAGAGAGCAATAAGGGGAAAAGAGAGCAATAAGGGGAAAAGAGAGCAATAAGGGGAAAAGAGAGCAATAAGGGGAAAAGAGAGCAATAAGGGGAAAAGAGAGCAATAAGGGGAAAAGAGAGCAATAAGGGGAAAAGAGAGCAATAAGGGGAAAAGAGAGCAATAAGGGGAAAAGAGAGCAATAAGGGAAAGGCGATGGAAAGGAAAAAAGTGAAAAATGAAAGGAAAAGGAACATGAAATGGGAAAAAAAGTTGAAAGGAAAAGAAAAAATGAAAAGCAAACAAATAAGACAAGAAAAACGGAGGACAAGGAAAATGTAAAAGGAATAAAGTGATAAACTGAAAATAATCTATGAAGAGAGAAAATAAAGAATAAAGGAATTTAAAGAAAATCAGAATCAGGTAACGGAAAAGATGACAAGATGCACTACAAGCTGTGACAAAGCACACCGCAAGAATTGTTCCAACTGCGACGTAATCTTCATTTATCTAGAGTGGGGACATAGAATACACCAGAACTTATATTAAGTGAAGGTTATCAGTGTACGGATAAACATTGAATTCAGTAATTACGCTAAACAGAAAAGAGCGTCCAACAAGGATATGATTTCTCACCGGACTTATTCAAATTACACAGCGAGATGATTCTGAGAGAATTAGAAAACCTAACAATACAGAAACTACGACAGAAGGTAGTAAAAGACAACGAGAAAAAAAAACATTAATTCTAAGATAGAATGTACAGTTGTCATCGAATTGATTAGCCCAATAGGAGAAGTCTGAATTGAAAACAATATCAAGCCGATTTTGAAAAAAAAAAAAAAGAAAGCGGACTAAAATATGTAAAACAATGTGTTCCTGCATCTGTCTATATTTCTGAGATGAGGTAATATGTACACTACTTACTTTATTCGGACTTATTTGTGTATATAAAACTAAAATTATTATTTATTTTAGTTATTCCCGCTCTACTTAGCGTATTAAACATTACGCTTTATTCTTGTGTGTGTGTGTGTGTGTGTGTGTGTGTGTGTGTGTGTGTGTATGTATATATAATTTTAATTTGAAGTTGTGATTTATATTGAACATAAACAAGGATTACTGGGTTAGAAAAGTAAACGGACCGAAAACCAATAAAAAATTTTTTTTAAGATAGATAGGATTTATGTTTAAAATAAGCGGAGATTAAAAGTTGTATCTTATATTTAAAATAAACGGGGATTAATTGTAAATTATTTTAAATTTCTGTATTAAATTAAACGAACCTAAAAATAATTGTAGATTATCGACGTAAGATAAATGAACAGGTGAAAATAAAAACGGAAAGGTTATAATTTATATTAAAATTGAATCGGGATCTACGTATTTCAACAGATATTTATTTTTATGCATGTCACCAATTCTTTTCTCTTGTTTAATAAGTTAGGGTTATTTAAATGTTTTAAGATTTTTCTACAAGTAACATCTATCGCCTTTCTATTGTAAGATTTGGCTTTTGCTACAATATTCCACGTAACATTGGGTGTATTACCACCATTCTTTAATTGCCAGAAAGTTTGGGGAGAACAGTGATATTAACGTATCTTACATTGCCGAAAGTCATTCGATTATGTTAAAAATTAATTTAAGGATTTTCAGTGAAGCAAAATAAAATTTGACATCGTTACCGGAAGTTATGTTCGCTCGGTGTACAATATTATCAGTGATACATTGGCTCTTTATGGAACATATCGCAATTTTCGCCTGTTGCATTTATTTTTTTAAATAGTCTTTGTGAGACAAATGTATTTTATATAGTATTGTTATGTTGGGATATTGATTTTTTAGATGTTTTTATCGCAGCTCTAGCTGATCTTAACATTATTTTTGCAATATTAAAAAAAATTTGACAGAGTGATGAAAGATGAATTAAATTTAGGTAAACTTCTCCAATATTCGTTTGAAAATTACGATTATATAAAGGGAATTTACCAATATTACATTACAGTGTTCTTACCGTTTTTTTTTTTGTTCTAAATATTCTAAATTGACTTTATGGATGCTTAGTTCTAATGTTTTAGATATGTAATTATTATTATGAAATATTTCCTTATTGCTGGACTTCTAAGATAATCTAACTTGTACTGATTTGTACAAATTATTTAAAATATTAAGTGGATGGTTGAACTCATTAACGTATCTGTAGATCTTTGGTAGATGGTTTGTAATAACCAGAACACAAGATCAAGGTCAAATCGAGAAAGTTGATCACTTTAGCATTAGTGGTAATTATTAGCTCGTGATCTTTGAAAAAAAAATATCAGTTCCTTTCTCGATTGGTCTACGCTTCTTAGACGCGTTTCTACAGAGGAGAAATACACAGTCATCACTGTAAAACTTTGTGTCCTTAACGTCAAAAATAAATCTTAAATCACCACAATAACTGAATTCCAACAAGTTCGCATACCTCTGCTATGGGTACTTTTGATTCTGTAATCAGAAACTCTGTGCTATTTCGTTTGGTCCGCAGATAAATGTTATGAATTTTTTTTTTTTAAGCTTATCACCTCAAGCAAGGCTGGAGGCCACTAGCACGCAAGTGGTTACGGAAGGTTTGGAGGAAGAGCAGATAGGAGTGGTAAAGGAGAGGATGTGGAGAAAGATAATGGATTGATCAAGGCAAGGAGGTTACAGAAGATTTGGAGCGAGAGCAGATAGGAATGAAAGGTGAAAGGATGTGGAGAAGGAAAGTGGATAGATCAAGGCAACTGGAGATGTCGATTGATGTTACACTTAAATAGTTGGAGATTGTATTTGTCATGGAAACAGGAATAAGGAAGGGAGTTCCACAGGGGAGATGTGCGAGACATGAAGTTATTGGAGTAGAAGAGACGTCTACATCTAACAGTTTCAACGGTGAAGGGGTGGGGACGGGATGCCAGCCTTGTAGGACGTTTAAATTCATGAAGCCTAGGAACCAGCGAAAGCAGCTCCTCTGAGCAATTACCGTGAGAGTGTAGCTGTGGCATATCATACTTAAGACTTATGTGCTTTTTATTCAAAGAAAACATTCAAGTGCGCAAGTATATTCATACGCAAGATTGGTCTCTTATAAAGGTTAGAATTTTGAGATTTTATTTTTAATAACTAAATTGATAATTTTGGATTTTCGGTAGTAAATAATGAATGTGATTATTTTTTTTTAACTGGTTTTATATGCATGGATTTTTGTATGGTTTCCTCGTTTTTCGTAATTGTTGTGCATTTGACAGATTTCATATAACGGGTGAAACAGATAAATTGTCTAATTGTTAGATTAATCCTTGAACCGCTGTATCTTAGAAATGATTAAAGATATATTACTGGAATTCTTCGAGGTTTTTCTATCACTCATGGACAAATTTGAACAATAAGAATGAGTTTAGCTCTTAATTGAAATGATGATCTCTCTTGCTGTTGTGATATCACGTTCCAATTTTCCTCTCTACTATTCCCTCATTTAAAACTTATTCCTGATTCTCTTGATGGTTCTTGAATGGATTTTGAAAATGAAAACCAGAGTATGAATCTTGGTACCATTATCGAAGGCCTCTATAGTCTTCTCACCAGGAAAAAAAAAAAAAAAAAAAAAAAAGTAGGAAAAAAAAAAAAAAGTAGGAAAAAAAAAAAAAAGTAGGAAAAAAAAAAAAAAGTAGGAAAAAAAAAAAAAAGTAGGAAAAAAAAAAAAAAGTAGGAAAAAAAAAAAAAAGTAGGAAAAAAAAAAAAAAGTAGGAAAAAAAAAAAAAGTAGGAATAAAAAAAAAAGAGTAGGAATAAAAAAAAAAAAAAGAGTAGGAATAAAAAAAAAAAGAGTAGGAATAAAAAAAAAAAAGAGTAGGAATAAAAAAAAAAAGAGTAGGAATAAAAAAAAAAGAGTAGGAATAAAAAAAAAGAGTAGGAATAAAAAAAAAGAGTAGGAATAAAAAAAGAGTAGGAATAAAAAAAAGAGTAGGAATAAAAAAGAGTAGGAATAAAAGAGTAGTAAAAAAAGAGTAGTAAAAAAAGAGTATTGAACTGTTACGGATATTCGTTTTCCTATATGGCTGTGAATTCTAGATAATTTCTTAATAGATGAAAACTTGGAGCAACAGAAATACGATTCTACAGAATGATACTGTTAATGGCATGTACCGAATATGTGATCAACGAAGAAGTTTTATAGAAACTTACCATTATACATATGCTCATGAAAAGACAGTTGAAATTTCAAAGACAAATAATGGGTAAACATGGCTTGGAAAATCTGACAGTCACAAGACGGATTGAAATCAAGAGGGACAGGGAAAAACAACGCAGAACCTATCGAGCAAGATAGAGTAAATGCATGACGGGACAATGTTTAAGAGATATGTATATATAAAAAACAGCATTCATTAAGAGCTACAAAGGACAGGGAATAGTGGAGAGCTATGATGGCCAACGGAGTGATACAATACATAAAAGGCGGTGGTGAATAATGTTGAAGGTTATAATGAACGGTCACTGACATTGACTGGACACCAGGCCTTACCACTATTTATCGACATCACTGTGTAGCCAGAAACATGTTCTACATTAGAAAAAAAAAATGATTAGAATATTTGTGGAAAGTAATAATTGGAGACAAAATGTCTAATGTCTCATACAGTGGTTCTCAACCTTTTTCAAAAAAAAAAAAAAAAAAAAAAATAGAACACTTTTATTCTTAATATTTTTGGTGGACCCCCATAACTACACGATAACAAAATTGCTCATTTTATTTTTACTAATATATAAGTATCGGGATTTTATTGTAGAAATAGTAAATGTACATGCTTTATTTTGAAGTAAAATTAATTTAATGAAAATAAATGTTTTTAACAACAAAATTATTTGAAACATTCATGTACACTTGTAAAATAATTCATAATAAACCATCTCAATGTCGAGTCTATTACAATATTAATATTTTAGTAATATTTGAAATTATTATTAAATTAATTTATATAACAAACTATAATCTTTATATATTTAGTGTATTGGGGCAGCAGATCATTATTTAAATATATTATTATCATTATTTAAATATATTATTAAATATAACAGACAATGTCTTATGTGTGATAATGAGCCGTTCTAATCTTCATATGTTTGCTTTAATTTCGGGTGAAAATAAAGACAGAAATTGTCCAACATTTGGATATTTTTTTTTATTAAGTTGGTCCTTGATCTAAGATTTCGGCTCACTTATATATAGTCCTTCCTTTATAGATTTCTCAATTTTTATTCAACGTTTGCAATCAAAACATCCGGTACAGTAAAAGGGATGTTAAATTATACCGCTTGATCTCGTTTTCTGCTAGTTTTAGAGTTGTTTTTCTATTTTTAGTATTTTCATTTGGCATAAATTACTGTAGAAATTCCAATTCTCATTTGTAACAATCGTTCCGAAGTGGAATTGCTCTATGGACCTCCAATTTGCTGTTATTGTTTTTTTTTGTGTGCTGACCCCAGTCATGTTACATGTACCTCGGCGTCTATATGTACACCAATTGAGAACATACTGGTTTAAAGGAAAATAAGATTTTCCTTTTCTTCTAAACTCGATTATAATTCTCCATTGAAAAACAGGTAAAAATAAAATGACATTCGATAGAAACTCGACTAGTGCTAGAATAGAAATATGTTTGTAATTTAGTCCTTTCGTTTTATGGAAATTATTGAAAAAAATGATAAAGGGGATTGTCAGTGGTCAGGAATTAATGCAATCATTATTAAGTGAGCTATTATATGTATAAACATCTTGTCTGACAGTAAATATCTTAATTTTATTATAAAAATGTTTTGGAAATCAAAGCTGAAAGAATTATTCTTAGTCTGGAATTAAGAATAGGGTGATTATATATATATATATATATATAATTCCATTAAATTCTAACTAGGGAAGAAAAAAAATGTACTCGTCATTCTTTGCGGGTTGTTATTTTATTATCCTCAGGTTTTTTGTCTACAGCTGAGTAAACATATTCAGGTTATTTGGCTTTGTGAATCACAATGAGGTACCTTTGATCGCCTTATTGTGCATAAAACAAATGGGAATAAAGCCAGAGGATGTTTACTTCCAACCTTTTATCTTCGGAATAAGAACGTTTGAATGGTTTCTGAATTCTTACCTCGCCGTGGTTCTATGCAGGTTCATACTTCATTGCCAGGAGATTAATCCTAATTCATTCCTTTTTTGGGGGGGGCAGTTTTTTTAACTTAATTCAATATCATTACATGTCTTCATAGATCTCTACAATCAATTTGCTTTATCATTTGTAGATCGTCATGATTTCTTAGAGATAAAATTGATTTCGTTGCCTTCTTTACAGTTTTGTTTTTAGACTAGTATTTCACCTAGACTGGTAGCACCCAAATTATGAAAGCAGTCTACTATGTTAGTTAATCCCTTTTCAGAGGAAAAAAAATCTCGTGTTTCATACTTTTCTCAATGGAAATAGTGGAAGGTAAAAACAGATTTCACGTTCCGCGCCGATATAACTTACACTTCCTAAGGTTTGTAAATCTTCTGTGTGTCATGTCACTTCACCCCGTGGGCGATCAGGGCTCTGAACAATTTCATATCCTTTTAGCTCTTAGTTTTTGTTCACAATACTTTCCAACAAGCGTTACGGCATCCATTAATGCAGGTTAGGCAGTTTGGTGACCCAAATGTCCATTTGGCCTTCGCTGTGTTCTTTGCGTGTCACTTCCTTATTACGTCTCCAAGAAATTTCAGACGTCTCTGAATCCGAGTAAAATTTCCCTTAAGTCGCCTTTTTTTGCATACACGCTCCATCCTTGGTATTCTCAACATCCTTCTGCAGAATCACATTTCAGTTGCCTCCTTTATTGTTCAGTATTCGCTACTATATAGGATGAATGATATAAACAACGGCTCTTTGTTTCTAATATTTTCCTTATTTTTTTTTAATTAATTTGCTTATATATTGAAAACATCATTAGCTATTCCAATATGCATGCGGATTTATAGATATTTATGCTTTTGTACCTGTTTGATTTGATATTCTAAACTCACATATTACAATTGATAGTTTTTCTTCTCGCTTTCCATTACTACCTCGTCTAGGATTTAGTGTAGTCTTTCTTCCCTGTATCTGCAATCGACATCGTGACATCTGCGTATCTCAAACTATTAAAATTCCGCTCAACGATACCAAGTTCTGGTAGGGTTCTCCACCTCCCTTAACATAGCCGTGTTTAATAAATATGGTGAAGAGACATCCTTGCCTTACGCCCCATTCTCTGTGTATATACGCAGTTTATTTTCTACCCCTACACAGACGGTTTACTCACAGTATAAGTTCTGGATTATTCTAACATCCTTCCCAAATAGATGAATTTCAAGTGCAGGGAAAACTATCATTGTGTCATAACTGACTTTGACGAATTTATAAAACGTAAGTGTATCTCCTACAATTACATTTCTCTCTGTGACACATTATCAGCTTCGAAAAATAGTATTTTTTTTTGTCCCAGTGTCGTTGATATAATTACACTATTCAGAATTCGGTGGGCTGATTGTTCGAAAGAACACATGCTCATTTGCACCTGATTTGTTAGGCAGTGCTACGAAGCTGTATCGGTCTTCCGACATCTCACCTCTGTCTTAGGTTTTATTTCTATGATCTTGTCGATGCCGAAATGTGTAAATTGCTATTATAAAATAACATTAATCTCATTCTTCTTGACCAAGCTCTGGTTGAGTCTTTTCGTAAAGCAATGAAAATATTACATTAGCCACATGAGTTTGTGACATACGATAATTTCTTCCTATTAAGAACTTTGTATAGCCCAATGATACATTGGAGCAGATGCATGTAGCAAGACATTATTATAAAATTTTATAAGTGTGGGAAGAGCTTGCTTGCCGAGAAAATCGGTATTGATAATAATGGCTTTTCACCTCAGCCTGAAATTTGACCTGTGGCAGCAGATATAAATTTCAGCCACAATTTTGGTGGAAATGTAAAAAGAAAAAAAGAAAAAAAAAAAAGATATCGGATAAAAGTAAAATTAAAAAACAAAAAAAATCTATATGAATTTTGTATTAGTCGATAAAGATAACTTTTCACTGTACCTTTTGAAAATGGCTTTCTTTTTTCTCGAATTCAATAGCAAGTTTCTATTTTATAAAAGAAGTCTAGAATCAGAAATGCATCCCCAAAATTAGGGGATATCACACATTAATGCATTATAGAAACATAAAGTTAGCCTTTAATGGTCGCACACATACAGACAACTTAATTAGAACAATCATGTTTCAAAGTCTAAATGAATATCATTAACTAGACGCTCACCGTTTTATGAAAGTCAACTGCTCACGACCATGTTTGGTTTTCGTTCTGGTAAGGGATGCAAAGATGACCGATGTCATCAAAAACTGCAAGAAATTGCTTCTCTAATAAGAAACTTTATACACGCTTTGATGCCCACATCAATAGAGACTTCCTTTTTCATCCATCAGAAACCGCCTTCCAAGGCTCCGAATCCTCTGAATGCATCGATCTAATTTAGGAACTGTATTGATCTACAGAATCGTAGATATCTGGCGAGGACCCCAAGACTGAAATATTTCAAACCACCCCAAGAGTACGAAAAGGAGAGCCTTAGTCTATTCAATCTCTTTCTAGACCATGTCCTGCGCATTTAGAAACACATATTTGACGAGAAGGCCACTGGCCATTTAAATATTAAATATCATCCTTCTGAACATTATGCACTGGTGCTACAGATTCCCAAACAAAGAACTGTTACAAACAATACGAACCACATCAATTGAGGAGTGCCAACAGTGGCAATAACTAAAATAAATGGTGCATGTAACTCGAAGACAAAATAACGACATAATAAATATGTTGATATTCCACACTACAAGGTTAGTATGGAAACCCTCGACAGTCCTGGAAAGGGGCAATAACAGTGAATATGGGAAACCTGTTTTCCTAAAAAATATATTGTAAGAGAAAAGTGTTATAAATTTCACCCGGAATCCGTACTGTCTGCTCGGTCAATGAACGCCAAATTTTTCCTTATAGGAAAACCGCTAATATTACCATTTCCATCAGATGAGTACGATAAAGAGCAAGATTTTCCTATATATATATATATATATATATATATATATATATCTATATATCACCGATCGCCTCCAAATAGATGGTAATGTAATTTAGTGCTTGAATCTGTAAAAGAAAATCAATTTAGAAAATTGCTGTTTCAGGAAGACAGGTGTTATATTATTTTGGTACGTACATATGTGAAACGAGATATCAAAAGACGACATCCCTGTGAATGTAATAAAGCAGGGAGTCATGAGTACCCACTACAAATAAGTATTTATAGTAACAAGGAATATAGTCAGATTAATAAATCCATTTATTATTTAAATTTTGTTTGTGTTTTGGACACAAAATGTAAGAGCAGATATTGACATGAAAAGGACCAAAAAGAATGTATATTATTTTTAAAAACGATAGGTGACCCTTACTTTGCTGCAAAGACTTCTGTAGCCTAACAATAAGGCACGCTAAGCTAAAAGGTGATTTCCAAAAGTAAAAATGAAGTAGAATGTCGTGCCGGGAGGGTTTTTTTTTTTCTTTTTTAAAGACTTGATGATCCATAATGGTAGATGGTAAATTCGATGAATATAAATGAACAGTGTCTTTTTTTTTTAAAATCATACCACCACAAGCAATGCTATAATGTCACGAAGACGCTACGAGTTACTGACAATAAAACAATAAAAGGTCGGGAATAAAGACAGATGATAGCGATTGATATTGAATTACATTTTTTAGATCAACGTTGACTGGAAAGCAAGAAGCCGGAAGAGAGTTCCACAAGCGATATATGCGAGAGAAGAAAATGTTAACATCGAACTTCTGGTTGCATCTAGCCTATTCAACTGTAAAATTATAAGAACTTGCCGCCATTATCGTACTACGCTTACATGCATATAGTTAAAGAAAGCTCACCATAACAATTACCATTAAATTTATAGAATAGACACAAGGGAGCTTCGTTACGGCGGTGGGAGAGTCACTGAAGCCGAGATGCCACGTTAGAACCAATAATATTACAGATTCTTCTGCGTTTTGTATCAAGAATCTCTAAATACATATAGAAGCCCTGGGCCAGATATTACGGCAATATTCAATGCATGGACGAATGGTAGACTTATAGATTTGTAACATAGTTCACGTTGGCATGCTAAACAGTTTTTCTCGCCAGAATTTAACTTTCTAGCAGAAAACCTAGCAATTTATTTAATATGACCTTTCCAGTTCATGTAAGCGGAAAACGTTAAAAAAATAATCGGAAAGCGGAATGAATCACTATCCCGGGGGTTAGCATCAGTCATGCTGATGGAAGGCAAAAAAGGCGCCCTCAGACGACTGAGACAAAAGAGAACAGCTTCGTTTTGGAGGCGCTAAAAGTAACAAGTCATTTATTGCTCCAGTTAGTAACAAAGAGTAGGTCATTTTTCAAATCAGTTGCCAATTTCACCGCATCGAACCCCGAAGGATTATAATTAAGCCAAGAGTCAAAAGTCGTGTCATCAGCATATATACTGATTTGAGAACTGATCACATCAGGAATGTTAATGAGAATTAGAGCCAAGCAGCGACCTGCATTAATGCGAAAAAGGATCTAGACATGGGATCATTGAAGGCAACTTTATTTCGCGATTTGAGAAGATTGAATCAGACCAAAAAATCATTCCCAAATGCTATAACCTTTTTTTGAACTTGTGAAGAAGACCAGCATTAAATATCTTGTCAGATGCATTCGAGATATTCAATGCAACAGCCCGAGCTTCCCCATTCTTATCTAAAGCTTGACAGACATTTCAGCAATAGCCATGAAATATAGCTGTAGACCCGGAGAAGCAAAAGCAATTTTGCTTATCTGAAAGAAGATCATTCGAGGTGAGATGCTTAACCAATTCAGCGTTGGTTAGAGCAACTAGTACTTTGACAAACAAAAGGTATAAAACTAATAGACCAATAGTTAAAAGGCTTAGACGGTTCGTTTGAGTTTTTTTAAAGCATTTCACCCCAAGCAAGGCGGGATGACACCAGCACGCAAGGAGTTACAGAGAGTAGGAGCGAGAGTATAGAAGCATAATAAAGGAAAGGATTAAGTAAAGGACAGGGAATAGATCAAGGCATCTGGAGATGTCGATTGACATTACATTTGAATAGTTAAAGACTATAGCTATCAGGGAAACTAGTAATAGAAAGGAAATTCCACAGACGAGAGGTGCGAAACATGAAGCTATTGGAGTAGAAGAGACGGCTACATTTAACCGTTTCGACAGTGAAAGGGTGGGACAGAGATGTCAGCCTAGTTGCAAGCTTAAATTCATGCAGTCTGGAAACTGGCGAAAGTAGCTTGTCGGAGCAGTTACCGTGAAATATTTGTAGAAAAGACAAAGAGAGGTTTAGTTGGGTTTGTTTTACGACATATCAACCACAATGAGTTATTTAATGCCGACAAATTATTTTGCTAGTAATATTTTCGCCCAAAAATGTATGGCTGGTAATATTTTTTCCTTCAAAAATCTATTTCTGGCAATATTTTTTTCCTGCAAATCTGTATTGCTGGTAATATTTTTCCTTCAATTCAAAAATTTATTTCTGGTAATAATTTTTAAAGGATTTCTGGTATTAAAACCTATTTTTATACTGTCATAGTGTTTTGACCCCAGTTTGAGGGTTAACTATTTGCCCATAGCAGAGAACCCAACAGGTGCTACCACACCAGCAGTTAAGAGGTGGTTCCACGCTCCTCAATGTTGAACGTAGTTTATCGTCTTACCCAGGACGGACAGTGGGAGGCGACGGCACTTCTGTGAGAGCGACTGTAGACGAGATGCTAGATCAGGGCCAATCACATTGCATATTCGTCTTTGGATTTTGTCGAGGACCTTAAGACGAACAGCGGGGACACCATACCATATATGGCAGCAGTACGAGTTCTTAATGACTTGAAATGCAGAAGAGGATTTCCAACAAGCTGGAAAGTCAGTAGCATGAAGTCGTTTATTATGGTGAACAGGAGACATTTTGGCACATTTTTAAGGGCTACAACCACATCGGAGTTATAAGCATATCGCACAACAGAGACTCAGTTCGAAGTGGAAAGTCAGGCAAAAAATATTCCAGATGAGCCAAGAGAAGAATTAGAATTTCCTAGCAAAATGTACTTTATCAATAGAACTTGTTTGAAGAGAGCAGAGATAGTAAACTTATTTAGCACACTATTTCACAGATTCCACTTGTTAGTGACGATACAGTGCCTCTTTATAACAGCAAACAAAGAATTAGCCTCTTTGCGGAAACGTTTACAATTATTACCAGTAGGCACAAAGACGCAACTCGTGATCGGAACTACCAAGCTGGTAAAACCGGAAAACTGATTCCTGTCTGCTCAAACATATGTACCCATTATAATAACGTTTGTAGTAATAAGAAATACTTTTTTGATTATATATATATATATATATATATATATATATATGTGTGTGTGTGTGTGTGTATATATATATATATGTGTGTGTGTGTGAAGAAATATAGTCTTAAGATGTGCTATATTTAAAGTGCTCAATATCAGTGATAGAGCGTGTGTAAATATAAAAGTGAACGTACATGTCAACATTTAGAGGCGACTGTGTTTCATGCTAGATGCAATCGTCAGGCCACGTGACGATTGCATCTAGCATGAAACAGACTGTCGCCTCTAAGTGTTGACTTCTATGTTCACTTTTATATATATATATATATATATATATATATCTTTAAATAGATAAGTACATTTGAAAATATAAATGAACAGTCTACAGTTCATGCCAGCTTTTAATATTTCAAGTATTCGACTTCAATTATTGTTAAAAGTCAAAGTACATGTTATGTTAATCTTTCTGTAATGAATGTGTACAACTATTTTAAATATGATGCGTTGGTTATTTTTAATTTTCCAATATATACGATGTCATATATATTTGAATATATATGTTTGTGGCAGGAAATGAATTTTGAGTCATGTGTTCTCAGAATCCCAACAGATTTTAGATTGCACGTTCATACATACATTATGGATTTTCTAATTGTTTCTAAAGGTGAATAACTTCAAAGATTTGTAATCGTTATTCGTCAATTGTTATGGAGAATAAGGTGTTCTCATATTGTGAAATTTGTGTTAAATATTTTTAGTATGTGACAGTATTAATGTTACAATATGAGACGGCTAATAACTTAGTTTTGTAAATTATAAATTCAAATGCCAATGCTATGTTGATTATATAGGCAGGGCAGGTCAAAGGTTGAAGGCCTGGTTCAACCAACACGTACCAGGTAATATTCGCAAGAGAAAGCCGGACAGTTTACATAGATGCGATAAATTATGAGGTTCAGCAATAGCTGAATATTTGCTAAAAATCCAGTAGTGCGCGCGGTTTTGTAGCCGGAATAGGTTTTCAGTGTTGACTAAGGCTGATACCTATTATCAGATGAAAATTTTAGAATCAGTGTATATTAAGTCCTACCAGTCAGCTCTCTGTGAAGAGAAGTGGTTGGTGGGCTTTGAGGTGATTAGCATTTAATGTTTATATTTTGTATTCATTTACTTTTTGCATAATACATAAGTCTCGTGTTGTATAATTGTTTTAATTGCTGTGCACATTGTTTTCTCAACGATGTCTATTCTGATGACAGAGACCAGATAAAATAGGTAAACTGTTTTTAATCAGTATTATATTTCATATTCACAACTTTTCGGTCGTTGTACGCTCCGGCATTCTTCAGGTGAAACACGATAGATTTTCGAACCGTTTATTTAGTCCGCTGGGGTAAATTGGTTTAATTCCACCTGATTTCCTTTTTTTCTAAGTGTCAGTTATTTCCCTTTAGTAACTCAAATCTCCAAGTTTTTGTACACCTCTGCTATGGCCAGGTATTGAACTCACAACCCTGGGAGAAGTCACTGGATTACTTCAATCAACGCTTTTATCCAGTGGGCCATGTGTTCTTGGGGACATCAGTGAGTGAAGGCCGGCGCGTACAACGGACGAAAGGTTGTGAATATGAATAAAGATGAGGACAACAGTTGAACAATGTAAATAGTGTAAATAGTTAAAATACCTCATCTCAGAAATATAGATAGATCTTGAAGAAAGCCGGGGCGTACAACGGCCTAAACGTCGTGAATATGACAACGATGTAGACAACAGTTCGAAAAATGTATAAAACCTAATAATGCTATACTAGCCTCATTAGCTGTAGAAAACCTATTTACAACTGAGTCAGTGAAAAAATAAATCGACACTATCATAAATAATACTGGCAACTACCTATGAAAAAACCTATTAGTGTGGACTACGCAGATTTTATTTTATGAATGTCTTTGCAAATTATAAGGAATAACTAGGTGGGGCATTTGCATTCTTTCTTGCATGGATCACATAGAAAAGGACATATTCAATAAAATAAACCAACCAATCATAGATGCTCGACATAAAATTATAAAGTAACGAAATGAAAATCTGTTCTTAAATTTATACACAGATTCAGTTATGTGATATGCGTGATACACGCGTAAGCGATGATGTATCTTAATACATGACTGACGAGGCAGATTTTTCCCTGCAATAGGGAGCCATTTCTTTCTGCGGTAGACCAGTTGTCATTGCTTATCCTGCTATTTGCCCATAGCTCTAGAAGAATAGTATTCATACCGTTCCCAAGGATATTAGCACGTAAGTGAATGTAATGGATTCGAACTCGGCTCTCCGATTCCTCAATCTGCGCCGCTATCCATTACTCCACTCCTCCTACACTGATTATATATTAATAAAAAAAAACAAACAACCTCCTTAATATTTATAATAAAACATTTTACTATTTCGATAAAAAATGATTATGGTTGTAACCAACGCAAATATCAAAGTAATGTTTGAAGCGATATAAAATAACCATGATGAAACAAACGAATACAGATAAATTAATATAAAAAAGAGTGTTCAATAAAGAATTAATATTAAAGAAAACAATAGGAACTTTCACCTCTATACAGTCAAGGAACAAATATACATTTAACTAAGGAAGATTCGGGGAAAAAATTACTTCTGAATATACTATATTATCAAATTATTTCCTCTTAATTAAATGCATTCAAACTATAAACACGATGAAATAGCAATAAATATATAATCCAGATATATAAATCCTACAAACTGTAGTAAACCTGCACAATTTATTACACATTATAGCATTATTTAACATCATTTAATAGTCAGTAACAAAACCTCAATACAAAGATATTTGCTGCATAGGACTTATGTTGTTTGCAAATTTATTTCCCCCTTTGAGATTGTATCTTTAAAAATAATAACAAAGTCATTATATAGGATATATAACCATAACACTTTTCTCGTAGACTCAGTTGTCCAAACAAAGTTCAGTAAGGCAACATATGAGAAAGAAACAAAAGAAAAGCTAAAATAAATTAAGGCATCTTGTTGATAATGCTTTTTAAGAGCGAACTTTACAAAAAATGACAAATTCAGATGTTATTCATATTAAGCCAAAACAATCAATAATTCAGAACATCACAATAATTTAGAAACGTGCCATCTATTTATATTCTCAAAAGTCATGTGACCGGATTCCTGGAGTAGCGAAATCATTTAAATTCGAAAATAAGAAAAAAAAAAGTTAAAATTCGAACACAACAAAAAATAAAAAGAGCGTACGCACCAAAGTTTAAATCTAAGTACAAAGTCATCAAATAGCCTTAAAAAAGCGAACTCTGATTTTTACAAGTGAAGCCCGTAAAAGGCTAAAAATATTAAGTAAACTGTCATATGGGCATTCAAACGTTTTATTTGAATATATGGAATCAAACGAGTAACGGGGACGTGTACTTTAAAATATTAGAAAATCATATATATATATATATATGAATAATGTCTCTTCTGTTTAAAACGTTTCAAATGAATATTCGATAGCAAAATACCCCCCAACACACACACATATATATATATATATATATGTGTGTAAGTTGAATTGATATGAGTTTGTGATCCTCAGTTTCACGCTTATGCGTGCCTCCGTTCTGAGGATCGCATAAGCGTGACATCGATGGTCACAAATTCAAGAAAAATAAATGTGTTGCACAAGAAGTTCATAGAAAAAGGATGTCTTGCAGAAAACGAGCTGAGAGCCAGAGAACATCCGTGATAAATGTTGTGCGAATCCGTGCACCATTTTATTACTGTCCTAAGTTAATTCGTACTGCAAGTAGACAGTCATGTTTACAAAGGTCAACTGTTCACAGAATTCTGCACATGAATTTAAGGCTTTATCACTATATAGTGCAGCAGTACACTTCAGCAAGATAATAAACCCCGAAGGAAACAATTTACATTAGATGAAAGCTTCCTATGAAATGATTGTTTTAGAGCTGAAGCAATATGCTATATATCATAAAAGATAAATAGCCACAATACCAGAATCAAGAGAGTTCGAAAAAATCTACATAAGACAATGCCTTACACAATTACAAGAGGTGGGCACTGATCATTTTAGCATTCATTGCCACAAACCAAACGAATGTAACAATAGAAGACAAATTATGATTTCTACCGCGAGGCCAATGCACTGATGGTGAATAGGGGCTATATTAATGACATAGATAAGTTGATATAGAGATTTTACGTTTCAGTTGAGCGGTCAGCCGCTTTCTTGTAAACTTGGCATGCAGCTGACAGCTTCCATAGATTTGGAAAACATATTTCCTTCAGGCAGCGGTTAAACAAATTAGCCAGGACTGGTGATAGCTCTGGGCTAAGGTTCTTAACAACAACAACAACTATATGAATTTTATCCGGGCCAGTATTCTTAGTAAAGTCATGGCTTTTCCTAAGTTTAGTAAACTTCCTGAGTTGAGATAAATTTTACCAAGATTGTGTTCTGAAAAGAGGGGAAGTTATTAGGCAAACGAGGGAAATGCGAGGTATTATGTGTGGGTGGTTGGGAGGATATGTCTGTCCAGTAGTCGGACAGAGAGAAGAAAGAAAGGACAGAGAGAAGAAAGAAAGGACAGAGAGAAGAAAGAAAGGACAGAGAGAAGAAAGAAAGGACAGAGAGAAGAAAGAAAGGACAGAGAGAAGAAAGAAAGGACAGAGAGAAGAAAGAAAGGACAGAGAGAAGAAAGAAAGGACAGAGAGAAGAAAGAAAGGACAGAGAGAAGAAAGAAAGGACAGAGAGAAGAAAGAAAGGACAGAGAGAAGAAAGGACAGAGAGAAGAAAAAGGAGAGAGACAGCCTTTTCTTTATCTTTTCCGTCGAAATAGGGTCATTTTCGTTCGTAACAAGATAATATATTTTGAGATATTTTATTTTTAATTCCAAGGATAACCATTATGAAGAGAGTATTCCGAGAAAATCCATATATAATACCTTTCTTTCATAAAATTAATTCATATACCAAGTTCAAATGATTTCGAGAAATAAACCTTTCCACTATCGGACAACGTACCACTTCTCTACCATAACTGAAAAGCAAATGAAACTTAATGTTTGGATATCTTTGTCTTCTCTTCTTGTTCATGTAAATATTAGAGCATATGACAATAGACAAATCGCGCTAGTTGGTATTGATGTGGATTTAATAGTACGTAGATTTTGCTAGCTTTAAAACCTGCCTGGTTCCGAATTGACGTTCACCGGGACTGATTGACACGCAAACCCAAACTGCCTTGTTGAGAAGAGATTACATGGATTCATACCTATTTAAACTTAAGTGAACACAACAATCTCGGCTGGAATTTGAACTCGACTCACCAATGCCAGTTAAACACAGCGCTCTGCGAATATCTGCCCTAGATTGGAGAGACGACGAATGTCAATAATGCAGAACCTATGTCAAGTGAGGCAAATTTATGCGTTCTAGAAAAGTGACCTGAAATTAATTCTCGTGAGATAAATTTATGGTATCAGGCCTCGAAAATTGGGCGTTGTAAATACAGGATGAAATATTTTTGTTTTATTCTAAGCAATATTTTTTCTCTTTGCTATTTAAATCTGGAAAATGTTATTTACACAGCAAATCAGCATGAATTAATTAACTTTTACCATGCATTTAAATTTGTTTTGGAATATTCTACTTAAAAGATGCACTTAGGCGAATTCCTTGAAAACAATAGACAAATCTCAAAATAACGAGGATCATGAAATTACAGGCTCCCAAAATAATGACATTATTTAAATAAAAATGTACTACAAAAGTAATCTCGAATTCTTTTTGTGTAAGAGTATATTTTAGCTAACCAGAATTAATTAGTTCATATCTAATTATGTTTAGGCCTTTGTTATATATATATATATATCTCATAGATTCATTTGAACATGTTACATTGAATAATATAGATTTATAATACCTCTTTATTTTTATAATCCTTTCTACTACTCTAATTAGCTTCTTGACGTTAAATTGAAATTCAAGGAAGGTTCCGTAGTTTTTAGTAACCCAAATACTTTCGATCTCTTCCATTGATCATTCTTAGGGGTGTATTGCAAAAACAAAACTATTGTAACTGGAGTCGTTGTGATGGTTATTTTTGAATACACGTGTAGACGAATGGTAGACATATCCTGAAAAAGTGAGCCTGAAAAGGTGCAACGAATCACTTTCCTGTGTGTTAGCGTTAGCCATGCCGATGAAAAGCAAAGATGGAACTATCAGATGATTAATAGAGATGTTTAGTTTAGAAACTGTCAACCAAGACAACTTAAAAGAACCAATGTTAGGGGCTGGTATTGTATGAAGTAGAGGTGTAATTAGCGGAATCGGAGTTCAAATTCAGTCAATCTGTTGCATTCACTTTCGCGATAGTCTACAACGAAATAAATAAACTTACCTTTTGCATTCGACATGCTTGAGTATAAAAGCATCATGTAGGACAATATATAAACATGGATGACAGCAGTATTTTTCGTAGATGAGCTATGAAGTGAAAACCCCAGAGAATATAATAGGAAGTACATTGCAATACGTCCCAATCAGCCATTGACATTCAAAGAAAAGAAGAAAAGGAGAGAAAAGGAGAGAAAAGGAGAGAAAAGGAGAGAAAAGGAGAGAAAAGGAGAGAAAAGGAGAGAAAAGGAGAGAAAAGGAGAGAAAAGGAGAGAAAAGGAGAGAAAAGGAGAGAAAAGAAGAGAAAAGGAGAGAAAAGGAGAGAAAAGGAGAGAAAAGGAGAGAAAAGGAGAGAAAAGGAGAGAAAAGGAGAGAAAAGGAGAGAAAAGAAGAGAAAAGGAGAGAAAAGAAGAGAAAAGGAGAGAAAAGAAGAGAAAAGGAGAGAAAAGAAGAGAAAAGGAGAGAAAAGGAGAGAAAAGAAGAGAAAAGGAGAGAAAAGGAGAGAAAAGGAGAGAAAAGGAGAGAAAAGGAGAGAAAAGGAGAGAAAAGGAGAGAAAAGGAGAGAAAAGGAGAGAAAAGGAGAGAAAAGGAGAGAAAAGGAGAGAAAAGAGAAAAGGAGAGAAAAGAAGAGAAAAGGAGAGAAAAGAAGAAAAGGAGAGAAAAGAAGAAAAGGAGAGAAAAGAAGAAAAGGAGAGAAAAGAAAAGGAGAGAAAAGAAGAGAAAAGAAGAAAAGGAGAGAAAAGAAGAAAAGGAGAGAAAAGAAGAAAAGGAGAGAAAAGAAGAAAAGGAGAGAAAAGAAGAAAAGGAGAGAAAAGAAGAAAAGGAGAGAAAAGAAGAAAAGGAGAGAAAAGGAGAGAAAAGAAGAGAAAAGGAGAGAAAAGAAGAGAAAAGGAGAGAAAAGGAGAAAAAAAGAAAAAAAGGAGAAAAAAAGAAAAAAGAAGGAGAAAAAGGAGGAGAAAAAGGAGGAGAGAAAAAGGAGGAGGAGAAAAAGGAGGAGAGAAAAAGAGGAGAAAACGAAAATAGAGAAAATGAAAATAGAAATATAAATTAAAATAAAAAAAATAAAATAAAAAAAGTAAATAAAAACATAAAAAATAAAATAGAAAAAGCCAAAAAAAAGAAAATAGAAAGAAAAAAGAAAAAAGAAAAATGAAAAGAAAAAAGAAAAATGAAAAGAAAATTGAAAAGAAAAAAGAAAAGAAAAAAGAAAAAAAGAAAAAAAGAAAAAAAACGCGTGGTGACCCGTGATCGTCTACGTCCTGAAGAATCATGAGGTTTGAAAACAATTTTATGCCTTTAAATAATAGTTTCCTTAACTGTTGATGTCAGCGCCATTATAAATGCAAATAGTTTTGGACAATACGTCTGTGAGTTGTGTGTCACAACCAAGACGCTTGAGGTAAATAGTTTATTCAGGTAAGTGTGGTGAGAAAGAAACGGGAAGTGGAAAAGGGAAAAATGAATTATAAAAACTTCGCTTTTTTTCCCTGGCAAGCGGCCAGCCTAAGAGGAGAGAAGCTAAAGACAACGGGTGGGGAAATATTTTTACGTGAGTGAGGAACATAGGTTGCATTATGGGAGAATGGTAGGAAGAATAAAATCAGAAAAAATGGTCTTGTTGACTTATGAGTATATATATGTGGGTGGGGATGAGGCGTGGAAGAGGAAGCAAGGAAAGAGAACGGTACTTGTGGCATTGTCTATTATTTTCTTTTTGTCCTTTTTTTGTCCTCTTTTTTTGTTGGAATCGATGTAACGACTCGAATGCTAATTTTAGCAGTTTCCTTATGAGGAAACATTCGGCAATCATTCACCGGGCAGCTTGAACTACTGTCTTTTGAAAGATATAAAATTTGTCTCTTAAAACTATTTTTCAGAAAAACAGATTTTTCAAGTACAATAACTGTTATTGCACTTTCCAGTATTGCAGGGGGTTTCCTTCCCAACGCTTTGTTTCATGTAGTATGGAATATCACCGTCTTGATGACGATATTTTCTTTTCGTGTTACATTTGAAATCCATTTCACTGTTGCTACTGCTGAATGTTATAGTTCTTCGTTTGCGCTAACGTAGCGCCAATCCACAATGTCCGTAGAAGTGTGGTTTTCACAAAGACCGACAGGATTCACTCGTGTAAAGCTATTTCTAAACAGACGTGAAAAAGAGGCTGTAAGCATACATTTTAGATTTTTATTATTGGATTTGGCGCCATGCATGACATCCAAGTTTCATTTGCGTATCGCTACTTTTTGTTCAGTTTTCCTATCATTATATATATATATATATATATATATATATATATATATTGCAAGTAGGCAGCAATCCTTCATTTATACATGTTTCATTAAAGACGACAGAATGTACTGCGATTAAACTTTTTATTTAATTTTTGTGTTCGAACAATCGTTTTCTTTACTAAACAGAATGTGTACAAACTGTCCAATTGTTCTGTAATTCTGAGCACTTTCAACTATGCTTTTAGCCATTATCAAGGATGATTTTATTCATGCTTTTTAATTGGGTGTATCTGTCGTGTGTATGTTTCTTGAGTTATAGGGATGTTTTATTTTCCGAACACAATTATCACATTGTGGCCGTGTTCGTAGTTAATTTTGTACATGTGGATGAGGTTATGTTTGTATTTTCTACTAATATATTTCGGAGGATAGGATCTCATAGAGCTATGTTTGGACAGGCATAATGTCAGGCGTCTGCATAGGCATGAAGTAGTGTGACCGATATAATTATTTATAAATTCGGTTTGATCAGGAACACAGTTCCTAAAGGAGCATTTGAACACATAAATACTGTTCGTTCGTTGTAATTTTGAATTTTGTGGCGTGCAGTTATATCTGAGGATAAGCTAAGCCGTTTTAAAAATTTTGTAGTAGATAATTAATTTGATTTGACAAATATGGAAATATAAAAACATAAACCCGGATACTCGCTACGACCAATCATTTCCCAATTCCCAACCACTATCTATGAGATATATTTCATTAATGGCATCATTACTCCATACCTACCCACCAATTACAGCATCATATCCACCCACGAATTCCAAGAAAACTTTAAAAGTACAAAGCCAAACCAAGGTATCATAGCGTCACTTGTCGAAAATTTATTCACAAACGTCTCCGTCGATCAAACCATTGACATTATCCTCAATTCTGTGTACACTAATCATTCTATACATTCGCCAGCCATTTATACCTCAAAAATTACTACATGCGTGCACAACCAAACTTCCATTTTAAGTGCGGAAAAGAAAACACGTTTGAACACAAAAAATTAAATAAAAAAACCTTAATCACAGTAAATTGTCTGTCGTGTATGTATATATATATATATATATACATACAATAAAGATATATATATATATATATACATACAATAAAGATATATATATATATACATACAATAAAGATATATATATATATACATACAATAAAGATATATATATATATATAGAATAAAGATATATATATATATATATACACACAATAAAGATATATATATATATAGAATAAAGATATATATATATATATATACACACAATAAAGATATATATATATATAGAATAAAGATATATATATATATATATACACACAATAAAGATATATATATATATATATACACACAATAAAGATATATATATATATATATACACACAATAAAGATATATATATATATATATACACACAATAAAGATATATATATATATATATACACACAATAAAGATATATATATATATATATATACACACAATAAAGATATATATATATATATATACACACAATAAAGATATATATATATATATACACACAATAAAGATATATATATATATATACACACAATAAAGATATATATATATATATATCTTTATTGTATATATATATATATCTTTATTGTATATATATATATATCTTTATTGTATATATATATATATCTTTATTGTATATATATATATATATCTTTATTGTATATATATATATATATCTTTATTGTATATATATATATATATCTTTATTGTATATATATATATATATCTTTATTGTATATATATATATATATCTTTATTGTATATATATATATATATCTTTATTGTATATATATATATATATCTTTATTGTATATATATATATATATCTTTATTGTATATATATATATATATCTTTATTGTATATATATATATATATCTTTATTGTATATATATATATATATATCTTTATTGTATATATATATATATATATCTTTATTGTATATATATATATATATATATATCTTTATTGTATATATATATATATATATATCTTTATTGTATATATATATATATATATCTTTATTGTATATATATATATATATATATCTTTATTGTATATATATATATATATATATCTTTATTGTATATATATATATATATATATCTTTATTGTATATATATATATATATATATCTTTATTGTATATATATATATATATATATCTTTATTGTATATATATATATATATATCTTTATTGTATATATATATATATATCTTTATTGTATATATATATATATATATATATCTTTATTGTATATATATATATATATATATATATCTTTATTGTATATATATATATCTTTATTGTATATATATATATATATCTTTATTGTATATATATATATCTATCTTTATTGTATATATATATATATCTATCTTTATTGTATATATATATATATATCTTTATTGTATATATATATATATATATCTTTATTGTATATATATATATATATATCTTTATTGTATATATATATATATATCTTTATTGTATATATATATATATATATCTTTATTGTATATATATATATATATATCTTTATTGTATATATATATATATATATATATATCTTTATTGTATATATATATATATATATATATATCTTTATTGTATATATATATATATATATATATATCTTTATTGTATATATATATATATATATATATATCTTTATTGTATATATATATATATATATATATATCTTTATTGTATATATATATATATATATATATATCTTTATTGTATATATATATATATATATCTTTATTGTATATATATATATATATATCTTTATTGTATATATATATATATATCTTTATTGTATATATATATATATATCTTTATTGTATATATATATATATATCTTTATTGTATATATATATATATATCTTTATTGTATATATATATATATATCTTTATTGTATATATATATATATCTTTATTGTATATATATATATATATCTTTATTGTATATATATATATATATCTTTATTGTATATATATATATATATATCTTTATTGTATATATATATATATATATCTTTATTGTATATATATATATATATATCTTTATTGTATATATATATATATATATCTTTATTGTATATATATATATATATATCTTTATTGTATATATATATATATATATCTTTATTGTATATATATATATATATATCTTTATTGTATATATATATATATATCTTTATTGTATATATATATATATATCTTTATTGTATATATATATATATATCTTTATTGTATATATATATATATATCTTTATTGTATATATATATATATATCTTTATTGTATATATATATATATATCTTTATTGTATATATATATATATCTTTATTGTATATATATATATATATCTTTATTGTATATATATATATATCTTTATTGTATATATATATATATCTTTATTGTATATATATATATATATCTTTATTGTATATATATATATATATCTTTATTGTATATATATATATATATCTTTATTGTATATATATATATATATCTTTATTGTATATATATATATATATCTTTATTGTATATATATATATATATCTTTATTGTATATATATATATATATCTTTATTGTATATATATATATATATCTTTATTGTATATATATATATATATCTTTATTGTATATATATATATATATCTTTATTGTATATATATATATCTTTATTGTATATATATATATATATCTTTATTGTATATATATATATATATCTTTATTGTATATATATATATATATATCTTTATTGCATATATATATATATATATCTTTATTGCATATATATATATATATCTTTATTGTATATATATATATATCTTTATTGTATATATATATATCTTTATTGTATATATATATATATTTATTGTATATATATATATATCTTTATTGTATATATATATATATCTTTATTGTATATATATATATCTTTATTGTATATATCTTTATATATCTATCTCTTTATTGTATTTATATATATATATCTTTGTGTATATATATTTATATATATATATATATATCTTTGTGTATATATATATTTATATATATATCTTTATTGTGTATATATATATATATATATCTTTATTGTGTATATATATATATATATATCTTTATTGTGTATATATATATATATATATCTTTATTGTGTATATATATATATATATATATATATATATATCTTTATTGTGTATATATATATATATATATATCTTTATTGTGTATATATATATATATATCTTTATTGTGTATATATATATATATATCTTTATTGTGTATATATATATATATATCTTTATTGTGTATATATATATATATATATATCTTTATTGTGTATATATATATATATATCTTTATTGTGTATATATATATATATATATATATCTTTATTGTGTATATATATATATATCTTTATTGTGTATATATATATATATATATATATATCTTTATTGTGTGTATATATATATATATATCTTTATTGTGTATATATATATATATATCTTTATTGTGTATATATATATATATATATATATATATCTTTATTGTGTATGTATATATATATATATATATATATATATATATATCTTTATTGTGTATATATATATATATATATATATATCTCTTTATTGTGTATATATATATATATATATATATATATATATATATCTCTTTATTGTGTATATATATATATATATATATATATCTTTGAGTATATATATTTATATATATATAATCTTTAAACTTAAAACTTCCATGAATCTCTTCTATTCATATCTGCTCTTAGCGTATCAAATGTAAACAAATGACGTCATATATTTTGAATTGGACGTAGCCCGACAATTTATTTAAAGACATTTATGATATGTTTAACGTTCTTTTTATAGATACAAGTATTTAAGCAAATGCTCTGTTTTGTAATAAACAGTATTAAATAACATTTACCGGCTTGAATGTCCCTGAAATTTTCTCCGACAGTTTAAAGTTAGTAAAATCGACCTTGCTAACCGGATACTTCTCTGTGGCTGAACGATTAAGGTACGTCACGGTTCCGTATAGTATACAGGTTCGATTCCTGTCGGAGAACGAAACATTTTTCATAGAAAATTTCTCGGACATTCAGGTCGGTAAATGTTATTTAATACTGTTTATTATAAAACAGAGAACTTGCTTAAATACTTGTATCTATACAAAGAACGTTAAACATATCATAAATGTCTTTAAATAAATTGTTGGACTCTATATATATATTCGACGTTCGAGAGTCAAGCAGTTCAGTTCCTAGGAACCGACAGCCTTGACACCAGCCCATATGATTTGATTATAGTGGTGAAGGCTTTGTCAGATCCAACCACACTTTCTGAAGTGCCGAATACGGAGACCTGGTGCACTGGTCTCCAAACGACACTCCCCAGCTTTTGAATTCAATTTCAATTTTCTACAAATATTTTCATGGCAAAAACTCTGACGAACTATTTTCACTGGTGCTCCAAATGCATGCATTTAACAGTGCTTCTAGTTTAGAATCTCAGTCCAACCCTTATACTGTCAACACAGTTAAATATAATCGCCTCTTCTACTCCAACAGCTTCTCTCGCACTTCCCGACATTGGAGCTCCCTTCCTCTTACTTGCTTCCCTGACAACAGTAAGCTTAAAAAATGATGCCTTGATCTTGATGTCAGTCCTTCTTTATCATATCCTCAAATAACCCTCTTTACTCTTACTCTCTGTAACTTCTTGCGTGCTAGTGGCATTCCCGCCTTGCTTGGGGTGAATTGCTTAAATAAATAAATATATAAAAAAAATACCGTATCAAAATGTAAGATGTCCTTAAACGCAGTATTAAACGAAGTTCATTTTTAAATTCTTGCTTGTTCTTATTGCACTGTGAAAACAGTTTTGTCACTAAGAGAACACGTCTACCAAATAGATTTTCTGAAATTAGGAACGAGTTAAAGTATGTTTAGGCGTGGGACACGCAAATGCGCCTCGTAAACATACAGTTGTTAGGAAAACTCCTGTAGCAACAATTAGCGTGACCCTTTATTCCACAGGGGGGTTTCTCATTTAACATACAAGCAAAAGAACCAAAATATTAGAGTGGTTAACAGATGCTTCTCTCCCCTAAATTATAAAAATGGTCTCAACCGGATGACTTTTTGTTTGATGTCATAGTCTAGTGTAGCCTTGGCAGTGTTGTTTGACAGGCATGTGATGCGAACCGGATTTAACAGTTTGGACGTGGAAAGATTTTTTTTTCCTTTGAAAAATGGGTCACACTATCCGGTATGACAACGACTAAAAAATGTTCTCAACTTACATAACAAAAGATATTCCAGGGAGACTCTATATACTGGAAGGGGAAAGCTGTGAGTGGTCACAGCTGATGGAAAAACGGAAAAAAAATCGAAGGCCGAGAAAGACTGATAACCAGAGAACGAGAATATTGTATCATGCTGCATCAGAAATTAATTCGGATGAAATTAGCGCCCACATTCAACAGCCATCTTTCCATTTCGAAGTCGGTGATGTAACAGGGCGCACTTATTCCTGACAATGCATCGGTTACACTACCTCAACTTAAACAGAAAATATTACCATTTGACCGTCCATGATTGGTGCCATTTCGCCTGGTCCGAGAAGTCACATTTATAGCAGGTAGTGTCTTTTCTCCACACGTACCAAACTACAAATCCGCTGAGTCAGTAGGGTATTGGGCAAGTAGGTGTTGTCTGTTGGCGTGCGTATTGTGTGAAGACTATTGTGTATTCAGTATGTAATTTTCAGAATAGACAGTGGTGACTTTTGCACACACCGATTATATACATCAGGAAATACTGAAAAGTTCTAGCCTAATGGTTTCTTAAAAAAATAAATGATAGAAAAGGAGTATTTGCTTGTCGTGTGATTTCAAGAGATATGCGAGACCCGGTTTAACTTGACATATAAACAAATTGCTGATGCCGTTCAAACGTACAAATATTGGCCAAGCACCTCGTGTTTGTGTATATATATTTATACTTGAATAATCACAGACCAAATTTTTCTTTTTATGATACACGAACATATATCTATCAACATAGCAAAGGTCTCTGTGCATATATATATATATATATATATATATATATATATATATATGTATGTGTGTGTGTGTCCGTGATATGGAAATCGAGTGAGAGTCGGGCCAATTTTGTCCCTAATCTGTGCATACACATTGGTGTTTGTTGAGGCCAATACACGACAGGCAGAACCTTTAACAGTAGCCACAGGAAATTAGTGGGTCTGTTGGACTGCTTCGACTGTTTTCTCAAAACATTTGGAATTAGCTGGTTGTTCGTTAGGTTCGAATATATATATATATATATATATATAAAGAGTGAGAGATAAATAAGATTCACGAGGACAGATTTTAAGCGAATATATAGAAGTTTCATAGGCCCATCTATTGTGCGTGATGACTGTCTTTATATGACGGTCAAAATATCTATCTGCATTGTCCATCTTGATATCACTGTGTCTGTTTTTCTCTCTCATATATATATATATATATGCACACACACAAACACATGACGTCAGTAGATAAAGCTTATGAAAGGCAATATTACTTACTCTTTCAAGAAATATATAATCATGTATATCTGGTGCGCGTTTGTTTATTGTGTTTATACGCACAAGCTAACGAATGCATATGTAAAATTTAACATAAACTAAACACTCCAACAGACTAGGTGTGCGTTTTGCGGAAATAGCAACATAATGACGATGCCTAATATGCAACCAGATATTATTTCACAGATTGGCAATTTTCTAACTAAAGTTTTATTTAAGTACTAGAGGATAAGTAAAAAAACTATGAAATCAAATA
>OZ038486.1:49915490-49925490 GCA_964036315.1 Acanthosepion esculentum
TTTCGAATGCCTATATCCTATGGGTTTATTAAACAACAAAAATTATGTTCCCCTGACAAAACCCCGAGAGGCGCCTACAAAAATATCAGTATCTTACAGTAAAGGTATTTTAAGCTGGAAATCACATATCATATTGAAAATTACAGTACCCTGTATTTTACATTTATTTAAAAGTACAAATATCAAGGACACATGACACAGTGGATAAAGGCGTTAGTTAGATCCAGTGACAGGACCCAAAGAGTTGTGAGTTCACCTTGTTAAGGCGGTGGAGAACTTGGAGGGGGGAATTAACAGGAGATAACTGATATCTATTAGATGTGGCACGTGGAACTAGAACAGTATATCCCAGCGAGCGAAATAAAGGGTTCACTTCGACATTGCAAGCATCTCAAGGCCGGAACGTACAACGGCCGAAACGTTGTGATAAATATGGCAAGAACGATGAGGACGACAGTCCGAACATTGTAAATAGTGTACATAATACCTCATCTCAGAAATATAGACAGATACAGATATCACATTCTACTTAAAAGTTTACGAAACAGCAAGCTCTCGTTTTCCTCGTGTGTTATGGGGGTGAATAAGTCGTCCTACGTCAGGATAAGAATTTATGTAGAATCTGTTCAATTTATATACATATTGTTTTGGACACCTCGAGGCGTTGTAATTGTTATCAAGTTTGTCTCGCTAAAACAATTACGATTGAGCAGCGAGTTCGATCCTCACTGGGTGCTCCGAACCTTCGGCCTTGTGCCACATCTAAACTACGTTTGAAAAAAATCAATATACATATTGTATTGTTCGGAAGATTTCGTTCAAGTAGGAAACACTGTTCGCCGCTCTGTGTTGACCTCAGTTGATTGATTTTAAGACCCGTCAATCAATAATTAATTGATGTCGTAATTTTATATGGGACATCTGGGGAAGATCGAAAACACTTCTCAATGGTAACAGTCAACCAGCCAAGATTCATTAACTATTAACTCAAACCAAGGCGCTGAGGGTGGTAGATATCAGAAAGATTGTTTATGTATGCTTATGATGTATCGATATAATCGGTCAATGAAGGGAATTCGATTGATGAAAAAAATAGATATATTTATTGTATGTCGTTATATCTTTAGACAAAATTGTTGTATGAAAAAAGATGTTAAAAATCGCAGTTTCCGCCAGATATCTCATTTCAAAACGAGAAATAAAATAGACTTTAATGAGGGGAGTATATTTTTCATATGTTATATAATCAATAATTAATAACGAAATTTTATATGGGACATTTGGGAAGATCGAAACACTGCTAAATAGTAATGCTCAATCAGCCAAGATTCATTAATTATTAACTCAAACCAATGCGTTCATATATATATATATATATATTACAGAGAGAGAGATAGTTCATGTATGTGTCGATATAATAGGTCAATGTTGAAATTCGAGAGATAAAAAATTAAGAATAATAGATATATTTATTGTATATTGTTATATCTTTAGACAACAGTTTGAAAAACGATGTTAAAAATTCGGAATTTCAACAGGCCTCTGTCAAAACAAGAACTATATGCGAGAAATAAAAAGGTGAGAACTATATGCGAGAAATAAAAAGGTGAGAACTATATGCGAGAAATAAAAAGGTGAGAACTATATGCGAGAAATAAAAAGGTGAGAACTATATGCGAGAAATAAAAAGGTGAGAACTATATGCGAGAAATAAAAAGGTGAGAACTATATGCGAGAAATAAAAAGGTGAGAACTATATGCGAGAAATAAAAAGGTGAGAACTATATGCGAGAAATAAAAAGGTGAGAACTATATGCGAGAAATAAAAAGGTGAGAACTATATGCGAGAAATAAAAAGGTGAGAACTATATGCGAGAAATAAAAAGGTGAGAACTATATGCGAGAAATAAAAAGGTGAGAACTATATGCGAGAAATAAAAAGGTGAGAACTATATGCGAGAAATAAAAAGGTGAGAACTATATGCGAGAAATAAAAAGGTGAGAACTATATGCGAGAAATAAAAAGGTGAGAACTATATGCGAGAAATAAAAAGGTGAGAACTATATGCGAGAAATAAAAAGGTGAGAACTATATGCGAGAAATAAAAAGGTGAGAACTATATGCGAGAAATAAAAAGGTGAGAACTATATGCGAGAAATAAAAAGGTGAGAACTATATGCGAGAAATAAAAAGGTGAGAACTATATGCGAGAAATAAAAAGGTGAGAACTATATGCGAGAAATAAAAAGGTGAGAACTATATGCGAGAAATAAAAAGGTGAGAACTATATGCGAGAAATAAAAAGGTGAGAACTATATGCGAGAAATAAAAAGGTGAGAACTATATGCGAGAAATAAAAAGGTGAGAACTATATGCGAGAAATAAAAAGGTGAGAACTATATGCGAGAAATAAAAAGGTGAGAACTATATGCGAGAAATAAAAAGGTGAGAACTATATGCGAGAAATAAAAAGGTGAGAACTATATGCGAGAAATAAAAAGGTGAGAACTATATGCGAGAAATAAAAAGGTGAGAACTATATGCGAGAAATAAAAAGGTGAGAACTATATGCGAGAAATAAAAAGGTGAGAACTATATGCGAGAAATAAAAAGGTGAGAACTATATGCGAGAAATAAAAAGGTGAGAACTATATGCGAGAAATAAAAAGGTGAGAAGTATATGCGAGAAATAAAAAGGTGAGAAGTATATGCGAGAAATAAAAAGGTGAGAACTATATGCGAGAAATAAAAAGGTGAGAACTATATGCGAGAAATAAAAAGGTGTGAACTATATGCGAGAAATAAAAAGGTGTGAACTATATGCGAGAAATAAAAAGGTGTGAACTATATGCGAGAAATAAAAAGGTGAGAACTATATGCGAGAAATAAAAAGGTGAGAACTATATGCGAGAAATAAAAAGGTGAGAACTATATGCGAGAAATAAAAAGGTGAGAACTATATGCGAGAAATAAAAAGGTGAGAACTATATGCGAGAAATAAAAAGGTGAGAACTATATGCGAGAAATAAAAAGGTGAGAACTATATGCGAGAAATAAAAAGGTGAGAACTATATGCGAGAAATAAAAAGGTGAGAACTATATGCGAGAAATAAAAAGGTGAGAACTATATGCGAGAAATAAAAAGGTGAGAACTATATGCGAGAAATAAAAAGGTGAGAAATATATGCGAGAAATAAAAAGGTGAGAAATATATGCGAGAAATAAAAAGGCGAGAAATAAAAAGGCGAGAAATAAAAAGGCGAGAAATAAAAAGGCGAGAAATAAAAAGGCGAGAAATAAAAAGGCGAGAAATAAAAAGGCGAGAAATAAAAAGGCGAGAAATAAAAAGGCGAGAAATAAAAACGTGAGAAATAAAAACGTGAGAAATAAAAAGGTGAGAAATAAAAAGGTGAGAAATAAAAACATGAGAAATATATGTGAGAAATAAAAACATGAGAAATATATGTGAGAAATATATATGAGAGAGTATATTATGTAATATGTTACTTTACTGATGGAATTCATTTCTTTGAGCCATTTATTTGCCACCATTAGGGTTGCGGTGGGTTTGTACATATTTTCTTTCTTTTGAAGAAACTATATTCATTAATCATACTTGAATGCTTATTTAATCATATGTGAATTCATTTAAAAAAAAAATCGGACTTTTGTCGTTCTTGTTAGTTTTTAAATGGTAACGTTTGAGGGACGCATCTAACGTTATCAGTAGCAGCCGTACCATAGTAGAGATAATATTACGCGCGTCTTTTTTGTGTCTTCGTCTACAAGATTTTGTCAGTTATAGGACACATGCACAAAATTGAAATACCCACAAAAACCAACTTCTCTCGAGTCTCGCTGAAAAAGGACACAGGTAATTTCGTTTTTAACACCTTTTCTTCTCATGCTTCTGTTGGGTTAGTTGTTCATTAGCGGCATATCAACATCTCTATTTGTTACTTAATTCTGAAATAAATATTTTGCACGCATTTTTATTATCATCATTGTTATTTTGGAGATAATGGTTTTGGTGATACTATTCTTACTAATTAATCCCGAGCTGGTGGTGAGAATTGGTGGATGCATAACTTTCCCTAAGGATATTTGCGCGTAAATGAATATAGCGAACATATCTGGAATTGGAACTCGGCTCTCCGATTAACAATTCCGAGCCATTATCCATTACACCACCCGCACAACGAAACTTACAGCACCTGGTATTCCCAAGTGACCATCCATCTAGGAACTTATAAAGATCAATATCGCTTAACTTCGGTGATCATACGGGAACCCGTATTTCAATGCTTTGTTGAGCGTAAGCCGAATCTGTTTGGTCTAACAGCCTCATAATATAAATATATTTTTTAACATTGTTTTTTATCTCTCTAATGTCTTTCATTCGATTAGCTATATCTACATACACGCACTCTCAATATATATATATATATATATATATATATATATATATATATGTGTGTGTATGTATGTTTTTTCCAATAACTTGGACCGATTTTAAATGTGAATTAAGTTTAAGCCTCTAATGATTTTCGTTTAGATTTGGGGTACATTTGGGCGATATTATTTTTCTCAGATAATTGCTATAATTAAATAACATGATCCAATAGAAAATTAAATTTTTACCATATCACTGATTCATTTACTGCTGACTTTGATCCGTCTTAATGAAACACCCTGATAGATAGATAGCGGTATATATGAAGGTGAATAACGTTTGATTTTCTGTTGCTAGTACATGTTCACACAAACGAAGTTTTCCACCATTCCACTTGGTGTGCATACTCGTCAGGCTGCACCTATTTGAAAAATGGTTATCCACCATCCCATATATAATATATCAGCATGTGGGTGTATGCAGATCTATGTATATGTTTACGTTAATATATCTGCGTGTATGGAAAATTTGGCGCCGACCGGGTTGTCATAAAATCTTTTTTTCTCAAAGTCCACGTGAACGCTTAGCGCTTTGCCGAAAGAAACAAAAAAATCTAGGATTGGTGTTTGTTTGATTACGTCACGTTCCGCGTTCTGATGTGAGAAGATATAAGAAAAAACGTGTAGAGGATAGAAAGAAAGAAATAAAATAAAAAAGATAAATGAAAGGGAGAGTGTAAAATAGAAAGAATTATAACAATACGACTCATATTGGTGATATGAATAAATATGTCAAGGCAATGAGCGAAAATACCATAACCTCGTTTTGATGAAAATGGCAAAAACAAATACGACGAAATGGCCCAAATGTAAAAAAACAAAAAAAATGAAACAAAACAAAAAACAGAGTCATATAGAGTTAAAAATTTGAATATATATATATATATATATATATATATATAAGTAAACATAAACAGCAAGACAAACCTACCTTTTGGACTCTGAACTTAGATTTTAGATGATTATTTTCGCCGGAAGTATATGTTCTTATTTGTTTCTTTTTTTCCCCCTTGTGTATTGGTTTGTTCATTTACAACCTAAAACAATTAAGGTATATATATATAAACAAATCAATGACTTTTCTTTATCAAATTCCGCTTAAGTCATTTTCCCCATCGTTGTAATATAGCATATCTATGCCATTTTATTTTTTAGAAATATTTTCATATTAACAGTTCTAATGACATTTCATCTTTGGAAATTCGATTTTACAATTCGTTGTAGATTTCCATCATTTTACTGATTAAATTACTAGATGCAACCCTAAGTTCCATTGATAAACTACATCCTCGTCCCGGGTAAGACGATAAACTACGTCCAGCAGCAAGGCCTCTGATCAGGAGATTTTGAGGAGCGTGGAACCACCTCAAAATTGCTGGTGTTCCTACGTCCACTCTGACCCGGGGTGGTAGCACCTGTTAGGGTCCCAGCTAGGGGCAAATAGTTAACCCCGAAACTGAGGTAAAAAGCATTATAAAGTGTAAAAATAGGTTTTAATATCAAAAATACCCTGTAAAAAATTATTACCAGAAATACATTTTTGAAGACAAAAAAATTATTACCAGCAATACGTTTTTGAAAAAAAGATACGTTTTTGAAAAAAAATATTACCAGCGATACGTTTTTGACAAAATAAAAATATTACCAGCGATACGTTTTTGACAAAATAAAAATATTACCAGCGATACGTTTTTGACAAAATAAAAATATTACCAGCGATACGTTTTTGACAAAATAAAAATATTACCAGCGATACGTTTTTGACAAAATAAAAATATTACCAGCGATACGTTTTTGACAAAATAAAAATATTACCAGCGATACGTTTTTGACAAAATAAAAATATTACCAGCGATACGTTTTTGACAAAATAAAAATATTACCAGCGATACGTTTTTGACAAAATAAAAATATTACCAGCGATACGTTTTTGACAAAATAAAAATATTACCAGCGATACGTTTTTGACAAAATAAAAATATTACCAGCGATACGTTTTTGACAAAATAAAAATATTACCAGCGATACGTTTTTGACAAAATAAAAATATTACCAGCGATACGTTTTTGACAAAATAAAAATATTACCAGCGATACGTTTTTGACAAAATAAAAATATTACCAGCGATACGTTTTTGACAAAATAAAAATATTACCAGGAAAAAAAAGTTGTCGGCATTAAATAACCCATTGAGGTTGATATGCCGTAAAACAAAAACCAAACCAAAATTAAGTTCCATACTAATATTTTTTTCTTACGCACTCCTCGCAAAGTCCGTCGTTATCTATCTTAATTACTATTCTTTAGTTGTCTCTCCTTAATGTCATTTTCTATTTCTCATTCTTTTTCTTACTCACTAACCCCTTGTGTCTTAGTGGCTTTATTGCCTTGCTTGGAGTGAAATAAAAAAAATATCCTATTTATATTCATTGCGTGAAAATTTCTGATTATTCGCTGTTACATTTTAAAATTTAATTGGTTGACAGATTTTGCCAATTGAAACTAGTGTGTGTAGACAATAGAGTCACCGTGGTAACGATTTAGGATTGGTAATGATGAACTGAGCGACACGACAATAAGAAAAATTCAACATACATATGTTATATATATATATATATATAAAGCCGCGACTCTAGGTCATCAGTGATTGTCGAGCTCAGTACAATCATTAACAAAATATACTATAATTTACATGCTAAAATGATTCCTTCACTAATATATTAAAAAAAAAACTGCAGGAAATTAAAAAAAAAAAACATATTCGTATGTTAATATTAATTGTAATAATTCTATAAAATAAGCATTTTTTTTTAAAATTCCAGAGAAAATAAAAAAAAGAGTGAAGACAAACCCAGGTTCTTTTTTTAAAAAAATAACGTGTATATCTATCCCGAATGAGTGCTTGTATATATGTCTGCGCGTTAGTGTTTATCTCTGTGAATTTCATTGTCTGTATATGATCAGTACTGCTGACATATTTCACCAACATTACCACAGTCACACTGCTCACTCCAAACGACGAGTTAAGGCAGCCATTTTATTTGATTTCTGCTATATTTAACATCGGGCTAAATTTAATTTGCCCTTTCTCAAAAGATACATTCCGTTAGAAATACTTACACTGTACGGAATAAATTATTTAAAATGGACGTTTGAAAGAAATAAGTTGAAACAAAAATGTGTTCTTTGAAAAACAGGGCATACAAGTCAGAGATTTTTAAAATACTAATAAAATTAAAGCAAGAAATACATTGCCTATTAAGTATGTAGCCAGTTTAGATTAGTCTCAGATCTACTCAGCCCGACTAGCCACAATATCAATGAAATGTATTTCGGTCAATATTTTGTTTGAGGCTCGGAGTTTAAACAATTAAATTTGGATCCAGCTTAAGTCAATAAGGAAAAACGATGGATTACGAAAGATTTTTGTTTGAAAAAAGATGTACTAAAATGGTGACCCAGTTGGGTTAAGTACGACCTCCAGTGTCGCCACTGATTTATATATATATATATATATATATATATATATATATATAATCATTGTAACGTATGTAACTAACTTCTAACAAGGTATGATCAAAATCCAGAGGATCTTTTTTTACTTCGCTGGGTAAAGTAAAAGAAAAGGAAATTTAATCCAAGATGCCAGGACTTAGCCAGAGAACAGATGAATTTGTAAAACAAATATTAGCTTCGTAAATTTAATACTTGACACTCATTCTTTTCTCTTTAAAATCAGTTCATCCACAATCAAGGCAATACAGCCACTAAGACTAAAGAAATTACTGAGTGTGAAAGAATATAAGAAAACGAGAGATAACAAGAAATGAATAGGAATGAAGAAAACAATATAAAGATTGGTATTGCATTCAAGTTTTTGAAAATGAAAGTTGACTGGAAATCAAGAAACAGAAGAAACTTTTACAATCGAGAACTGCGAGAAAAGAAATTGTCAGCATAAAACTTAGTTATATCAAAAGCCATTTCAACTGTAAGATGAGAAAACCGTCTCATCAGTCTAGTAATACGCTTAAATTTATAAAGTATAGATACCAAATAAGAAAAATCAGTAGAATATGAAAATCTTTATAGAAAATGCAGAGCTAGAACCAATACAATTGCTGATTCTTCTTTGTATTTTACCAAGAATATCTAAATACATAGCTGAAGCGCCAGACCATATGTGATATCAATATTTAATGCCTAGAAGAAAGGCAAACATAAAAATGTGTAAGATAGTTTATGGCGAGAAAAATTGTCGAGCACGACACCGTGAACTAACTTTGATTCAATATGATCGTTCCACTTCATATCCCAGGAAAACTTTAGCCATACACCTCGCAAGGAGTGACTAAGTTTTGGCATTTGCCATGTTGATTGAAAGCAATAAATAGGTTCTATCAGAAAATTAAAATGAGAATATTTTGGAGGCGTTTAAAAGTAACAGGCCATTTCTTGTTCCAGTTAACAGACTGAATACCATCTGTTTACTCTTTTTTTTTTTTTTTTTTTTTTTTTTCTTAGCTCAGTTGCTAATTTTACCTTACCGAACTGATCAGTATTACCAGTCGCCTCAAAGACACGCAAAGCCAGATTGAAGAAACGGTCTATTCAAGGAAAGACTGAATCCCCATTCTATTGAAAAGCTTTAGTTGGTGAGAGACCTGATGGATGAGGTATAAATTTGAGGAGACTCAGGAACTGTTAGGCATTTAGTGTAAACATGCAAAATATAATAAATGGTTTCGAAAGTAAGGCTTAATTCACGGCCTCTGACAATTTCCTACTCCCGAATTTTAACAAAAGCTAGTAAAAAAAAAAAATACTGTACATCTAAACCGTGTTTAACCATTTTTTTTTTTCACGCCCAAATATATTTACTCGCGTGATTCAGAAAATCCCTGAAGCTAAATAGATAACTGTTGCAGTAGCTGTAGATCCTGTTGGTAACAAGAAAAGATTCTGGAACCTGTACAATATTCATTCTCTCAAGCTCACGTCTCTACAAATATTTATTATCTGAAAATTACTATGATATTTTTTTCCACGGTTCGGAATTCAGCGTTATCCTTTTCCTGGACATGATGGCATCTAAGAATAGGGAGCCTAGTCTACGGTAATTTTCGGGAAATGTATGCGAGTGGTTTCCTGTTGGCTTTTCTGCGAATTTTAGTTCAAATTTCCTATTTCAAAACTGGTTGACATTCAAGGACAAAGAGCGGAGCTTACACTTCTATTTAACTCTTAGGTGAGGGGGTGGTGCCGAGAAGATTCTCCCAAAGGCATTAATATAAATGGGAACGCTACAGGCTTGGCGGTTATTTGAACCCGTGTCGCCAATTCCATTTTACGCATCGGCAACTTTTATGCTACTAGCACGCCCACCCACCAACTTACATAAGGTTTATAGGGAAACCAGAATTCTCATTTTAATTTCGCGTACTGTATTTGACTAATAAAATCATTAGAATGAAGGTGTATACAAAGTCCGCTGAGTTATGATTCTTCCACGGTTAAAATGCCTCCATGGCTAAAAATACTATAAGG
>OZ038486.1:49930490-49987990 GCA_964036315.1 Acanthosepion esculentum
GTGGCGTGTGTGTGTGAGAGAGAGAGAGACGTGGCGTGTGTGTGTGAGAGAGAGAGACGTGGCGTGTGTGTGTGAGAGAGAGAGACGTGGCGTGTGTGTGTGAGAGAGAGAGCGTGGCGTGTGTGTGTGAGAGAGAGAGCGTGGCGTGTGTGTGGTGTGTGTGTGAGAGAGAGACGTGGTGTGTTAAATAGAGAAAAAAGAAAAGTGAGATATGGTAATTATTTTTTACAAAAATATATTGCTGGTATTAAAACCTATTTTTACACTTTTGTAGTACTCTGACCCCAGTTTGGGTGGTTAACTATTTGCCCACAGCTGGACCCTAACAGATGCTATCACCCCGCGTCAGAGTGTACATGGGAACACCAGCAATTAAGAAGTGGTTCAACGTTCGTCAAAACCTCGTGATCAGAAGCCGTGCTGCTGAATGTAGTTTATCATCATACACAGGACTGCAGAGTGACGGGTTAGGGACAGGTTTTATGTGGTGTAATATTATTGGCGTTACACTTGATAGGCCGGACATTCTGGGAACAGGAATACTCTGAATGAAAAAGAGACATTCCACTACTAGTCTTAGCAGGTATGACTATTCAAAATTTCTAGATATTAGAGAAAATTAAATCATGGACATCCATGATCGGCTAAGGTTTTTTTTCTAAGTTTCGAGAGAAGTTCCAAATCCCGCCTATTATGTTGCATTCGCTATCGCAGAAATGTCCTTAAGGCAGGAATTCCTCACTTTTCTCACCTATCAGTTAAATCGTAGTTTCTAGCTTTCAATGACAGGCTCTTTAGGAAGTCAATTACGAATATATATATATATATATATATATATATATATATATATTAGCTGGCTGGCTACTCGTATTCGAGGATACCCGTTTACAAGGGCGGCTAGCCAATCCCTATTGTTTACAAGGGCGGCTAGCCAATCCCTATTGCAGACGCTTGCTCAGGCGCATTTGTGTTTATTCAAACATTTATACTGCAACTATCCCGAGCGGACCTTAGTTACAGTTCCTGGGTAAGAGCGTGTTATCAACAATTTGAACAATTCCAGTACGCTCATGCCCTCTGCTACGATGACTTGTGACTTCACTCATAAGGCTAGATTAAAACCGTGGCATGGTCTTCAGGCACTTTCCAAAGTTGCCCCACACTGGGATCGACCACTCCGATAACATGAGTTCTTCCTGAAAAACCGGTGAGATTCGAATCCGAACGTTCTAACCACCCGTGGATATATATATATATATATATAATGCATGTTTCCTTAAAATAATATAGACAAGTTTTGTCTATTTATTTTAAGTTCCTTTCATATTGTCTGATAAGCTTAATCACATTATCGTTTAAAGACGAAAGGAAATCAACATATTGACACATGTTTAAATCCAATCTAAGATTTCGGCTTACATAAGCCATTATTAGAGATGACAATTTCAATAAATCAACCAACACACAGACAAAACGACAATAAAAGTTATTTAATGAAACATGCATGAATGAAAAATTACTGTCTAATTATACACAATAAATATATATATATTATATATATATATATATACTATACACACACACTACTTAACCTCTGATATCCAGATCTGCTCAATATTCAAGAGCATATCAGACACCAGTTTTATTTCTTTCACTCCATTTCTCTTTCTACCGTTTGTTAATTCATTCATATTTTTTCTGTCTTTTCTTTCGGCCTATGCGTGTTTCTATCGGTGTGCGTGAGTTTAGTATGTGCGAGTGTGATTGCGTATATGCGGGATTACATGTCTATAATATTGTGTGCCATGTGGTTATATATGCGTTTGATAGCGAGTACACGTGATTAACCGTATATGCCGGCTCTTGTGTGCCGATAATGAAAACGCGTTAGATTTTATGTATGTGTTTTCTAGTACACAATTATTTTACGTATTGTTGAGTATGCTTGATAGCATGACAATGTGTGCTTTATTATGTGTGTGTTGGTTCGCATATGCGTATGGCGGCGCACAAATGCCCATATTTAATGATGAATATACGTGACATTCTGTATATGTTTACGTAATTACGCGTCTATTTCGTGAGGTATCCGATATATATATATATATATATATATATATATAAAATGCTAATTGCTGATAGTTCATCTGATGAGTCGCCACTGTCATGGCAGAGAGAGTGAACCAGACAATAATAATGTACAAAAAAAAAAAAATTCCATCCTCAATGCACAAAACCTACCCTTTTATGCGAAACCTTTGAAGTACATGAGAAAGAAACAATGTTGACCAGGTTCTTTTCTCACGGAAAACGGAGAGAAAATATCTTTTATAACGTCATTAGAGTTTTGTAATGCAAAATAGTTTTTCGCCTTCAAATCGCTTTGACGTCAGACTTTGAGGTCTGACGAAAAAATTCCCAAGCAATAATCAATGGTCTGAACAGTTTGATTGTGTGTCACAAGTAAATATATATTTGCAAAAGCCGCCAGAAGAAATACAAAAGTAAAGTATCTCTGTCTCTCTGTGACTCAAAATATTTTTTAGCTGTTTTAAATTAATAGGCTATGGTTCTCGTCTCTTTCGCCAACCAACCACACATACGAGAATATATTTTTGCTTCAGTCAACACGTCTCCCTTTCTCTATTTTTTAAGAATATTTATTTCAAAATTTAATCAATAAGGAAAATTTCGCTTTATTTTTCCATTAAGCTGTTGGATATCAGGATATTTTTTTTTTTTTTTAAAACAAGTAATTTACATTGCTCATCCTCATCTTTGTTGCCATATTTATCACAACGTTTCGGCCGTTGTACGCTCACAACGTTTCGGCCGTTGTACGCTCACAACGTTTCGGCCGTTGTGCGCTCACAACGTTTCGGCCGTTGTACGCTCACAACGTTTCGGCCGTTGTACGCTCCTTCCAAGCACCTGAAGAAGCTGGTTGGAATGTCGAACTGAACCCTTTATTTCGCTCGCTGGGGTAGACTGTTCTAGTTCCCCGTGGCATATCTAATGGATGTCAGTTATCTCCTGTTAATTCCTCTATTAACCAGATTTATAACTGATACTCTTTGGGTCCTGTCTCTGGATCTAACTAACGCTTTTATCCACTGTGCCATGTGTCCTTGAGGACATCTGTGTATGTATTTCTGGGTATTATAAACCTAATGTCTTCAGCAGCCTATATGCAGTCTGAGCAATGTAAATAGTGGACATAATAGCTCATCTCAGAAATATAGACAAATAATTAATTTATTATAAAGGTCATTCTTTTTAATACATGGTTTTATGTTTAATAAACATTTTATTTTATTTTTTACTAATCAAATACAAATAAATGGCTTTAGTACCCACATATTTTTTCTTCTTTCACTAAGAATTTCCATTTTCGGTGTGATGAAAAATTAAACATCAATCACCCAAATAGTGATTTATTAGTTACAACAGCCTAAGGTACATAGCCAAAATTTCAAAATCTCTCCAACTCAAAGTCGATCTTAGAGATGTGCATTCCAGGACATAACACCCACCCGTCTTTTTCATTATCAAGAACTAAACTCAGTATCGTGTACAAGTGTATGTTATATACATGGTGGTCGACCATAGTCGAGATCATTGAGACAATGTGAATTCTGCGATCATTTCCTTAGCTGCATTATATCTATTTCGACAATACGACATACAGTTTTGGAATTCAGTGTTTCCTTCTCCAAGGCTACACAACCCAGACTGTCTTACAATTTAACCAATTTTGAATTCAGCGTTGTTCTTCTAGACTGTTGTCTGTCTAGCTATTTACCCATAGGTGTGTGCAGGCGGAGGTGAGAACGGATGGATTCATATCTTTCCCAAAGGTATTTGCACGTAAATGAATGTAACGAACTAGACTGGAGTTCGAACACGGTTCTCGGATTCCTCAATCCGAGCTGCTATCCATTGCTCCACTGTGCCTTCATCTTGGCATTTATTATATGCCGTTTCCTTTCAGGACGTTGGTGATTATTGTTCTCGATTTCCTTTCCAGCTCTTAAGTCTTTTTGAGAACTCTGAAACCTTGTTCTGTCAGATTTACTCAAGCTCAATGTTATGCATTGGTTTCTGTTCATTTTACCTTCAATGCGTCCTGTGAGTATCAATTTTCCAAGTCCTCTTACCTCATTATGTGCCCTAGAAATTAAACTGTCGCTTTCCGATCTTATGTATATTTATTTTTTAGTTTCCATTTTCTCTAAAACTTCGTCGATGCTCACTTGTTCGATCCATCGTATTCTCATCATCCTTCTGTAGAACTAGATTTCCGTTGCTTCGTATTTCTTCATCTGTGAGGACATTGTCCAGCAATGAGGCTGGAAATATAACTGATATAAATATATTACCGATTCTGATGATTATTTCCTATCACTTATTTAGATGCGAAATATTGTTTGTTTTTTTTTTGTTATCACGTGTCTACAGTTATGACCATCATATGAAGGTCGGCGCCAGTAACTTACAGGGAATCAGAACAGAACCTTTTATTTAATCTGCTATAGATGGTTGCCGTTCTAGAGCCGATGTTTAGCGCTATCTCTCGGTTTTATTTATTTTACTAATAACTGTTCACTTATTACTCGCCTTATTGTTTCATTCTGTTGTCTAGTTTCAATTTGGCTGCTATGGTTCTACTACTTCTTTGATAATACACTCAAACCACAACGAAAGTACAAAACAACAAGCGCATACCAAGTAAAGTTAAATAATACAATCTACTAAAAATACATATACAGTTAACACAAACACTAAAACCTTAAAATATACCATAAAAAACACAAAAATAAAAACGTCAAACACTATATTGCTGACAAATGAACAAACTAATATTCCTTTATGAAATTGATTCTTAGTGTGAATTTTTATTTTTTATCTATAGTTACTTTTAGAGGAAATAATATCTCAGTGCAGAGACCACGGCACGAAAATAGTGGTCTCTTTTTTTATCCATTCATTGTTTTGAAACCCCCAGGTCTGACGAATCGAAATGGAAATTTATTGTCTCACGAAATAAAAAAAAATTACCATGGCTTTCTGAAGTCTCCGATTTGTTAATTATTACTTGCTCTGTTTATTACATTGAGATCTCTGGATTTATATCTTTCCTGGAATTATCCACACAGATTACCAATTAACATTATATATATATATATATATATATATATATATATATATATATATATATAGATATCTGTGGTGTGCGCGCAATAAATTATATATATTGTTCTGGTAGTTAAGTGAGGAAATGATCTGATACCTATCTAACGTTTAATAATGTTACCTGGCTAGCCACCTTACGTTCATGTTTACGCAAGAATGTGAAATCCAATGGTGGCCATTGTACATGATTAACGTTTCGCTTATATTTTTTCAGAAGATTTATGAAATTAGCATTTTTATTTGCGTATTCTATTGTCACATATTCGAGTAAATGATAATTTTTGTTGAGGCCATAATGACTGCTCCTGTTAATATAGGTCAAGTAAATAAAACAAATAAACAAGGTTCATTGTAGTAATGTTCGTTATCAGCATTTTGATTAAACCCTAAAAAGAAACGATTAATTGAAACCTTTCTAATGTATCTGACGTACATTACAGAATTTTCAACTTATATTAAGCAACAATAAAAAACTACAGGATCTCGGACTGAAGTTAGCAAATGAAAGCAAGAAAAAAAGGACACTATTTACATTATTCGGACTATTGTCCCCATCTTTGTCGCCAATAAGGCGACCGGATCGTACAATGGCTGAAACGTTGTAATACATATCCCGACTATAGTCCGAATAATGTAAATAGTGTACATAATACCTCATATCAGAAATATAGACAAGAAAAAAAGGACTTACAATAGTGTAAGAAGACAAAATACGATTGCCAGCAAGCTAACTACGAAGTGGAGACAATAAAATCAAGCAAATACAAAATTTTAACTATGTTGTGTTTTTACAGTTGAAGAAATTGCAACACCCAAATCCAAAGGCGCATTGAGTTAATGAATCGTACCTTCTAATAGTAAAGCAATAATGTATTAAGAAAAAGGAAACACTTGTCAGAAATAAACAACATGATACTGAACTATGTAATATCAGTCCTCCTATATAGCAGTGAATACTGGACAATTTCTTATCAAATGAAGTAAACACTAGATTAGGTACATGCACGAGATCGCTAAACAAAAAAAACAAAACAAAAAAGAGGCATAGCATGATGAAAAAGACGCCAAACTTGACGAAAACAAGATTTTGTCTAAATGATAATGCTATTAAGAGGAAAGATCAAAATATATATATTTTTTTTCTTTTTTACATTTTTTAATCGTTCCTAGCACGTCCGAAATTTTCGTTAAAAATCTTGTTTTTTGAGTCAGACAAAATTGATCATGGCTACAATTTTATATATATATATATATATATAAATAAAAGGAAAATCTCAATTTGAAATTTTTAAAACTATTTTTTCAAAACTTATTTTAAGTAAATCAGAAATTATGTTTATTTAAAATATACTGAACCAAGCTTAACTTAGCTTCTGCGCCGAAAAAATGTAATTTGAAAATAAAAAAACAGTCATAAAATTTCGCGTCACTTGACAGGTGATGAATGACATGTTGACGGATTACGTAAGGTTAATTCCTTCTACAGAAGGAGAGAAGTGAAGTTATTTACATTTTAGTGAACAAATTATTTAACTCGTTATTTTTAAGGAAAAATTTTTGCCTTGTACTTTTTTTTGTACTTAGCTTTCACCTTTACGTTTACGATGCTTTATGGAAAATATATTATAAAGAAATTAAAATAAGACTTAAGAGTGAGATTAAATTTCATAAGAAAGGCATCTAATTAATAATAATGTATTTAATTTAATAATTTGTATTTCCATTCATTTTGTTAATTTTGATATTTCATTTATAGAAAAATGTCATAACTGATTAATATAAAAATAAGATCATATAAATTTCATAAGATGATATAGGCACCCTTCTTAGTTGAAATTAAAAATCAAATTAACTTCTTCACACGTGTTTCTCAAAAGTAAAGGCCTTAACAGCGGAGAACAATACTTAACTCAAATAACGCAACTTAATTGTATTCTGGTTGGTCGTCCGTACTTTATAATTATAGCCTGATTATAAACACAATTATATTTAATTAATGCGGGTCGTCTTAGTCAAAACGATACAATTTACAACGCGCTAAAAAGATCTAATGAGGACACTTACGAACGCGGATGCGGCTTTGAACTAACTTTATAATTAGTTAACTTAAATGTAAAAATCTATTATAATTAAAGAAATAAATAATTGTATTAAAAATTCATTTTTCATCGAAAAAAAAGGAAAAAAAATTGCTTTCAGAAAGCATTGTTCATATTCATAAAAACAACTAAGAGCAAATAAAAGCATTTGAAATTAAATAATATCTTCATTTTATTGAGTTTTGTATGTTACAATTCAGAGCCGATTTTCAGGTGGGTGAGGGGTCCAATTAATAACAAAATGATTTGCATTCCTCAAAGCATTGTGCTTTTAACTATGGTAATCACTGAAGTGGACTCGATCGAACTCCTGGAGTTTTCATGAAATTATTCAGTGGGGGGGTGGGGTAATAAATATAAACAAATATTTTTGCCATAACTTTAATAAAAAAAAAATAAAAAACATTTATAATAAATCCGATCGTCTATGAATAGTTGGTGAAAGTTTCATTAACATCAGAGAATTATTATTTTTGCCAGATTTTCCAAATTAATTTCGGTCATACAAAAAAAAAAAAAAAACCTTAAAAATTGTATATGTTATTTTATTAGTTCCGGTGATACAAAGAGAAAGAAGTTTTTTTTTTTTTTTTTTTTATCAAAATTTAGAATGTTCTAATTAAGAATGTTCCTCTAAAAAGGAAAACTTTTTAAAAAATAATTAAATTAAACTTTGGTCTTTCCTCTTCATAATAAACATTTAGACGATAAAATTTTGTTTTCGTCAAGTTTGGCGTCTTTTTCATCATGCTATGCTCTTTTTTAGCAGTCTCGTGGAGGTACCTACACTATAGGTAATGGCATTCTTCTGAAGGATTCTGAGAATAACAGACTGAACTTGTGAGTACTGTGGAAGATTTTTGCAAATTCCAAACAAAAATGGCTATTATATATAGCATCTGAAAGAGAATTGAACTGTCATGAATATATAATGAGGAAAGAAGGCTTAGAGAATTTAACACTCACAAGACAGATTGAAGGCAAGAGAGACAGAGGAATACGGCAAATAACTTACATAACGAGCTCGTATAGATGATTGGCAGGACAGGGTTTGGGACAAATAGCAAAACGTAAAAAACTACGAAGAACCATGATCGCCTACACCCGGAAGTGACATGGTACGTAGCATTACCAACCATTATTATTAATTTTTCGCATTAATTTTTAGTTTTTTTATATCCTAATATTTCTCAGACAGTCACGACGGCAACGAGTCGACGGTATATGATAGGAAATAAAAGATAATCTCTCCGTGAGATTCGAAATCGCGTCTCTTTTTCTTACTAAGGTTTTGTAAATTCTCAGCTGAACTATCAAAACTTGATGGCCTTTAAAGTGAGCTGAAATTAATAAAGGCTACAAATATACAAAGGTAGGTGTATCAAATTGTTATGCTATTATGGGTCGGACATGTGAGCAACGACGAAGCTTTAGAGAAAACGTAAACAAAAAGTATACTTATACTTAACAGAAGAGACGGTTGGAAACTATGGCTCATAAGGAAAGAGCACTGGAAAAAATTTGATATTAACAGGACAGATCGAAGGTACAGAGGAAAACAACCCATGACCTACATAGTAGGCTTGAGCAAATGAGTGGCGGAAAACGGTTTGAGGAGAACAAAAAGACAAGATTTATTAAGAGCTACAAAAGGCAATAAATTGTGGAAGGGGCCATAATCACCAGATACCTGAATGGACACAGCACACAGAATATCCAACACGTGAGTGCATTTATTTTTGATGCACAGCGTTTTGTAGACACATAGGAAAGTCGTTTAGCAACTACCATTTCAGGGCTCATCACAGAACATGAATTACGTAGTGAAGAGCGACTGTTTCCTTGATTCTGTTAACGGACACCATTTAGACGGATATTAGTGCATACATAATCTAGCTAATTGACTAAACTAATTTTAGAGAGGCGCTCATTCCAGTCAGTGATTGTTACGGATTCTGGGAAAAGAATTAAGTGCCAAGCTTCCGGGCTTCTCATAAGGATTTTTGTAGCGGGGATACGCAATACAGAATTATTACCGTGAAGCATTCTCAGTTAGCAATCATGATGCTAGGCAATTACACAGGGGATTGGTGGTGCTTTGTATAGTAACTCGTAATGATAATTCCTAGAGCTGATTTCGAATTCCAGTAGGGTTCGTTAAATGCACTTATGCACTAATAACCTTGGTATTGGTATGGATCTATCTCGTATCTCCCGCCTCCAGCTCTGGGCAAATTGCAGAAAAAAACAAAAAAAAACTGGTTTGGTAACCAGTCTAATAGGAAAAATAAATTGAAATAAACCTGGAAATGATTGGCTCCGGCAGGCTTGCTTGCCAAGGAAACACCACTGCTGCTCGTTAATTGCACAGAAATCATTATACAGTGTAACCCGGATATAAGATAGTTGTCGGGACCGGAGAAGATTCTTATATCCGGGTTTGGTCTATTTTGTTTTATTAACACAGGCTCTAATTTGGGACCAGAGAAAATCTCTTATATACGAGTTTCTCTTATATCAGGGTCTCTTATATCCGGGTTACACTGTAATTTTCTATTTACATATGCATTTATCACTCAGTTTGCCTCGTCAATAAATAAAACGTAAAAAGATATATTTCCCCGCTCAGACTTTCGCGGGAGGTAAATCCGCACATTGGTAAGATAATTCAAATTAATTTATATGCTTATTTTAAGCTAGTTTACTCGAAATTCGTTAACGTTTAACATCTAAATTCATCCTTGTTTTTTAATCTATCTATCGATAAAGAGAGAAAAAAAAACGATCCATCTTAGAATCTTCATAGCTCCGTACAAAAGCAGAGAAATATTTATCTCTTTGGAACGTAGTTTTTATGACTTTAAGCGCAGTACTTAATGAGCGGCAAGTTCTCATTTTACAGTTGAATGACTAGATGTAATCATAAGCTAATAGCTCACTTCTCTCTTGTGGAGCACACTGTCAGCTTCTTGCTTTCTAGTCAACTTTTATCTTCAAAAATTTAAATACAATGTCAACCGTTATTTTTTTGTCTTAATCCCTGTTCATTTATTGTTTTCGCTTCTTAATGTTTTCTTTTTCTTATATTCTCTCACACTCGGCAAACCCTTGCGTCTTGGTGATTTTATTTATAGAACATGCGTTGATAGCCAAGTCAGAGAGAAAGCAGCGAGACAGGGTGGTAGATGAAACCGAGAAGAAAAAAAAATAGTCATCAAGTGGAAGACTACAGAACGCATGGTCATCAGTAAGAGAACAAACCGAAGATGCGTGTTAGAATTTGGAGATGTAACCGTCGAACGGGATCAGAAGGCTAAATATCTATGAAGCGTTTAAATAGAGAATGGAATATGCGACACACAAACTAACGAAAGAAGCATTGCCAATGATAAGGATGGTGATAAGTAAGAACAACAACAAAAAAGAGTACTGCTATCCATCTTATATGGTAGAGAATGTTGTTCGACTGGTTTTGTTTAACGGCACGTCAACCAAGGTCGATCATTTAATACTGTAGAAGGTTTCCAGGTGAATAATAAAAGTTTTTTTCTTTTGTGAGCAGGAAGTTACATAGAGGAAGAATTCCTTTGATTGTTTTTTTTTTTTTTTTTTTTTGGTGGGAGAGACTAGATTGTTTTGCAACTAATTTTATACAATGTAGATAAGCGGGTTCGGTAAAGAGTTTTTTTTTATATTTCCCTTCAGAACCTGTTTATTTATGATATTACTTGGATCAGCATTTTCAAATAGGTCCCTTAAGTTATCCGACTTTTAATATTTGATTCGGGTTTGCTCAAAGTTATAACAATTTAGAAGTATGTGTTTACCACTTCCGTTGCTAACTACGGAGATCTTTGTTTTTCTTATCTTGCTCCAGCTGGCTAAGTACGGAAACCTACGTTTTTTGCATACCGCTGGTATGAGTGTCCCGTTGCGCCATCTATCGTAAAATACGGAAAATTCTAACTGCTCTATCATGCAAATTATTAGTCAGCCTCGATTTTTCTCTACGTCATGGTAGTTTCGTATCTAACTGCACTGGGCAAATGAGTAGCAGTGAAAGTGTTAACAATGTATTGTACTTTGCATAGGACACATACAGATGTCTCCTTACTTTTACTAGGTTATGTATGTGTTTCCTATACGGAGTCTGGATAGTAAAACTTCATTTTATCAATCTCTAAATTGAACGTCTTCCACTAATGAATAGTTGGATATTGTGATTTGTTATTTTGACAGTTGTTCCATAATTGCTGCCTTTTTACTTAAATGGCCCTACTTATGGTGAGGGGGAAGTGGGTATGTGGAATCTTGACATTTGAAGGGGTCATGTTCAGCGATACCTTTGCCATTTTGTCAGCTTTTCCATTTCCTTGTATATCAATATGGCACGGTATCCAGCATAAGATTATGACAGCATCGTTTTTCCTATGATGTCAATAGTATTTAATAATTTATTTAAGGTGTTTCTCGTGTTTTTATTATTCAGTGATGTGAGTACAGATAATGAACCTGAGAAGATACTGAATCTATCTAACTCCCTGGATTCTATAATATCTAAAACCAAATGTATGGCTGAAGAGCTGAAAATTAAGGCTTTGTAACGTAATCGTTTCGGAATTGTCATATTGTTAGAAGAATATCCAACACTCTCCAACATTTTAGAGCCATCGGTGTATATGAGATTATAACTTGGATGTGTTTGTAGAACGTTATGGATTTTTCATGGAATCAGAAAATTTGGTATTAATTTTCGGGTATTTAGTAAGGTTTATCAGTAGCGTAGGGTATTTATTGTTTTAGATAGTGACTTTATGAATTAGTGTTGGATTTAATTGAGCTTCTCTGATGAGATTTTCTATGTAAAGGACAAAATGTTTGATAGCATATTCTTTTATAACAAATTGATTTAATATTTAGGTTTAAAGATACAGTGGTAGGTAGGGTTGATTTTAGATTTGAGTTTTAGATAATATTGTAATTAGTTTTTTCGTTTCAATTTTAACGGTGCCTCATGTGCTTCAGCATATAATCTTCTTATTGGTGATGTTTTTAAGGCACACAAAACCAGTCTCAATCCTGCATGGTGGATAAGGTCAAGGGTTTTTAGATAGGATTTCCGGGTTAACATATATATATATATTAGTGGTCTCTCTCTCTCTCTCTCTCTATATATATATATATATATTAGTGGTCTCTCTCTCTCTCTCTCTCTCTCTATATATATATATATTAGTGGTCTCTCTCTCTCTCTCTCTCTCTCTCTCTATATATATATATATATATATTAGTGGTCTCTCTCTCTCTCTCTCTATATATATATATATATATTAGTGGTCTCTCTCTCTCTATATATATATATATATTAGTGGTCTCTCTTTCTCTCTCTCTCTCTATATATATATATATATACACACACACAAATTCCAGAGAGGATATAATCCAGGTAGAACTCAATGTCTAGGACAGAGTAAGAATATAATATAAACGGCTCAAACTCTAATATTCCATGTTTATAATTTATTACATTGGAATCGTAATCACGATCCAAATCAGACCTACAAATTCAAAAAGCTTCTTGAATTTGTAAGTCTAATAATTTGGATCGTGATTACGATTCCAATGTAATAAAATATATCAATCGAATATTAGTGTTTGAGACACACACATATATATATATATATATATATATATATATATATATATATATATATATATATATAGCCGTAGTTTGTTTTTTATTAAAGTTCTATAAAATTTCCGGAGAGATATTCGTTCTGCTCTCCAGTCAGTATTACCCACAACTCTTAGTAATTGTAATGCTTTGCAGCATTTGTTTTATGTATTTTAAGTGTTGGATGAAAGCAAGTTTTTTTTTTTTCCCCCCAAATATTTATGTTGATCAGTGATTTCAATTTCTGTCCCTTCTAGTCGAAGAGTTGGGCTATTAAGTATTTTTTTTCACGTTGTAGAAATGGATACACTGAATTTGAAATAGTTTTCGATGGTCCATCGATTTAATTTATTTAGGCGCACTTGCAGGTGTCGTTCCGTAGTTTGTATATTTTTTTTATCTCTACCAGATCAAAAAATCGTTTACATATAATGAACCATCAACTACTTGATTTAAGTAAATAATATTGTTAATTTTTATGTTGAAAAGACAGAATGCAACCTTGTGCAACTCCTTGGATTTTGAGGTCCAAGAGAATTGATCATTCATGAACTTTGTAACTTACATCTGACAATCATTTATGAAATTGGGTAGTCTGCCCTTTCATCCAAGATTGTATAAGTCTTTCATTATTCCATGTCTTCATATTGTTTCATAAGACTTTTCTAGATCAAAGAAAATGGCTATTTCGTGTTCTTTTTTAAAATAAAAGCCTCTCTAATGAACGTTTCTAGGCGAACTATGTCGTTTATGGCGCCTCTTTTTCGGAATCCACTCTGGAGGTTGGTAATTAAACCCTATGTTTTGAGGTACCAAGTCTGTCATTTATTCACTATTGTTTCGAGGGTTTTGCATATGACACTTAATGTTATGAATCGGAAGCTTTTTGGGATTAATTTATCTTTAGCTGATTTTGGTATAAGGATCACACTAGCTTGTTTCCAGCTATTCGGGAGTTTGCCCTTAAAGCATATCTCATTAAAGATGTTTAGGAAATATTTTAATGATTTGGTTGGGGAGTTGTTTAAGAAATTCATAATTGATTTCATCATTCGCTTAACAAATGTAAGTTTATTTATGGTAAACGGATGGTTGTAATCTTTGTTGTTAGAGTTAAAGTTAAATTTATTCTTTCGGCATTTTGCTTAACTCTTTGGAATTGCTTTGTAGTTTTCGCTGGGAAGATTGTGTTTAAAAGTTTTGAGTAAATTTGCTATATTCTTTTTGCTTTTATTTTTTATGTTATTTTGAGAAAGGGGATTGATTTTTGTCAGTTTTCCTTATTATATTCCATACCATTTTTTATTTGTTTATTTTTTTTTTATTTGTTTATTTTTTTTTTATTTGTTTATTTTTTTTTTTAATCTCTCCATGATTTTCTTTTAGTTTCTTTGATATTTCTGCTTACTTTTGTTCAATTTAGTTGGAAATTATGGGTTATGGGTTGGGTATTAAATTTTCGAAGTGTCCCTCTTAGTGCCATTTTGCAATCTTCATCGAACCATGGTTTCAATATTCAATAAATGTTTTGTCGTTTTTGTTAGTTTTTCACAGCATTGGTTTTTATATTCTCTCCAGTCTACTTTGTTTTCAATCGGTTTTGTACTCTTCAGTATAACTGGATAGTGGTCACTGCTGCATGAATCGTCGTGTAGTTGCGAAATGTAATCAATAAAAATAGAAGGGTCACACAATGAGAGGTCACTAGCTGAGTACGTACCTGATGCAGGATATAAATTTATTTTGTAAACAAGTCATTCTTGTTAATTACTTATTCCATATTTTTGTTAAATTTCGTGGATTCCCAAGATAGCATTGTGACTGTTAAAGCTGCTTAATAATATGGTTTCGGTAGTTGTGTTATCAGTTTGTTTGGTTGTTTTGCGGCATATCAACCTCAGTGGGTCATTATCAGTTTGTTTAGATTAATTTCTTTTATGAAGTGAGATATAAATAGAGCAGATATTAACCGTTCTATATAGAGTAGTTTTGTAGCAACTACTTGTACATTGGTTTCTAGATGTATTTTTCTTTTTGGGGGGGGGGTCATTTATCATTTGTACTGATACGCCTCCAGATGCCCATTTTGAATGTCATGTATGTAGTTATATTGAATATAGATTTTTATTCATTTGTAATTTATCGTTTATTTTAGGAATGTAATTGATGGCAAATGGCGGGAAGTTGGTAAAAGTAGTTAATTTATATTCACTTTTAGATTTGGAAAATCCCACTGTATAATATTTACAATATGTTTATGTATTCGGCCCTAATACATAAACATGTTATGAGATAATAAACATGCGATGAGATAATACCTAGAAGCCATTTAATTTCATTTTGTTTAATAAAGACATTCAATTTCTTAATCCTGATGACACCGCTCAATTCAAAATCGCCGAATTTCTGGAATCTAAACGTTTCGCGCATACTAATTGGTAAGCGTTATTATGGTTTATATTAGTCATGGGACGGTTAATCGGAATATCAGTGAGTTTTTCAAAGTATCGGGAATCGGCATCGGAGCTGAATAATTCAGACCTGATTTCGATACCAAAACGATTCCTAAATACACAGGTTGTAAGACAAAAAGTTGTAACACAGAACTGTACTATGTGAGGTTTTACGTAATGCTCCTAACTCCCAAACATTTTTTTACCTTTTCCTAACCATTTTGAATCTTTTCAATTTCAGGCTAATCTAACTTTATGCACAACTGTCCCACTTACATTCACCAATATTATTTTATATTGGATACAGGATATGTTGATTTATGTGAATAAAAATTCTTATATAATATTCTTTGTTTTTTATTATTTTATTGCAAAAAGGCTTTATGAATGGAAAATATTTATTTATTGTGATAGGTGTGCCGCAAAAATTTAAAGAACTCAATAGTGTGCCACCATGTAAAAAAAGGTCGGGAACCACTGTATTAGGGTGTCGTAACTTTTTTGCTTGTCCGGTTTGTTGTTTAGTCGAAGTGTCCATAAATTTCTATGCTCTCTGTTCTGTTAGCATTTTGTTTTTATTCTTCGGAGTTCTTTTGTTTTTGCTTGCCCGTTTGGTCTTGTTTGATTTTTCATTAGTATCTTTTGGAAGTCTTTGGCTGATGACCGTTCTCTTATTCTAGGTAGGATAGGGTTTTGTTAATCTGTCCATTTTTCTTGGTTCTTTAGTGATGTAATGAATTGTGGAATACTTGGAAGGTTCTATCTCGAAGTATGTTTTGTAATTTGGATTGGGGGTTTTCAGCGTTATTTGTTTTGTACTTATATAGTCTCTTGTTTGAAGTAGACTATGGGAGTTTGGTTCGTGTGTGATATACTAAATTTTAATTGCTGTATTAAATTTTTAATTCATTTATTTGAAATTTAAGGTCTTTTTACTTTTTGTTTTCTCTTTAATGTCTTGTTGGTGATTTGTTATTTTAGTAATATTTGCGTTTGATGTTGAAGTGACTTAGTTTCGACCTGTTTTCTACCTTCTTGGAACGAGATATCTTCTGTGTATTTTATTCTTATGTGCTTTTACCTTTTTGCAGATGTTACTATTTGGAATCTGCCGAGTGGTTTTATTTGAATTTTGGGTATAAAAGAGGCCTTTCACAGCGTGACTCATGGTCAGGCTCAGATTCCTCACATCTTCGACAGACAGGTATTCTCGGCCATTGATCATGTAGTTGGACAAATCTCCGACATTTGTGACATCTACGGGGATTAGGGGTTTATAGCTCTACCTTGACTATTGTGTAACCTATTTTTTATTGCTTCCGTTATCTACTGAGTTCTGGAATGCTTGGAGGGTTCCAATTCGAAGTATGTTTTGTACTTTGGATTGGAGTTTTCAGAGTTATTTGTTTTGTGTTTATACATTCTATTTTTGTTTGCGAGTAACAGGAGAGAAATTGTTTGGTTTATTTGTGGTATAGTAAATTTCAGTATTTTTTTAAAATTCATTTATTAGAGTTGTAAGGCTTTGGTTTCTTATTGTGTTCCCTTGTATACCATTTTAGTGATTTGATATTTTAGTAGTATTTGCATATGATGCCGGAAGTTAATTTCGACCTATTTTCTAGCTTCTTGGAACGAGATGGTTTTTTTTTTTTTTTATTAATAATTTTATTTCATTTTTCCAGGTGTTACACACTTTAGAATATATTGAGTGGTTTTGTTTACATTTTCGGCTTAAAACGGCCTTCCATACGGTGGCTCATCATGATCAGTTTCAAATTCCCCACATATCCGACAGATTGGCACGCTCGTACATTGATCTGGTAGATGGCCAAATATCAGGCATTTGTGACATCTACGGGTGTTAGGCATGTATGGCTTTATCCTATTTTTTATTTATTTCTGTAGGGCAGGTTTGTTGAGAGTTAAAATATGTGTGTGTTTATGGATAGGCCATTTCTTTAGGTGTATTATTTTGATATCTGTTTTTGATTTTTAGAATGTTATTTTTAATTTCTTACGGTGAGTAGAGTGACAGTCCTGGGCATTTTATTCCTTGCATAGAGGAGTTAGGAAAGTGGTGGAGTAAACTTTTAATATAATCTCGTTCATTTGATTGATTTTTTTAGTATGATTTCTCTTTTTTTGATTTTTTACTTAAATTAGAATTAGTGATTTTGGTTCTATCATAGTAGATAGAACATTTTGTAACAGAAAATTTGAAACTTTTGTTCTATCGCCCTTTAATGATTTACGACTATGAAAACTGGAAATTGTTATTTTTCTTTTTCCTGATATTTCATTGTCACTTTCCGTTTCAGAGTTTTCGTACCGTCTCTGGGATCAAACGATCCCAGACACGGTAGACGGTAGGTATAAGAGCTAAGCAAATAATTTTTTTTCTCCGTTTGCTTATTGTGTTTCCCACCAACCTCAGACTTCTTAAGGGACGCTATCGAAAGGGGGCGGGTAATAATCTCATTCGCACTGATCCGCCAGGGCCACACAGACAATATAGTCGGATTGAAAGTGGCCGGGAACACCCGCATTCCCCCACCATATTTACCCACGTATAATATGGTGTAAGGATTCACAGCTCTGTCGTAGACATTCTCTTTCATCCAGAATAGCTATGTGATTAGACGATATGGGCTATTGACTACACTCGTCTATCTCGGGCCATTTTATATCAAGTCAGGAGTCACTCACTCACCATGACTCCGTCTCTGGGCGTTACGTATCGCCACCTACTGCAAACATGTGGCCTCACTGACGGGTGATTTGTAGTTTTGGGGGAATCCTCCTTCGTAAATGCGCGCTTTATATCCTGAAATTGTATAGGCATTTTTGTAGGGACAAGTAGTTTAGGCATAGTGCTCTGTGTGAACGTAGTTTGTGGAATATGATTTTTGGTTGGTAGTTTAAAAGCAGTCTCTTTTTAATTTCGATAGAGTGTTCATATGTAGAAACTATATTTTTGCTGAAGGCAAGATTGTAGGTTTATCGTATAAGCTGACGGCGTATAGGTGAAGTTTCCTCATACCAATCATTATTTTCTAATCCATCTTGCTTCCTATACTACGCCTGCTTGTAGTTTAATGTCCTTACCTGTATATAGGCGAACTTGTGTTGAGAAAAACACATGATTGCAGTTGAACAGCATGCCTAGGACAGGCAAATGTTGGACAACCTCCCCACGGATGAGAAGAAAATTAGAGGTAGCAGAAATATGGTTCTGCCAAAGGATACTGAAAATTGCTATAAACAGAGCGAGTAAGCTACAAGGAATTCTTAAAGAAAATGGCAAGCAAAAGAACACTTCTACTCAGAATCAAACAAAACAGGCTAGAGGAAGTCTCACACCATTTGGATAGAAATAGACAAGTGGTCTAAAGCACGTCAGACTAGTTGATTTGTCCTACGAAGGGAGAAGCAGGTTTGTTTCCTGCTGGAGAGCACATTGTCTTCAACTTTTCTAGAATTCGCAGACAAATTTAATAATTATCTATTTCTGAGATAATGTATTCTAACTATTTACATCGTTCGGAATGTTGTCCTTATCTTTATTGACAGGATCTACGAAGTTTCAGACGTTGTACACTCCAAACTTTTTCGGGTGATATATACTAAAAGATCAGTAACTGAAACTGAGATATCCAAAAACAGTACGAAGTCGAAGAATCTACACCCAAGGACTAAATAAAAAGTTCGTTTCGAAATTCCAGCGTATATCATATCTGAAGAAGGTCGCAGAGTCGAAACTTTGTGAATATTTCAAAGATGAGAACAAGTCCGAACGATGTAAGTATTGTAAAGAAATTAATACTTAAAAAGAAAAAAAAATTAAAAAAATGAAGCGTTCTTCTCGAGTACGTGTACTTATTAAGCATAGCGCCGGAAGTACTAAAATAATAAAAAATATCCATTCATTTTTGCATATTATATAATTATATATTTACACGCCTTAGAAGTCGCGGCATTTAAGCTATCACCTGAGGTGGGCTCTTGATTGGGCTTTCGTCAAAATAGGTAGCGAGGAGTAGATGCGATAGACAACAATAAACTACAGAAGAACTTAAAAGCGATCGCTGCATTTAAGTAGTGCATTAATATTTTAGCTTACCTTTTACAAGTTCAACAATAATTCTTCTGCCCCAATTTAAAGAACATTTGATGTCCGTACAAGCAATTATTATTTCATAGTTGACTTTTGCTGAATTTTGCAATTAATTTCGATTATCCCCAAGTTATAAAAATTGTTATCGTACAAAAAAATTAGTCACAAAAAAATCGCAGAAATAAAAACTTGGGAATCCCAAATTTCAGGATTATGGGTTCATATTCGGCCTCTAGGAGAGAATTTGAAAAGTGTGACGCACACATAATATATATATATATATGTATATTATGAAATACATTTACCGGCCTGGATATTTCTATGAAAATTTATCGGAGATTCAGGCCGGTAAATGTTGTTTAATACTGTTTATTATAAACCGAGCATTTACTCAAATATTTGTATCTATAAAAAGAATGTATAAACATAAAGATGTCTCATATATATATATATATATATATATACAAGTACATTAACGAAGATGGATGTATACAAATCAGTTCTGGTATGCACCGTTTAAGAATATTGGGAAATAAACTAGCAAGACATAAAATTAATCCATCTTGGTTTGGAAGCGATTTTTATCACATTCATACTTAAGTGGGGCGGCCATGTTTTTTGTATGAATTAGAACCACATTCCTAAGCGCATTCTGAGTCTCTTAACAGACGCTAAGAGATTCAGAGTGAATGGCTGGCAGGACACTGCTTTAGATACAAGGACGAGATAGACAATTTGAATCTTCTGTAACGGAAAGCAATGCCCCATACAAGGAAAGGATCTGTCTATGCTTTTTCGTTTCATCGGTAAAGCCAATAAGACACAATGTATTACTGAGTATGGAAGAATTAGAATTAGGAATAGAAACATTAATGATGAGCGGAAGGAGCGGAAGGAGGAAAAAGTAATCAAGAGAACAGTAGATAACGACTGACATTGCATTTAAATTTTTGAAGATAAAAGATGCTTGGAATGCATGGAGCCAGAAGGGAGTTCTACAAGCGAGAAGTGCGAGAAAAGCTGTTAGCATAGAATTTATGGTTACATTGAGCCAGCTGTAAATTGATAACTCAACGCCAGACTAGTACTGCGCTTAAATTCAAAAAGTCTATCATTCAAACAATTACGATAAAAGTATTTATAGAATAGACAGAGCGGAAACCTTAGGGCGAGGGAGGTGGAGTGACCGTAGACAAATCTGGACCAATAATATTGCACTTTGGATTTTATCAATAAGGTCAAGGTAAGTAGCAGGGACACTGGACTATGTGGCAGAAATATTTTAATCATTTAAGCTTTCCAAAAAGCTATAATTTCGAACCAACTAGCTACCGAAACAACTAGCTTACAAACCATCTAGCTTACGAACCAAAATTATAAGTCTGCCACATGCCAATGTCCATCTCTTCTGACTGCAGATTTTCTGCTAAATGCAGAACCGGATTATTTCCCATGATCGGTGACAGAGACTATAGTTAAACATTCGTCAGCGCTTTTCGACATATGACTATGCATATTTTGTAATGAGTCTTAAATAACTGTTTTGAGACTGTTATATATATATATATATATATATTTTATAGAAATTTGTTTTCTATGATACACATTACGAATTAACGATAGATGATAGAATTTCAATCTGATGTAAATGATCTACTTTGACGCCGCTCCGCTTTGGAACTCAGCTTCTGTTGACAGGAAAACGATACACCTGCATCACATCAGATCTTTTTCGGATGATTGAATCGCACGAGAGAATGCACACCATTACATTTAAACATGTTTTCGGACATGTGCCTTATATGTAGTAAAATTAAAAAAAAAAAAAAAAAAAAAAAAAAAATCACCCAGTGGAACAAATACAATTTTCAAAAACCGAAACATGGATGGATGTGTGTTGTGGTCCAATGGATAACGGCTCGGAATGAGATGTCGGAGACCAGAGTTCGAATTCCAGTCGGGTTTGTTACATTCACTTACGTGGGAAAGATATGAATGCATTTCTTCTGACCACAACTATGGGTTGTATAGCAGAACAGATTGGGTCCTATAGCCGTGGGTGGCAACCAGTCTACCACAAAGAAAAAGATCTCTCTAGCCATTCGATCGCCCAGCAGTGTGTCACGTGCGGTACTTAACTGAAATGAAAACGTGACAACTACTGTATATTATTTTTTAATTAATTACAAACAAGTAACATCGGGCAGTTTGGCCCCTCTAAATCACGCGATAGCAGACCGCTATAAAAATAATTAACGACATTCAAGAAACGTGGAATGGCAACCAAGATTTCTTTACTTTACCTAAATCAAAAGATAATCGTATTTGTGGTGCATTTGCTGCAGAAGAACATTTATTTTCGAAAAGCCTTGGAGGTTCTTTTGCTAACCTCAGGTCTTACAATGTAGAAAAATAAAAAAAAAGAGCTAAGAAGGGTTTATGCGTATTTTTATTTTTCCAGAGACAGATTCTAAAAAAGCGGTGGAATAATAAAATATAAAGTGAAGGGACAGGAAACATGCGACAAGGTAAGAATAAGCGAATAAAGGAACTATAATATAATATAGGGACAGCGAACAAAAATTAGGAGGACGATAAACGGGGAGAATGGCAAAGCAAAAATATTAAAAGAAACTCTAAACAGCTGGTTTGTGTCTCGGAGGAAACGATTTCCAAAAGCAGCCATGATTTACAGAATATTGGACATTTTTTATTTTTTTTTTTATTTCGTTTCTCTATTAGTTGTCTTTATAACTAATTCTACTGTTTGGACGACGGATAGGTGCTGCCTTTCTCGGGTAACTGAAGCAGGTCATATTGGCCTACACTTTTTCTTTCTTTTTTTTTTTAAACTTTCTTTTTAAACGAGACTGTAGGATAGCGAGTGGTATCATAAACAGATTGGAACAGATGAAATAATTGTTGAGGCTTGAAAAGGAAACCAAACGCTCACGAATGAAAGTAATTCTTGCGCGAGATAAAGCTCTAAAAATTTATGAAAACTGATCACACATTGCATATTTCGAAATGTTGGCAATACATCTACACACACACAAAAAAAGGCTTAAATGTGTATATATATATATATATATATATATATATATAGTGTAACCCGGATATAAGAGTTGTCGGGACCGGAGAAGAAGTCTTATATCCGGGTTTGGTCTATTATATATACATTAACACAGGCTCTAATTTGGGACCAGAGAAAATCTCTCATATCCAGGTTACACTGTATATATGAAACACACACACAGGTGCGTGTGTGTGCGCGCGCATGTGTACAGGGTGCGTTGGGTAAATTGTCGCTATTTTATATTTTTATCCGCGTGTCCGTTTTTGCCGACTGCACAGTAGAGGTCAGTTAGGCACAGTCTGTTGGAAATGGTGCATCCTGACGCAACTTAATCCGCCAGAAATTTGGAAACTACATGCTGTACTATTTTGCATCCGCGCCGAAATTTCCAATACGAACATTTCAGAGTATGGAAGTCAATCTGAGGGCAGGGGGAGAACATTCGCAATGAGTTGGATGAATCTAATGGTGATTACGAATATATGCTATTTACTCCGATCGTTGTGATAAGAAAAGAACTCCCGAATTTGTTAGACCCAACACAGAGACTTCCATCAAGTCAAGAGGGTGGCTGCTGAAAGACCGTATATCTGGCAGCAGGACACTGCACCATATCGCACAAGCAGAAGAACACAATCATGCTGTCAGACACTTTCTGCCACCACATCACCTTTTATATTTGGTAACCTAACTCCTCAGACTGCAACACTTGATTATTATATGCGGGGTGAAGTTGTGCGAGAAACCAAAACTCCTTGTAGCACCAAAGACAAACTGAAGGCATATTGATGGTAGCATTCACCAACTTATACAAGCAGACTGTCCAGAAGAGTTTCAGGAGATTCCCAAGTGGTCTTTAGGCCGTGGTTGAAACCAATGGCGATTTTATTGAATAAATTTACTTTAGTTTTGGTAAATATATCTGTTAAAATGAGATGCCAGTGCTAATTTCATTTTTGCCTAATTTACACGATAATTAATTCATCGCACCTTGTGTAGATATATAGATTTTATAAAATGACAGGCGGAAATTTAATTTTTTTTTATTTAGTTTTTCCAGTGTTCTCATATTTTTCCGATTCATGGGAGTAAGGGAGTGCAAAGATTGTCCCAATCGCTTTCGTCCATTTTCAATTGGGTTTGTTTAGATGTCATTAATTTCTCTTCCTGTTTTGACAGCTTAAGAGGGATCTTTTTGTTTTGAATGGTAGTCTGAGCGTTTATTCAAAGTCTTCAGGAGTTGAGCGTGGCTGGAATTCGAGTAAGCGTCTTTTTATTTGTTTATCTTTTTAAAATTTCAACACACTATTGACACCGTTAAATAGGATGCAGTTGATAGTCGGAGAGAGACGTTTAATACGACGGAGATTAAGCCTGCCGACAAATATTTCAGATGTGGGTCAAGATTTGTAATTATTGTCAGTTAATAATCTTAACCTCAAGTCAACAAGACACGCTAATCTGTAAATTTAAACGGATTAATTTCTGACAGAATTATAAAACAACAACTTTGACTTATATATTTCGAAACAACAATCTTGATGAAGGCCGATTGGATGTTTGAAAGCGCTCGCATGCTAACGTACCACCCCTAAATTTAGTCTTGGTATATTCATACAGAAATGTCCTAATAGAAAATATTTTGCCTCGAAAGGATAAATGTGGCTTAAAAAACATGTCCGTCAATGTACGCTACTTTGAACAATACCTGTACAAATGAAAACCTACTACCTAAATAATGGTTATAACAATTTTTCAATATTAATGATATTATTAATATTATTCTTATTGCTGTTAATATTATCACTGTTTTTATTTAGTTTGTTATATTATATTCTTTGATTTGTTGTATACACATTTCCTTCCGGGTCCCAACCAGAAACCTAATATCAGAAATGACTTCATGACATTTTCCACTGATCATTTTCGTAACAGCAACAACACCAAAAAAGCAAAACACCGCCAAAACAAAAAAGCCAAAAAAAACACCCCCCCAAAAAAACAACCAAAACACACAAAAACAAAAACCAAACCCTCCCCAAAAAAAAACAAAACCAAAACAAACCAAAATCAAAACAACCAAAACCCAAAAAAACAACCAAAAAACCAACCAAAACAAAAAACCAACCAAAACAAAAAACCAACCAAAACAAACAAAACACCCCCCCAAACACCCCCCACCAAAAAAACAAACAAACACCACCAACACCAAAAAAAACCCACAAACACCACCAACACCAAAAAAAACCCACAAACACCACCAACACCAAAAAAAACCCACAAACACCACCAAAAAAAACCGACAAACACCACCAACACCACAAACAAACCACAAACACCACCACCAAAAAAAAACCACAAACACCACCAAAAAAAAAAAAAAAAAAAAATAATAATACCCCCCTCCCCTAATGTTTACTGTAACGGGGTTTGAGTGATTTATTTACCAGTTTCTATCAGTTTCCTTCCTTAATACAAGTTGCATATTTTCCAGCGCAGATATTAGCCGACTGTCATGCCGATTTTTATATTCAGTGAGTGCTGACACGTTGCAACCTGAAAGAAGGTAGTCAATTGTTTGTAGATGTTTATCACAAAATCTGCATTTGCGATTTACACAATTTTTCACTATATGAACATGGTAATTTCTAGTTAACAAGAATTGTTCATCTGCATCAAAAATAAAACGCTCAGTTACAGATTTTGACGTTGCACTACGTAAACACTGATGGTAAGGGGTTTGTCCAGGGGCATCTTGGCATCCCTTGTTCACCCATTGGAAAGTCCCTTTTGAATTTGTTGGCTTCAGTTATTACTGAATAATGTATCTTATTTCTTCAGAATGTGCACCATCAGATGTTTGTAAAAAACTACAGTAGTTTCTATTAAATTTATCGTAAGCTCCGTTGAGATTACATTGAGATGTCTGACTTCATAGCTGTGGCAATGGAATTTTATTTTATTTTTCCATTGTGCAACTCACATAATTCAAGTCATGTTGCGTATATTAAATGGGAACCGGTACAAGTGTCATCTTCTGTAGAAATCGTGATATTTCTCTTTGAATTTGTGATAGAATTGACTTGACTCATGCTGTTGTACAACGAACGGGTTTTTCTATGAGTATTTTCTGGAATATAACGATCCAAAATTCTCATGGAGTTTTGAGTGTGAACGCTTCTATTTGTTAAAATTTGTCTGCTTTTATCTCGTTTGAAAACCGATAGACCGTTGAGAAAAAACTCTTTAAGAGGTTTTTAAATGTGATTCTCTGATTAAGCTTTAACGAAAGAGAAACATTTTAGATCGATAAACGTTTCCGATTTGTCCTTTATGTTATTTCATATTTCAGCCACGCACACACACACGTGTGTGTGTGCGTGGCTGAAATATGAAATATGAAATAAATGTGTAAATAATATTTAAAAAAATGTTTGGTTATATAATTGGGAAGTTCCGTTTTTCAAATTTCATAATTTGTTTTATGTCATCGGTAAATTATTCTAATTGGATATTCATTTGTATTTTATATTATTATTCCGATGGATTTCGAATACTGCTAAATTTATTTTCGAAGATTATTTTATATATATTTACGCGACAGTAGTTTTTTTAAAAATTCCAATTTCAAGTCACACAAGATGACGTCAATAAAACAGTCAAACTGACATTTTTATGCGTATATATAGGACAAAGCGCAAAGACAGACTCCAAGTTCTGGAGGCTCTAGGAATTAAAGATAAGCAACCAGCATTAAATAATTTCATGGGGAACCATATATCGAAGCGTTTTAAAAATCAGATTTACAAAAGGCAGCTCGAATGGAGAGAGAGACAAAAACGCTACTCCAATTAATAGAGAGAGAGAGAGAGAGAGACAAAAACGCTACTCCAATTAATAGAGAGAGAGAGAGAGAGAGACAAAAACGCTACTCCAATTAATAGAGAGAGAGAGAGAGAGAGACAAAAACGCTACTCCAATTAATAGAGAGAGAGAGAGAGAGACAAAAACGCTACTCCAATTAATAGAGAGAGAGAGAGAGAGACAAAAACGCTACTCCAATTAATAGAGAGAGAGAGAGAGAGACAAAAACGCTACTCCAATTAATAGAGAGAGAGAGAGAGAGACAAAAACGCTACTCCAATTAATAGAGAGAGAGAGAGAGAGACAAAAACGCTACTCCAATTAATAGAGAGAGAGAGAGAGAGACAAAAACGCTACTCCAATTAATAGAGAGAGAGAGAGAGAGACAAAAACGCTACTCCAATTAATAGAGAGAGAGAGAGAGAGACAAAAACGCTACTCCAATTAATAGAGAGAGAGAGAGAGAGACAAAAACGCTACTCCAATTAATAGAGAGAGAGAGAGAGAGACAAAAACGCTACTCCAATTAATAGAGAGAGAGAGAGAGAGACAAAAACGCTACTCCAATTAATAGAGAGAGAGAGAGAGAGACAAAAACGCTACTCCAATTAATAGAGAGAGAGAGAGAGAGACAAAAACGCTACTCCAATTAATAGAGAGAGAGAGAGAGAGACAAAAACGCTACTCCAATTAATAGAGAGAGAGAGAGAGAGACAAAAACGCTACTCCAATTAATAGAGAGAGAGAGAGAGAGACAAAAACGCTACTCCAATTAATAGAGAGAGAGAGAGAGAGACAAAAACGCTACTCCAATTAATAGAGAGAGAGAGAGAGAGACAAAAACGCTACTCCAATTAATAGAGAGAGAGAGAGAGAGACAAAAACGCTACTCCAATTAATAGAGAGAGAGAGAGAGAGACAAAAACGCTACTCCAATTAATAGAGAGAGAGAGAGAGAGACAAAAACGCTACTCCAATTAATAGAGAGAGAGAGAGACAAAAACGCTACTCCAATTAATAGAGAGAGAGAGAGAGACAAAAACGCTACTCCAATTAATAGAGAGAGAGAGAGAGACAAAAACGCTACTCCAATTAATAGAGAGAGAGAGAGAGACAAAAACGCTACTCCAATTAATAGAGAGAGAGAGAGAGACAAAAACGCTACTCCAATTAATAGAGAGAGAGAGAGAGACAAAAACGCTACTCCAATTAATAGAGAGAGAGAGAGAGACAAAAACGCTACTCCAATTAATAGAGAGAGAGAGAGAGACAAAAACGCTACTCCAATTAATAGAGAGAGAGAGAGAGACAAAAACGCTACTCCAATTAATAGAGAGAGAGAGAGAGAGAGACAAAAACGCTACTCCAATTAATAGAGAGAGAGAGAGAGAGAGACAAAAACGCTACTCCAATTAATAGAGAGAGAGAGAGAGAGAGACAAAAACGCTACTCCAATTAATAGAGAGAGAGAGAGAGAGAGACAAAAACGCTACTCCAATTAATAGAGAGAGAGAGAGAGAGACAAAAACGCTACTCCAATTAATAGAGAGAGAGAGAGAGAGACAAAAACGCTACTCCAATTAATAGAGAGAGAGAGAGAGACAAAAACGCTACTCCAATTAATAGAGAGAGAGAGAGAGACAAAAACGCTACTCCAATTAATAGAGAGAGAGAGAGAGACAAAAACGCTACTCCAATTAATAGAGAGAGAGAGAGAGACAAAAACGCTACTCCAATTAATAGAGAGAGAGAGAGAGACAAAAACGCTACTCCAATTAATAGAGAGAGAGAGAGAGAGACAAAAACGCTACTCCAATTAATAGAGAGAGAGAGAGAGAGACAAAAACGCTACTCCAATTAATAGAGAGAGAGAGAGAGACAAAAACGCTACTCCAATTAATAGAGAGAGAGAGAGACAAAAACGCTACTCCAATTAATAGAGAGAGAGAGACAAAAACGCTACTCCAATTAATAGAGAGAGAGAGACAAAAACGCTACTCCAATTAATAGAGAGAGAGAGAGAGAGACAAAAACGCTACTCCAATTAATAGAGAGAGAGAGAGAGAGAGAGACAAAAACGCTACTCCAATTAATAGAGAGAGAGAGAGAGAGAGAGAGAGACAAAAACGCTACTCCAATTAATAGAGAGAGAGAGAGAGAGAGACAAAAACGCTACTCCAATTAATAGAGAGAGAGAGAGAGAGAGACAAAAACGCTACTCCAATTAATAGAGAGAGAGAGAGAGAGAGACAAAAACGCTACTCCAATTAATAGAGAGAGAGAGAGAGACAAAAACGCTACTCCAATTAATAGAGAGAGAGAGAGAGAGACAAAAACGCTACTCCAATTAATAGAGAGAGAGAGAGAGAGACAAAAACGCTACTCCAATTAATAGAGAGAGAGAGAGAGACAAAAACGCTACTCCAATTAATAGAGAGAGAGAGAGAGACAAAAACGCTACTCCAATTAATAGAGAGAGAGAGAGAGACAAAAACGCTACTCCAATTAATAGAGAGAGAGAGAGAGACAAAAACGCTACTCCAATTAATAGAGAGAGAGAGAGAGACAAAAACGCTACTCCAATTAATAGAGAGAGAGAGAGAGACAAAAACGCTACTCCAATTAATAGAGAGAGAGAGAGAGACAAAAACGCTACTCCAATTAATAGAGAGAGAGAGAGAGACAAAAACGCTACTCCAATTAATAGAGAGAGAGAGAGAGAGACAAAAACGCTACTCCAATTAATAGAGAGAGAGAGAGAGACAAAAACGCTACTCCAATTAATAGAGAGAGAGAGAGAGACAAAAACGCTACTCCAATTAATAGAGAGAGAGAGAGAGACAAAAACGCTACTCCAATTAATAGAGAGAGAGAGAGAGAGACAAAAACGCTACTCCAATTAATAGAGAGAGAGAGAGACAAAAACGCTACTCCAATTAATAGAGAGAGAGAGACAAAAACGCTACTCCAATTAATAGAGAGAGAGAGACAAAAACGCTACTCCAATTAATAGAGAGAGAGAGAGAGAGACAAAAACGCTACTCCAATTAATAGAGAGAGAGAGAGAGAGAGAGACAAAAACGCTACTCCAATTAATAGAGAGAGAGAGAGAGAGAGACAAAAACGCTACTCCAATTAATAGAGAGAGAGAGCGACAAAAACGCTACTCTAATTAATAGAGAGAGAGAGCGACAAAAACGCTACTCCAATTAATAGAGAGAGAGAGCGACAAAAACGCTACTCCAATTAATAGAGAGAGAGAGCGACAAAAACGCTACTCCAATTAATAGAGAGAGAGAGAGACAAAAACGCTACTCCAATTAATAGAGAGAGAGAGAGACAAAAACGCTACTCCAATTAATAGAGAGAGAGAGAGACAAAAACGCTACTCCAATTAATAGAGAGAGAGAGAGACAAAAACGCTACTCCAATTAATAGAGAGAGAGAGAGACAAAAACGCTACTCCAATTAATAGAGAGAGAGAGACAAAAACGCTACTCCAATTAATAGAGAGAGAGAGAGACAAAAACGCTACTCCAATTAATAGAGAGAGAGAGAGACAAAAACGCTACTCCAATTAATAGAGAGAGAGACAAAAACGCTACTCCAATTAATAGAGAGAGAGACAAAAACGCTACTCCAATTAATAGAGAGAGAGACAAAAACGCTACTCCAATTAATAGAGAGAGAGACAAAAACGCTACTCCAATTAATAGAGAGAGAGACAAAAACGCTACTCCAATTAATAGAGACAATACGAAGACGTATATTTTTAGGAAATTCTTTAGTTGCTAAATCATTCATAATAATTTTGTGACCATGTTCTTCCGTTTCCTCATTCTTAGCAGATCTTGGCAACACAGCGTTGCTGAAATTGTTCGAACTATTTTAATTATGATTGAAATTAGACCTCATCTTAGATATATAAACAGATTTTAAGTTTGCGAATGTTTAAATTTAATTCATTGTTGTCAAAAGATGGGATACATCAACACTTATTGACCTCTGCTTCTTCCAATTTTTATTTTTATCGAATCTATACGGTCGTTATTCTATAAATTTTAAACAATTTAGACAGTAAATTAAAAATTAATTCCCCGGGGACACTCAAATACGCATTCTTTACCTTCAAATAATTTTCGCGGTAGAGGCTTTATCGATTGAAGTGTATGAATTTAATATAGGACTCTCTGGGTTGGCCTAAATACGATTAGGATTTGAAAGTGCTTGAATTAGTGTACATTTATCCTACCAATCATCTCTCTATAAGCAAGAGTATTTTCTAGGTTTAAAAACGTACTTAGCTTTTAATATTTCCTCGAATATAACATTTGTCTAGTGGGTTTAATAGTTCTTAGTACTCGGGCAAATTTTTGCTCCGATGAATGAGGATAGTTAAAAGAGAATTAGCTGCTATTTTATCATTGTTCAATCTGCCATAAAACCTGGACATAGTAGTTTTAACGTTCGATTTGTGATCAAGATACTCGGAATCTCACCATCGTCGATTTGTCAGGAAATTGACCTTTATGTTATCGGTCTGGAGGAGGCGTGCCCAGGCTGTGGTATCTATGAAAGCCATATTACGGGTTGACCCAAGTTTTGGGAGTGAAATTCAGTAGGTGGAACTCTGACAGCCGTCGATGGTTGTGCTAGTACAAAGTCAAAAGTAATCGTGACAAAGACTTTCTTTTTTTAGTGTGCTGACCGTGTTCAGACTGTTGACCACGTTAGATGAAGCGAAGGAACTAAGGTCCGCTCAGCGTAGTTGCAGTATAAACCATAGGTCGTCCCTGTGGGTGTTGAACAAACAAATGTGCCTCAGCGGGCGTCTTCAACATAGATTGGGTTGCCGCTCTAATAGACAGGCATTCTCAGATACGAGCTGTTAGCCATTATTATATTTACCATCTTATAATATATATTTTTGTTATGGATAGTTTCTTGCTTGTTATAAACTGATCTTTAATATATTTACTTTTAACTAGTATCCTTGTCGCTATATTGTTTGCCTGGGTGCCAGACTGTCTATTCTAGTCACACCCGTAAGTGCTTCATGCAGTATGTAGCAAGTTGGGTCACGATTAACGACGTTGAAAGCAGAACTCGATTTCCAGATCCACCCACGTCTACTGCGTCCATTTCGTACTAAAATCTCTTTGATTGATCTTTGTATTCGGAGATGGCTTACTGGGCTCTGTACACTGTCACCAGAAGAGTTTCGTTCGTGTATGTTAATCTTTAGAAAATATTAGTCAAGTTGCGAATTTAATCTTCACTAGGTACCTAAATACAAGGTTCGATATTAAATAACCCGACAAGTGTTGATATGTTGCAAAAGTCAACTAATCTAACAGTTAGAATAAGTTAAAACTATTCCAGTTTCTTTCCCCAAGAAGTTATAGCAATTTACAGATAACGAAGAAGAATAATCCGTGAAAAGCCATCATCGATTATACTCAGAAGGTACATGACCTTTTAAGAAATGTCATAGTACTTGATTTTCTTACATGACGCATTGTCTTTTCATCAAATTATTTTAATCGTTTTTCTTATGTGCAGTTTGTACGAGCGAATGTAGAATACTTGTCGTGAAGTTGGAAAAAAACGCATCAGCAATTAAGGTTAAATAATTCCTATTTGATAATTGATGGTAACTGACAGAAATTAATCTAAGTAATTCGAAACCATAACAAGAATTCTAAGCTTTTTGAGAAGGCGCGTTACGAAAAACTGTTTGAATTGCTAGATAAGCGGGGTTTATTCTGGGAATATATTAGAATAATCCAGAACTTATACAGGAAGTAAAACGCCTGTATACACATAGAAACTGAATTCAGTAAATAGATTAAAAAAAATGTTTGGTTTGTTTTACGGTATATCAACCTCAAAGGGTTATTTAATGCCGACAATTTTTTTTTATTGCCAGTAATATTTTGTTTTGTAAAAATCTATTTCTAGTAATATTTTTCCTTCAAAAATGTATCGCTGGTAATATTTTTTTCAAAATGTATAGCTGGTAAATCTTTTTTTTTTACCAATGTATTTCTGGTATTAAAACCTATTTATTCACTTTCATAGTGGTTTTACCCCAGTTTGTGGGGGGGGGGGGTAACTATTTGCCCATAGCTGGGTTCCTAACAGGTGCTAGCACCCTGGGTCAAGGTGAACCTGGGAACACCAGCAATTTAATGGTTCCAAGCTTCTTCCTGATCAGAGGCCTTGCTATTGGACAGTTTATCGTCAATACCCAGGACGCGGATGTAAAAAATAAAGGGAAAGGGAAGTAAGTATGTGTCTTCTCACTGGACATATCAATGCTTAATAGTGCAGTGATCATGCAAGAATTAGAAATCCTAACATGATTCCTTATTGGCCGTCATTATCTTATCAGATATGTAGATGACAGTGTTGAGAGAAGAGACAAAGTTAGCTACATGAACTCTCAATGGAAAGTGGTAAAGGAAAGCGAGAAGAAAGAACTAAACATCAACTGTAAGAAAACACACGTATGTTTAGGGACAAAAAGATAAGCGCAAGACATGAACTACGAATTAGGAACATCAAAATCAAATAATAAAATTTAAATATCTAAGTACTGTTTTTAACGAGTAACATCGAAATAAGGTGCAATGAAATAAAGAAAGAAAGCCTCTTCCAAAGTCTGAGCCAGACCCCCCCCCCCAAAAAAAAAACCCAATAAGAATCGTTACGAAGAGAACACTGCTTAATTCTGTCATGTCATATCAGTCCTATTTGGTAGCGGGGTCCTGGACAACATGCTTTTTTTAAGCGTATCACCCCAAGCAAGGCTGGAGGCCACTATCACGCAAGAATTAAAGAAGGGTTGGAGGAAGAGCAGATAGGAGTGGTAAAGGAGAGGATGTGGTGAAAGAGAAAGACAGTGGGTCGATCAAGGCAAGGGGGTTACAGAAGATTTGGAGCGAGAGCAGATAGGAATGAAAAATGAAAGGATGTGGAGAAGGGAAGTGGATAGATCAAGGCAACTGGAGATGTTGATTGACGCTACACTTAAACCGTTGGAGATTGTATTTGTCAGGGAAACAGTAGTAGGGAAGGGAGTTCCATAGGCGAGATGTGCGAGACATGAAGCTATTGGAGTAGAAGAGACGTCTACATCTAACAGTTTCCATGGTGTAGGGGTGGGAGCAGGATGCCAGCCTTGTGGGGCGTTTAAATTCACGAGGCCTGGGGACAAGCGAAAGCAGCTCCTCGGAGCAATTACCGTGAAAGTACTTGTAAAAAAAGCAGAGCGAGGTAACATCGCATCTGTGAGAGAGCGACTGCAGACGAGATGACAGATCAGGGCCAATCACGTTGCCTATCCCTCTCTGGATCTTATCAAGAACCCTGAGGCAAACAGCAGGGGCCCCAGACCATATATGGCAGCAATACTCCATGCAAGGGGGAATGGTCGATTTATAGACTTGGAGGATCGATTCCGGGGAGAAAAATTTCCTGATGAATAGAAATATGGTTCTCCAGAAGGATGCTGAGAATACCATGGACTGAACACGTGAATAACGAAGAAATGATACGGAAATGGAAACACTGGCAATTAAATTCAGAAAGACAGTTGAAATTTCTAGCAAGCATAAGAAATAGGGGCTTGGAGAATTTGAGACTCACAGAATCTATTGAAGGCAAGTGAGGTAAAGGAAAACAGTGAATAACCTACATCACGAGAGTATGTAAATATTTGACGGAACAGAGATTAGGTGGAATAGCAAAAAGACAGATCTTACTAACAAATACAAATGATAGAAATGTGTAGGAAGCCATGATCGTCCACGACCTGAAGATAGAAAAATTCTCATCTGAAAAGCGAAGGACTATTTGAAATGTTCATAATCATTTTTGGTATGGTTTGGTTTGCGGCATGACCTCAATGGGTCATTTACTGCCGACAACTTTTTTTTTTCCTGGTAATATTTTTATTTTGTCAAAAATCTATTTCTGTTAATATTTTTTTCCTTAAAAATGTATAGCTGGTAATATTTTTTTTCAAAAACGTATTATCAGAGGCCTTACTGTTGGACGTAGTTTATTGTCTTGCCCAGAACGCGGATGTAGTTTATCGTCATACCCAGGATGCAATCATGTTTGGGTACCTGAATGTAAAGTATCAATGGACTGGAATAACTGATATGTCTTTTATCCCAGAAAAATAAATCCAATCTTTGCAAAAATGCAAAATTCTGAATCGTTTAAATCAAGAATAATGTTTATGCCGAATCAGAGAATAAAAATCTAAAGCCAGGTCGGTATGGTGTCTTTAACTATTTCTCGTCATCACTTAAAAAATTAAGAACACGAATGCTAATTTAAAAAGGAAAGTCTTCCATCTTTGAAGATCGGCACTATTATGCTTCCACGTTTAGCCTTCTCTACAAAACGAGTCCGATCTTACCGAATACCGGGAAAATAATGCTAATTTAAGACAACTTTACCGTAAATCATTTATCGCTACATATTAGATTGTCTAAGCCAAATTTCTCGCAAAGTTTGATTTGAACAGCCATCATCACGGAAGTAATTTTATCGCAAGAATATACAAATCTGGTATAAATACTATTTCCCAGCAGCAAGTTGTCTGGAGTTGAGAATAAACTACAAAAATTACAATGTGACTTATTAAACTAGAAAAAAATGACTATTTCTGAACAATTTTCTCTTTTTCTCTCTTTCTACCATATTCATTCAGGCAGTTACAGAACATGGCCTCCACGGTTTCCTAACTTTTGTTGTTCTCAGAAATACTTTTTTGACACCTGCCTCTTCATGATACCTGTCCTCCCATCTAAATGGGCCAAATATTTTCCTCTCTGAATTCATTTACGTCACCTGCTTCAATTCTTCTCAGTGAGTGCAAAATTCGACAAGCCTTCTTTCGACATTATGCTTGATAAATTTCAGCAGTCCTTTTCTGCTTATGATGAAAGGTTTCTTTCTATCAACTCTTCTCTTACAACTTTCATTTATGTGTGCATTTCGTTCTCAGCATTTATTTACAGGACCGTATCCCGTCGTTATGGAGATACACTACATCAAGGCATCTGACGGAGAGGGTTTGAGGAGCGTAGAATAACCTCTTAATTATTGTTATTCCCAGGTTCACTGATCCAGATATGGGCAAATAATTAACTCCAAAAACTGGGATCCCAAAACTATGAAAGTATAAAAACAGATGTTTATAGTACAACCACCAGCAATACAGTTTTAAGAGAAACATATTGCCAGCAATACATTTGACTTTCGACAAAACCCCTCTTTACGCCAATGAAATCTGATCTACAAACTGATTTCTTATAAGGAATACATATTCTATTCATACGAATCTATTCTAAAAATTATTGTCAGTATTAAATAATCCGTTCAGGTTGATATGATGTAAAACAAAATAAACCAACAAAAACCGTATCTCAATTACCGTATTTAAAAATAAAAAAATTTTGACGATATTGTCCAGAGTACGCAGCTATTTAGAAGCGCAGACATTCCATTGTAGTCCAGAACTATTTTTCAATGTGCGCTTTCAATCCCTTCTTACAGAGTTCAATTTCTAAATGACTATCTTTTACAATTTATTTTCTTAGAAACAAAATGGAAATTTTGCTTTGGATAAAAAGGTGGTTGGATTTAAAATTAATTTATTTTGGGAAGGAAAAAAAAAAAAGAAAAAGTTGTAAAAAATATGTACAGATAGAAAATAAAATTAATGAAATGTATGGAATAACAGTGGGTATGTTCAGAAAAACAAATCAAGAATATAAGAAGCCGGCCAGTCAGTCTATTCTGGACGTGAGATTATGCATATTCGAATGTCCGCGTCATTTCATACATAGCTACATTTCGGCACTTGTTTAATTATGACATCCCCGTATACATTTTACATATTGGGATGTCCCTTATTTGCGATGCATTCTAGCTTCTTACAATAAATGGTCGTTTTCTTCTAGCTTTCTTTGACCGAATTGTCTAATAGTTCTGTGTTTTGCTTTTGGATTTGCCGACAACTAATTATCGTTACGTATCTTAAAGGTTTATAATAAATCCTTTTAGTTTTGCTCGAGGACAAAACTTACCTATAATAATTATAGGCCATAAAACTTTACATTATATTTGGTTATAAAGGATTTGTAAAAAGAAAACTTTTCTACAAAAACAAAAATGTATACCAAATGAATAATTTCAACATTTGCATGGCATGTTCGATCAGACACAAGAAATACTTGGTAATGTTAGAGACGAATAGATTGCTTAATTTGAGAAGTTTCCCATAAAATTTTGGGAATATTTTATTAAACTGTTTTATCTTAAATATATTTGATTAGAAATACGATTTTTTTCCATCTGTTTGTGAAAAATTTAAATTAAATGAGAAAAATGGAAGGTGCAGATGTTGAAAGTCAGTGTTACTGTACAATCTCTAATCAGATTGACTTTTAATATCTTGAGAAAGTGATCCCTTAAAAACAGGTGCACATTGAACTACGTAATTAATATCAGTAGAAAATAAGTTTATCAAACTTAACATGTCTTGAGTATTATATTTTTGCATGTACCCAACCATTAAATCGTGGTTCTAAATATCGTATATCAATGAGATCCTTAATGAGATGTCACCAATGTACTTTACAGAAGGCTTTCGTTCTACATAAGGGTGCTGAAAATACCATGGATGGAAATTGTGAGCAACGAAAAAAAAAAAAAAGAACGAAAGGACACTTTCCCTTGGGATTAGAAAGAGACTTTTGGAAACGTTGGGATACATTGAGAAAAGAGGGTTTGGAGAATCTAACACTCACAGAAGATACAAAGAGCAAAAGGGTTAGAGGAAGTAGCTAGTAGCCTACATAAGGAGATTGTGTAAATGGATGGTAGAACTTGAACAAGAAGGTAAAGTAGGGAATAAAACATTTAGTACTACAAGATATAGGGTTTGAATAACTGGAAAATCATTATCCACGTCGGAAAAGGACATTGCGCATAAGAAACGGTTTTCGAAGGATCTGCGAGCTAAAATCTGATAGTCTTTCGAGGTTTTCATTAATGTTAAGATCAAAAGGATCATCTGGAATTTCACAAGGCATTATTAGAATTTAGAAAGAAGCATGAGATATTCAGAAACTGCCAACTTATTTCATTGTGATGAAATCTCTCAACCAGTCAAAGCAGAACCAAGAAAACTGCATTTATAACTTCTTTATCATCTCTTCTGTTAGTGTTTCGTTTATATTGCATTTCAGAATTTGAAAAAAGATCGGAAAAGAGGGAATTTGGAATACGATTGAGAAACTTTGTTGGGCGAAACCGATTTTTTGATTGCAATTCACCAAAATAGAAGTAAAGTGTCTACATTCCTCCGTTAGTTTGGGGTGAGATCTTGAGCAAGGCTTAGCAACAGTTAACCTCGCCCGTGCAAAGGTTAGAGGCAAGCCGGTGGCAGCTGGCTGGTAGACGGCAGTTGCTGAGCACTGTATCAGACAGTTTGGTCAGTACTGAGCTCTTAGGCGGTCGAAGTTGTTTAACAGAACTGCTTCGGTTTTTCATGGGATCAGGGGGCTAAGCAATCCAGAGAATGCTGCTATTTCTGCGACTCAACGCTTTGTTGCTATAATCCAGCGCAGACAACGAGGAGAATGTAGACCCACGCTTACGTCGAATACGATGGAGAGTCGATGATTATTGAAAACACCTACCTAGCATTTGCAACAGTCTTAACAAAAAATACCACCCTGACATTTTTTTTTTACATCACATTGTTAAAAGTGAGATTTGCTACCACAAAGTCAGAAACCAGTGCCGACACTTTAACCAGAACGAAGCAAAAGAGACCGTAATTTTTACCTGGTGGGATATTAAATGAATCGTACACGACGATCAAGTGTAACGGGGAAGGGTCATTACTGCAGATATTTATTACTATTAGGTTGGTGCAAAAATAATGTCGTTTTTTGACGTTCAACTTATGTGTGAAAAACGACATTATTTTTGCACCAACCTAATAACAAGTTGATCAAGTAAATAAGCCTTAAACTTACTCTGTTTTGGCAAATAGTAAAAAAAAAAGTGCGATGGGCCATGATGCCATTGTAGAAGCATATTCTTCCAAAGTAACTCGGGCAAATAAAAGTTTCTCCCAAATCTTCTATATGAACGAAATTTAGTGCGTATATATATTCATCTGTTTTCTCCATAAAACAATTCCTAACTAGCAGAACATTCCGATACAGAATTTGAAAAAGAGTTTAGCTTATTTCGGGGTTAAAAACCTAAAAATCTTTAAACGGGGAATCAAAAACCTGCTTTAACATTGAATTTTAATCGTTGAAATTGAAGGCGATTATATTTTTTTAGGAATAATATTGAAATAGATTCAACTCACTGTTTTATATACCTTCTTTTAAATCATAATTCTCGAACCCTATAATATTAAATTAATTAATATTTGTTTTTATATCATTTTCTCATATTATAAAACTTACTCTGCAACTACTTATATTAAAATAAATTTAGCGTAACTTTTCATATATATATATTTCTGATAAAACTACATCTCTTTACAAACACCGAAATATAATAATAATTATACAAAAAATATTTATTAATTTTAAATTTTGACAGATTTGGATAATATAATAGATATTCCACATTATAATCAAATTTGATAAATCAAGAATAGTCCTTATTGATAGTAAAGATTTTCTTTTTGGTTTGGTCCCTAGAAATCGTATATTTACTTTGAAGATATACGAAGGTAAGTCTAAAATTATCCGCACTTTCGCCATAACATATTTTGGTTTGTCATACTGTCTTCTGCTAATGCGTGCCTATAGTTGATAATATTGTGGTAATAAGTGTGTTATGAGGGACTTTAGAACTTTGAAATTGGCCGGACAAGCGTGATGCACGAATAAGGAGAAGGATGCTCGTCAACCTCGACCACTGAGGACAAGATTCATCAAGCTGAAAAGATGGCAATAGCAAACCGCCTAGTCATCATCGCTGAGATAGCATATTCTTCGCAGATTCGTATTACTGCTCTTTGTTCCACCTTGGTGCACACCGCGAGCGGAGCGGTTATGTTTACACTGTAACAGCAGCAAGAGAACTGGCGCGAACAAGGTGGATTTCGTTACCACAATAGTACCAACTATTACGTTTTTCTTTAAGTAAAAGTTATTTTGCAAAATATGGAATTTTCACCATGATTATAGAACGTTTATATTTGCGGAAAATGGAATCGGCGAGCCGATTTTGAGATCCATACTAGTCTTTTGCATTCATTTTTGCAGACACTAGATCTAAAGTGCAAAATGTCTCCACCAATAGAGACACTTGGAAAATGCTCGGTTTCTTTTTACTGCCATAGAACTCACCTGACACCTTCCGACATGCTCTATTTTCATAAAAGCTAGAAAAAACAGTCACTAATTTCCAGGCTTGACATTTCAAAGCGTGTACGCAGCTTCATATTCACCATGTGAATAACGCATTTTAGAAGCCTATAAATACACTTGACGTGTAGTAAATGCTAACACTGAATCGCAATATCTTGCATTTTTCTTTTAATACGGTGAGCGCAAAAACACGCTCCCAAAATATTGTATTCTGGTTTTGCTAACATCCCCAGTATGAACATTTCTACCCGTCGCAAATATTTTATTACAGTACACTTTAACAATTAATAATTTTTTTTATATTTAGCGAACAAAGTTCAAGAATCGACACAGGTGATGAATTGTTCGCCAACCCAAACGGATGAAGCACTGCTAGTCACTCATTTTTCACTATTCTCATGACATGATCAAACTATGTATATTCCTTATTTGCGCTCTCAAAGCCGATACATCTTTATTCCCATCTTACGTCATTGGTAAGGAGAAAGGATGCTTCCCTGATCACAACAACGTTAACAACTTCAAATCATTTATCCACTCTAGATAACCTCATAATATGCAACTCTTACAAAAACGGTGTAAGTCATGACAACCACATCATTCTGTAATTCTCTACCTTGACTGGCGCTTGGGCTTTATATTTAGCGAGCACTATGAAAAAGAATGACAGGACGCTTCAGCGTCAGAAGCACACCATTCCGTTATGTAAGTAACGAGCATAAATCCTCTTACGTTTCTCATACGTGTATAAAGAAAAGAGTCACTGGGCGCATTAAGGGAAGGAGTAGGAAAGATAAACAGCAAGCAATATATCAGGTATTATTTGATTTAGAGCAAGGACAAACAGAGACCGGAAAGTGTCAAAGGTTGCTTCGTGCTACAAAAGAGAAGATCTAGATATATGGTCGTACATATCCTGACGGAAGAGGGCAAACACACACACACACACCAACACACAAAAACAAGATTCGCCAAGTAAGATATATTCACTACTTGTAATCTTTGAAACAAAAATTTTAAATGAACATTTCATTCATAAATCGGTTTGTTATAGTTAAGGAAAGTTTTACAAATAGATTCCAACTTGTTGAAAGTCAAGTAAAATCCAAATTTCAAACACTTTTCTGGATTATATAAGAGGATATTCCAAAACAGAACTATTTTTCATATGAAAATTAAAACAATCCTAATGAAGAAAAATTAATTAATGAAATAAACTTTATTAAAATTAATATGCAAATTAGATAAACTTGAAGATAGCTTTTACTATGTAAATTCCTCTCTCTCGAGTGGTCCCTATCACGGATACGACTATTTTGGACCAGCTTTGATCAGAAGCTCGAGTGAAAACACTCGGGTACCTACGTTAAAAAATGACCTTGTGTCACAACCTGACTCGGTGGATGGGTCAAGTAAATCTTACATGCCACAAGTAAAAACAAATTGTTCTCTCGAGTGGTTTATAATATACTATTTATTATCTCTCACTTGTGTCTTTGGGCATTGTGGAATCTATAGGAATAAATGCGAAATTATAGCTCAGTTCTCCCAGGAATTCTGCGATTGAAAAGCCCCAGCTATATTTTATAGTAATTTTGGTATTTACTCGACCCCAATGAAGTTGCGTTGTGTCACAAGGTCGGTTTAATGTGGGGAGCCCGAGCGCGTACACCCGGGCTAGGAATAAAAATTCCCTTAGCTCCAGCAATATCCCTCTCTATTTCTGAGAGATGATGAATGTGTTACAAACTACTGGAGAGTACAATCTGTATTTACTCACCCGCCACAAGGTTGGTTTTATGTGAGAAACCCGAGCGCGTACATATTCCGCTGTCATAACCGTGGACACTACTAGCTGTAGGGTCCACGGTTATGACAGCCTACACAACACAAGGCAAGGCAAAACATCATCCTAACCGATACAGTTTCTACAGACAGTACGTCGGGAGCTCCACAAATCTGGTAACCACGGAAGGGCTGTGATTCCTAAACCTCTGATCAAAGTCCAACACTAAATTGCAAAAAAAAAAAAAAAAAAAAAAAAAAATTGATTACTAAAATTGGACACTCGTTGAATGGAAAAACGTAACTTGGTCTGCTGAGTCTTAACGTTATTTCCTACAAACGGGCGTGTTTCTGTATAGAGAACACCGCGTGATGTCTAGGGTCAGGATTGCATAGTACTGACAGTCAAACATGAAGGTGGCTCAGTAATGATTTGAAAGGCAAATTCATGGTATTCTTTTGGTCTTATCACTCTTAATGGCGGAATTATTGTAGATAAATATTTAGACATTCTAAATAGTCCTCTTTTATTAAACGTTGTTTGGCGGGCAACCATATTTGAGTGGACGCTCCTTTTTATTTATTAAACCATCTATTCATTTTCGTCTACTTGTGTGAATATTCGAGAGCACTAAAGATTCACCCTCTGACAGGATTCCAACCGGCGTCCCCGTAGCAGGAGAAAATATCCCTAGCAAATCCTATTTCTGCAAAGATTCTCGGAATATTAAAGGCACTATTCGGCTATGCGCGATCAGTGAAACGACTCATGAGTTTCTCCTGCTAGGGTGACGCAGGTTCGAACGCAACCGGAGAGCGCCTCTTTTTTTTTTTGAATATTCAGGACAGTAGACGAAAATGAATATAATGATTGATTAATAAATAAACGGAACGTCTACACAAATCGTGAAGTCCATTAAAAATAACGTTTAACTGATTATAATTTAATTCTCAATGTTCAAAGCATATATTGTTATGATTATTTCATGAATTCTTTTTATTTTGACAGACGACTATCCTAGGCTTTCTTTGAAAAATAAAGACCTATTTTATGTCGTTACAGTTCGCTACCTCCACAACTCCATAAAACCAAAAGAGAAGAGAAGAAAGCATTTAATGGGAACTAGCGCGCACATCCACACAACCACCCACCCACGCCGGATGCGTATTCGCAAAAACAATAAGCATAACAAAACAAAACAAAAAAACTTGCGAATTCATCTGATAATGTCGCTTTGACATTATATAAAATGTCAGACCTGTTGATTTGTCATGAAAACAAGGTATTTTTGTCATTGTAAACTTTCGCACATCTGCTAAGCTTCACATCCCTTAGAAATGATACTGTATGAAGAATGTTTGGTCCGTTAAGATGTCTCATGGAAACTGATGCAAGAATTAAATTTTAATGTAAAACAAACTATCCAACAACGAAAACTATTCACACTCGGGCTAATTTTACATTCTACGATCGCTAAGTACAATTATTAGGAAAAAATATAAACCCAGAGATTTTTTTTTGTACACGCCGAAACTATGGGATCGCTACGGTTGATAAAGACACGGAGGCTTCTTTCACATGCTACTCAGCTAACATGTACAAAACACTAAGCATTGCGATGTAAAGAGGAAGAGTCATTCGAAGTTAACACTAATTCTTAAACATTCGAACAAAAAGGGGTAATTAAAATAGATTCATACAAAAAAGGTACAAGCAAAGCAAGAACCATTCGTTTAGTCTTGATTTTAGTTGATAGCAGCCTCGCACAATGCAACAGATGTCATTGCATATCGATCGACAGGTTGCATGTTACATATAGTTATACCTACGTGAGTATACGGACATTACATACACCCGCATATGTTAAATGACGTATGGAAAGGAAATGAGTTCTCCGTGCTCTCGTCAGCTGCGTGTAATTAGTTATCGGTCTGAAGGCAAACAAACCATATAAATTCATCGATAAATTCTATGGAAAAGGTCAGAAGCAAAGCAGAGATTGAGTTGTAAATATTACTTTTTGTCATCCGCCTCTTCAAGCAGTTTGCCGTCTCAACGCTTCCATAAAAACACTGACGATCTGTATAACACACTGCAGTAGTGACAGCCGTATAGCAATGATTGTTTTCTTCCACGGTGTTTGAATTGAGTCGTGCTCACCGTAGTTCGATTGCTATCCAAGGTTAGAGAGTATAATTTACTCTGCCATTAACACAAAAGAGAGGGTGCTACAAAAGAGAGGGTGCTACAAAAGAGAGGGTGCTACAAAAGAGAGGGTGCTACAAAAGAGAGGGTGCTACAAAAGAGAGGGTGCTACAAAAGAGAGGGTGCTACAAAAGAGAGGGTGCTACAAAAGAGAGGGTGCTACAAAAGAGAGGGTGCTACAAAAGAGAGGGTGCTACAAAAGAGAGGGTGCTACAAAAGAGAGGGTGCTACAAAAGAGAGGGTGCTACAAAAGAGAGGGTGCTACAAAAGAGAGGGTGCTACAAAAGAGAGGGTGCTACAAAAGAGAGGGTGCTACAAAAGAGAGGGTGCTACAAAAGAGAGGGTGCTACAAAAGAGAGGGTGCTACAAAAGAGAGGGTGCTACAAAAGAGAGGGTGCTACAAAAGAGAGGGTGCTACAAAAGAGAGGGTGCTACAAAAGAGAGGGTGCTACAAAAGAGAGGGTGCTACAAAAGAGAGGGTGCTACAAAAGAGAGGGTGCTACAAAAGAGAGGGTGCTACAAAAGAGAGGGTGCTACAAAAGAGAGGGTGCTACAAAAGAGAGGGTGCTACAAAAGAGAGGGTGCTACAAAAGAGAGGGTGCTACAAAAGAGAGGGTGCTACAAAAGAGAGGGTGCTACAAAAGAGAGGGTGCTACAAAAGAGAGGGTGCTACAAAAGAGAGGGTGCTACAAAAGAGAGGGTGCTACAAAAGAGAGGGTGCTACAAAAGAGAGGGTGCTACAAAAGAGAGGGTGCTACAAAAGAGAGGGTGCTACAAAAGAGAGGGTGCTACAAAAGAGAGGGTGCTACAAAAGAGAGGGTGCTACAAAAGAGAGGGTGCTACAAAAGAGAGGGTGCTACAAAAGAGAGGGTGCTACAAAAGAGAGGGTGCTACAAAAGAGAGGGTGCTACAAAAGAGAGGGTGCTACAAAAGAGAGGGTGCTACAAAAGAGAGGGTGCTACAAAAGAGAGGGTGCTACAAAAGAGAGGGTGCTACAAAAGAGAGGGTGCTACAAAAGAGAGGGTGCTACAAAAGAGAGGGTGCTACAAAAGAGAGGGTGCTACAAAAGAGAGGGTGCTACAAAAGAGAGGGTGCTACAAAAGAGAGGGTGCTACAAAAGAGAGGGTGCTACAAAAGAGAGGGTGCTAAAAACTGTCAATCTGCCTACCCTATCTGAAAGGATTATCGGAGAAAGTACAAAAGATCTGCGGTCTATATAACATCAGGACAATCTTCAAAGAGGTTCAACACTTCGCAGACACTTCTTCCGAGTAAGACCCACCACGCATAGAGGAGAACATGACTTAGGACTGTGTGTACGCCATCCCGGGCAGCTGTGATAAGAATTGTAATTGACAAACAGGACGCCCCTTAAGTTGTGGCTGTAATAAAATTGTAAAGCGGGAAAACGAGGGGAAATAGAAAATCAGGCGTAGCTGACTATATATGCAGGGAAATGGGAGATCCCCCCCCCCTTGTAATGAGGTTGAAATAATAGATTTCAAACATCACTGGAAAATACGAAAACTTAAGGAATTAGTACATATTCGAGGCCACAACAATCTCCTGAGCCAACCAAGCATAGAAATGAATACAATACGAGAACCAGTAATAAGGAGTGCTAGAGAAAAGCAATTAAACAAAAATTGCAATATAAGTTCTGGTAAAAAATATGCAATAATAACAGAAAAATTGAAATATGAGCACAGGTGAAAAATGATTGCTGAAATATTAGGATTACAAGTCCCAGAAATTCATACACAGACGTCCTCAAGGCACATTGTTCAGTGGATAAAGGCGTTGGGTAGATTTTGTTTTGTTTTACAGCATATCAACCTCAGTTGGTTTATTTAATGTCGACAAGATTTTTTATTGCTTGTAATATTTTTTTTCAAAAATGTATTGCTGGTATTACAACCTATTCTTACACTTTCATAGAATTTTGACCACAGTTAGGGAGTAAACTGTTTACCCACAGCTGGGACCCTAACAGGTGCTACCACCCTGGTCAGGGTGAACCTGAGAACACCAGCAATTAAGAGGTGGTTTCATGCTCCTCAAATCCTCTTGATCTAAAGCCTTGCTGTTGGACGCGGATGTAGTTTATCGTCGTACCCAGGTTAGATCCAGTGACTAAAATCAAAGAGTTGTTAATTTCAACCAAAACTTGGAGAGTTGAGTTAAGGGAAATAACATATCCGGAAGTGGCATGACACGTAAAACTAGAACAATCTATCTCAATGGACGAAATAAAGGGTTCGATTCGAAATTACAATTAACTGAAGGCCGGGCCGTACAACGGCCGAAACATTGTGAATATGCCAATGAAGATGAGAATAGTCCGAATAATGTAAGTAATCATAATACCTCATCTCAGAGATATATACACACACACACACACAAAGCGTTTAGATACAGGCAGGCAAAATGTTCCAACGGCATGTCTTTCAAACTTCATATTTTGCAGCAATACCGCTCGCGAATGTCAAATTTATCTGACGTTAACGAGTGAAGTTTGTGATATTATGGCCCAGTAGATAAATCTTTTGGGCATTCTTTTTGGCTAACTATTGTTGCTTTATTTTTTTTCTTTTAATATTAGTGACTGTTTACGAAAATCTCCTTACCTTTTCGCGCATTAATATCTAGTAATTTATGGGACCTTGTGTTTGTTGGGCGTTTACGGTATATTGGACTTATATCGAATTCGATGGGGGAGACAGTTTAGAACTGAACTGCCAGATTGCCCACACACGTTCAAGATAATAGTAATGAAGTCTACAGTAGAACCAGAAGCACATTTTGTAAGAACGTCATCCCTGTTATTTTAGTCAAATCTCTCCTGAACAATTCCAAAGCCCGCAGACATTACATGTATTTAAATTTGGCACTCCCCGGAAAAGAATTCTCCCTCAAATTCTGCAAAGCTGATTAATGTCTAACTTGTCAGAAACTATTTTAAAGACATTAATAAAATTGTCGCGAGATGAGAGCTATGGTGCAAATGTTTATTCTTCCTTTTGCATTTCTTACGTTATTACATCCGTGATATAACATCGTAGTTCAAGGACGGAACAGAATAGCAAACATGCTTTGTTCTCAGAGAGACTTTTATATCACCAAGATATACACAAAATTATATATACATATATTCGTGTATCCCACGAGGATAAAAATATATCTACACAGGGAAAACACTGTAAAGAGAAACAAAGAGGAAGGGTCTTACATACAATATGGAGATAATTCTGTTTCTGGAGAAATCATGTTTTCTACTTCATATTTAAACAGCTTTGATTCATCTACTATATACTGGATGAGGAAATACTCAACGAACGAGAAACGGCGAGTCATGGGTTTTTCCCAAATTGAGCACTAGGCCAAAGAAAAGCAACCTCTCAGTTTGACTGCCGTGAACACGGTGAACGACTGGCCACTGTCGTCACTGTATGAAGTGATGTAACTAAGCGGCCGAAACGTAAGGCATGTGACTTATCTCCACCAAAGGGAGATGATCGCCCTCTGTATCCCTTCAGAAGGTTTCTCCAGTCTGTGTATATAATAATCGAATTGAATCTTTGCGATCAATTTTTTTATCATATTATCCACGTAGATTCAGTTAACGTTGGGGAAAAAAAAACAGTAAAAGTTAATGACTGAATGTAGGTTGAAGTTTAAAGAATGCCAGAGCCCCTTTTACGCAAAACCGTGAATAATAATACATTAGAAAGAGTAATATTGTAAGCAGCAAAGCTTCTTTTTCGGGTCGAGAAGGTATCAGCACACCATTCGTCTACAACAGCTATTCCCAAAGTGGGTGATATCTCCACCAGAATCGGTGGAAAGATCCAGAGGGACCCTGAAAAAGGCGGGCAACTGGAAAGTGGCAGTGGCACATTTGAGTCATAACAACCTTCCCACACATTGTATTTGAAGTTATCTTGTCTTCACATTGTTTATCCTATCTATATAATAATTACTATTGAAAATACTAAGATACTCATTTGACATGAGATACTATCAATTAGGAAATCCAATCAAAGGTTGGCTATTCATTGCTGTGTGTGGGGGGGGGGCTAGAATTGCGTTTTGGCATGCAAAGTGGGGGACAACACCTAAAAGTTTCGGAACCACTATTCTACAAGATACTGGACCGATCCTAATAACTCCGATCATATTAGATCGACCAAGAGCATCAGAGACCATACGTTGATTTTTATGGCTATAGAGACTAGATATTCGCCTCCTTAAGTTACACTCATGTCGCCGTTGAGATTGACAAAATTGCATCAGATATAAAAATCTTCGCAGTTTGCGGAAAGAAGCATGCTGGAGACCAAAGAGTGTTCGTAAGTAGATAGATGATGTATTTAGTAGCTTTGTCACGGGGAACCCATTAAACATTATTGTCGCCGGGAAACAACTTGTGATGATGTCGTAGCAATAATGTGGCGTCGAGGCATCTAGATATATTTTCCGTTCATGGCAAGAGAGCCTACCCCTTCTGCTATTTTAATTCAATATTATCTTTCACAAACATTACTTCGGCTGAACAGAAGGTAAAGAAAGAGACACGAATTCGAACTCTTTTTCGCCAATTTGTCTTTCATATCAAATATCCGTAATCACATACAATGATTGTTAGATGAAAAATAGCTTTTTGTTGTAGATAACTTGCTCCCCTGTGAGATGATATTTATGCTCGCCCTGTCTGTTGCAAGTTTCCATAAAAATAAATATTAGACATATACAGTGTAATCCGGATACAAGAGAAATCCGGATACAAGAGAAATCCGGATACAAGAGAAATCCGGATACAAGAGAAATCCGGATACAAGAGAAATCCGGATACAAGAGAAATCCGGATACAAGAGAAATCCGGATACAAGAGAAATCCGGATACAAGAGAAATCCGGATACAAGAGAAATCCGGATACAAGAGAAATCCGGATACAAGAGAAATCCGGATACAAGAGAAATCCGGATACAAGAGAAATCCGGATACAAGAGAAATCCGGATACAAGAGAAATCCGGATACAAGAGAAATCCGGATACAAGAGAAATCCGGATACAAGAGAAATCCGGATACAAGAGAAATCCGGATACAAGAGAAATCCGGATACAAGAGAAATCCGGATACAAGAGAGATTTTCTCTGGTCCCCAATTAGAGCCTGTGTTAATGTATATATAATAGACCAAACTCGGATATAAGAGAAACCCCGGATATAAGAGACTTATTCTCCGGTCCCGACAACTCTTATATCCGGGTTACACTGTAGTAACGGAATTATTGAGTTAAGCCGAATCATTTGCTATCCCTGAATCATTAAAACATTTGCATTCGCCGCAGAAAATCCATCAAGCCTGATTGATCATCCTGGCTAAATATTGTAATTTTCAAATTGGACTGGCCATTTGTAATTTTTAAAAAATCCGATCCCTTTACCAATTATGATCATATTTTGCATCAGATATTTTCCTGTAATTACCCATGTTTTTTTTTTATAAATAAAAGGAAATTATAAATATTGAATGAAATCCTCGATCTGTCGATTTCAACCTTTTGAAATCACTTTGCCATGCAATAACCTGATTGTACATAATATTCCTAATGATCGCTATGGTTATATGGATTAATTCTGAATACATTATTTCTAAATCCATATCAAAACGTCAAATTGAACGATTTTCAAGGAGAGACTCAAAACGAAACCGACAAATACGAAAGAACTGAGTTGCCAAACAACTGCAAAAGCGTTGACATTACTGTTACAATATAGCTGCTTAAATAATTTCGCATTTTTGTAATATTTTCATTATATATATATATATATATTATCCACTGAGACTGTTTCGCTGTTTCACAGCTCATCAGTGGGGTTAGACATACGATCGCTTCAGGTCGGGATATATATATATATATATATATATATATATGTGTGTGTGTGTGTAAATGCTCAGTATATTTAAATAAACTTGCCATCTACTCAGATACGGGTATCCACTAAAAATGCTTAAATAATAAAAATCCGTCGGATTGATAAATGAAACATACATCCTAACAATATATATATATATATATATATATATATATATATATATATATATATATCTCAAACGGAACATGACTGGTGTTGTAATAACATGATATCAATGTACACTTAAATTTTACTGGTGATACACCGAAAGACCTAACATATATTTTCATAGCACTCCCGAAGAAGACCGGTCCAAACGAATGAAAAGTAGATCGGACAACCAACGAAATGAGCCACGTAACAAAACTAATCATTCGAACTCTAATGAATAGAGCGCGAAACATAATTAAATATGACAAAAACGGTGCTGTTTCGGTAAGTATATCGACAAAAGGCAATATTTATGCTCAGAATGATATAAGAATGAAAAATAGAAAACCAAAGGGCGAATGTTTTATAGATCCATTGGAACTGCTAGGTAACCATGACATATTTCAGGATATTAGAATAATCCACAACCTATACTGGCTGTAAGCCGACTGTATACGGACAGAAAATGAATTAAGTAAATACATAAATGTAGAAAAGTTGTAACACAAAGTATCTTTTCAACGAACATTCAACATAGAGTGTCTATATTTCTGAGATGAGGTATTATGTACAGTATTTACATTAGTCGGACTATTGTCCTCATCTTTGTCGCCATATTTGTCACAACGTTTCGGTCGTTGTACGCTCCGGTCTTCTTCAGGTGGTTGGAATTTCGAACTGAACACTTTATTTCGATCACTGGGGTATACTGTTCTAGTTCCACGTGCCATGTTTGATGGATGTCAGTTATCAGTTATCTACTGCTAATTTTTCCACTGCCTTAACCGGGTATTGAACTCACACTCTTTGGGTCTGTCACTGGATCTTACCAACGCCTTTATCCACTGTGCCATGTGTCTAGGACACATGGCACAGTGGATAAAGACAATAGTCCGACTAATGTAAATACTGAACATTCAACATATGTAACGAGGCGATTCTAAGAGAATTAGAATCGCTACCATGAGAAGTCCTACCAGGATTCGTTAATAGCGACGACAATCTTAACATAAGATACAAAGATGAGAGTGTTGATAGCAGACACAAAGGATACTACAATAACGTTTGCAGGAGGTAGTGAAGGGAAGCTAGAAGAAAGGAATAAAAACCAGTCGAAAGAAGACCGCAAGATGGACAGTCCAACATTCAACTTACAAACTGGAGATATAAAAATCAAATAACCATTTAAATATCTTTGAAATGCTTTTATACAAAGCGCGATACCGAAATCCAAAGGCGCATTAGTATAGTGAATGATTCCTTCCAAAAGTAAAAAACAGACAAATTTCGTTAGAAACAAACAGAGTATTGATCTGTTGCGTAATATATCCTTCTATATGACAGAAAATGCAGAGTATTGATCTGTTGCGTAATATATCCTTCTATATGACAGAAAATGCAGAGTATTGATCTGTTGCGTAATATATCCTTCTATATGACAGAAAATGCAGAGTATTGATCTCTTGCGTAATATATCCTTCTATATGACAGAAAATGCAGAGTATTGATCTCTTGCGTAATATATCCTTCTATATGACAGAAAATGCAGAGTATTGATCTGTTGCGTAATATATCCTTCTATATGACAGAAAATGCAGAGTATTGATCTGTTGCGTAATATATCCTTCTATATGACAGAAAATGCAGAGTATTGATCTGTTGCGTAATATATCCTTCTATATGACAGAAAATGCAGAGTATTGATCTGTTGCGTAATATATCCTTCTATATGACAGAAAATGCAGAGTATTGATCTGTTGCGTAATATATCCTTCTATATGACAGAAAATGCAGAGTATTGATCTGTTGCGTAATATATCCTTCTATATGACAGAAAATGCAGAGTATTGATCTGTTGCGTAATATATCCTTCTATATGACAGAAAATGCAGAGTATTGATCTCTTGCGTAATATATCCTTCTATATGACAGAAAATGCAGAGTATTGATCTGTTGCGTAATATATCCTTCTATATGACAGAAAATGCAGAGTATTGATATGTTGCGTAATATATCCTTCTATATGACAGAAAATGCAGAGTATTGATCTGTTGCGTAATATATCCTTCTATATGACAGAAAATGCAGAGTATTGATCTGTTGCGTAATATATCCTTCTATATGACAGAAAATGCAGGACAATCACCTTGTATATGAAAAAGAGACTGAAACTATCAGAAAACTGGTTCTACAAATGGATGCTGAGAAAACCATGGGCCGAATATATGAGCGACGAAAAGTTTTAGAGAAAATGAAAACCAAAGGCACAAAAACTTATTATAAAGAGGCCATTGAAATATCTGTTGGACATAACGGGGAAAGGGGATTTGGAAAATTTGATACTCACAGGACATATTGAATGCAAGGAGTGACAGCGGAAAACAACGCATAACAGACTGAGCAAATGGATGGTGGAACAGATTGAGCAAATGGATGGTGGAACAGGGTTTACGAGAGATAAAAAAAATGGCAGCATTTATGAAAAGCTACAATGCACAGGAAATTGTGGAGCTCCATGATCGCCGACGTCCTAAAGGAACAAGTTACATAGAACAAATTTTTTATTTACATTTTTACAAGAGGAAGCTGTGAAAATAACTCGAAGGCAGCGATGTGTTTTGATATTTCACGCCGAACATAAGTTTGCATTGACATTGCTTTCTTATATAGTTTTTAATTGAATGATTTAATAATGAAAGTTAATGTATGGTCGTTATGTCTCAAGAGGTAGTTAACGTCAAGGGTGACAAGTAGGAACCGCTATTTAAGTTCATTTGCCTTAAATGAAACTCCAAATAGTAAAAAAAACATGCGACAAGAGAAATAATATTTATGTAATAAATCATATGGAAAACACTACGCGTAAATATATATAAATTGTGTGTTGGGGGAGGTAACATTTTTCTACACCAGAAATTGGTGAAGTTGATAACGCATATATCTAGCTGAATGCGTCTATTGAGAGAGTTAATGAAAAATTGTGAATTATTTTGGTGGACTTTTGCAAGTATATCTACGGCATAAGGATTTTGAAAAGTTCAAATCGTCTACTCGTGTATATATAATGTTACTGTACAGAGCAGAAAAATCCAGCATGTTTACAGTACTGGCGTTGGTTTTCGCATCAATAACGTCAAATTCTTTACCAAGAAGAAAATCTTTTACACCTGTCCGAATTTAAATATTAGGAGAGATTTTATTCACAAATGTAGAGAAAGATTAGACGCATTTTTTTAAATCTATTTTTACAGAGTGAGAAGTATCCTTTTTAAATCCAATACAAACAGCGGAAAATAACTATATATTTTGTAACCATAAGAATATAATGAGCGAGAGAGCGAGTCGTTCGGAGAGAGACGGAGACACACTCTCGGGGGGAGGGGGAGAGAGAGACACACACACACACTCAGAACGGGTCGTTCGGACAGACAGAACGGGTCGTTCGGACAGACAGAACGGGTCGTTCGGACAGACAGAACGGGTCGTTCGGACAGACAGAACGGGTCGTTCGGACAGACAGAACGGGTCGTTCGGACAGACAGAACGGGTCGTTCGGACAGACAGAACGGGTCGTTCGGACAGACAGAACGGGTCGTTCGGACAGACAGAACGGGTCGTTCGGACAGACAGAACGGGTCGTTCGGACAGACAGAACGGGTCGTTCGGACAGACAGAACGGGTCGTTCGGACAGACAGAACGGGTCGTTCGGACAGACAGAACGGGTCGTTCGGACAGACAGACAGACAGACAGAGAGCGGGTCGGAGAGGGTGCGAGCGAGCCGGTGACGGTCAAAGTGCAATGAAGATATTGTCATCTAAATTATGACAAAATGAAAATAAACTGACATCTCATTAAAAATATATTTACCAAATTTACTCTAAAATATATTGTAATACTAAAAAGGAAATTTATTCAATAAAATCTCCATTGCCCTCATCCACACCCCTTCGGACGATCTTGGTATCTCCGACACCTCTTCTGGGCGGGCTCCTAGTTTAAGTTAGTGAATGCTGCCATGCTCCTTGCCTTCAGTTTATCTTTGGTGTTACAAAGGGTTTTGTTGCTCTGTCGCTCAACTGCTCCCCACATATAATAATCAAGGGGTTGCAGTCTGGGGGCCAGATATAATGGGTGACGTGATCACGAAAATTGTCTGACAGGCATGAGAGTGTTTTCCTGGTTGTCTGGCATAGTGCAAAGTCTATTTGCCAGTCATATGCTCTTCTAACAGACCCTCTTGACACACGGCAGCACTAACTCTTTGAGGCACTTGATGTAGACCTCTCGTGTTGGGTGCAGGAGTTCTTTTTTTATCCGAACGAATTTTCCGTTTAGCCGTACCTTCGTAATCACCATCAGACTCTTTCCGAATCCTCTGCACTGTCCTCAGATTGACACCCAAACACTTTGAAATATTAGCATTGGAACTGCTGGCGCGAATCCCAGACAGTACAGCATGTTGATTCCAAATTTCTGGCGGAGTGAATTGCGTCATTGTGCTCTTTTTCTTACAGATTGTGCACAACTGACCCTACTATACTGTGCAAAATTGAAAATATAAAGGTTACCCATCGCACATCACATACACACACACATACACACACACAAAATAAAATGCTGGTTAGTTGCAACGATAGGAAAAGCGTTAGTAAAGAGTGCTCGATCAGAAGAGCTTATATTGTGGATTCCTTACACCATAATCTTACTCAAATTATCATGTCTGATGCACTAATCAGACAAACTTGGAAGAATCTGTTCTAACATTCCTTTATTTAATGGCTACATGAAGATTATGGAATAGCTCATCTTAATAGGTAAGATGCGGTGAGGGGGGAAAAGTCACCATAACCTTGAAGCGAAATCCATTTATTATCGTTATGTAGGGTCGATATTTTACAATGGGTATTTGGTTTTGCATTTAGAGGAAACTATTTGCTCACTTCCTTATATATAAGGATTATCAACATTTACAGTGTTATAAGCTTTTCTAAAACAACTTGCTTTTACTCTCGCTATATATATATATATATATATATATATATATATATAAAGCAATTCACCTGAACCAAGGCGGGAGTGCCACTAGCTCACAAGGGGTTACAGAGGATTGAGAACAAGAGTAAAGAGGTGTGTTTGAGGAAAGTATACAGAGAAGTACGGGGAACAAGGTAACGGTATCAGAAGATGTCGATTGACATTACTCTTGAATATTTGAAGATTATAGTTATCAGAGAAGCAAGCAAGAGGAAGGGAGTTCCACGGTGGGGAAGTGCAAGAGAAGTTGTTGTTTGAGCAGAAGAGACAGATATATATATATATATATATATATATATATTCATTTTTTTTTGTTTCAAATCACGGTCAAGATATTATGTCCATGTTCAAAGTTAATATTATTAAGGGTTGGTTTGTTTAATTTTATAAGTAAGGCTTCCATTATTTTTAGCCTTTTTTGCAAGTGGATGATCCACTTGCAAAAAAAGGCTAAAAATAATGGAAGCCTTACTTATAAAATTAAACAAACCAACCCTTAATAATATTAACTTTGAACATAATATCTTGACCGTGTTTTGAAACAAAAAAAAAATGAATCACTTTATAAAACACACACAAACTATTTCTAATATATATATATATATATATATATATATATATATATTATTTATACTTAAAACATTTTATTGGAAACGCGCATTTGAAATATGTTTACTTTAGACGGTGTGTATGACGTCTGTCCGCCTGTCAACTAGAGAACTTAATAAAATATGATCTCCAACATGGTTCGAGTCTGCGATCTACTTTGGGGGAGGAACCACCGTTTCATCCGGCGTGCCACAGCTTAGCAAGATTCTATTTCCCTTTTAAGGAATGTACACGACCTCGCTCATTGTGTGTGTGTGTGTGTATATATATATATATATATGCGCGTGGGAAAGAAACTGATCTAATTAAGATAATCCTGTGTTTGCCGAAAAACTACATCCGGTAGCATGGTCTCTGATCTGGAGATTGTAGGTTTCGAGGAACGTAGACACACCTTTTAATTTGCTGTTGTTCCCAGGTCACCCTGTTCCGTTGAGGTTATACTTGTTAGGGTCTGAGATATGGGCAAATACTGAACCTCCAATTAAAACAAAACATGAAAATGTAAAAATACCACAATACCTTTTTGCATAAAAAATGTACAAAAATACCTATTTATCATAAATTTACAATACGCATATATTAGCAAATTGTAGCGACCTCACCGAAATCAGTTTAAAATACTATCAAATAACCAACATGAATGAACTCTTATAACATTTAATATTCTACAATTTCGTAAATAAATCAAACTATATTTCAAAATATGAAATTCAACATAAAACGCACTTATCACCGCATCTAGTAATTATGACCACACAAACATATATGCATGTATGGGCACCTCGAGGTGGTGTAATGGTTAGCAAGATTGTCTCGCTAGAACAATTACGACTGATTAGTGAGCCACATCTAAGCTACGCTTGGAAAAATCACTATATGCATGTATTCAATTGTGAAAGCAGAATAACGTTTATATTACTTACAAGCTTCAAAGAAAATTAAATTCCAGTATTAAATGACGCATAAGGAGTTGATATGGCGTTAAGACAAATCAATCAGTCCATCTAATAAAGTTTAATTTTTCAAGAATGTACTCTTATAATGAACACACATGTACGAAATTGTTTTTTTGTACAGCGACATCAAGATTACTTAAATACTGCTATCAATTTTTATGGTCTTTCTAAAGTAGTTGGGAAATAAAATACAAAATTATCAATATATTCACAATGCGGAAATTAATTCAAGAAAAAAAAAAAATCAAGTTTACATTTTCTACGATTGGCTTAAGATACCACAAAACGTCCCGAGTTGACATTACATGACCATAAATTCAAAACCCCAAGCCAATTAAATTCTCATTACTATGCGGTTTTCAACGAGAGTGTTTCTTCAATATTTCATGTGGAAAATCTACTTCAGATAATAACGCGCATTGAGCATATAAAAGAATAGAATTAGCGCGTATTTGAAGGCGCCAGATTTACTGGAAAATGATCAAAATCGAGTTTTACTGAAAAAAAAAAAAAAAAAAAAAAAAAACTAATCCTATTCAACAATGCTGAACTAATAATCTCGATCCAAAAGCTTGCATAATGTGAGTGACTGACAGAAAGCGACAGATTGCATAACCTGACAGTGTATTTGTTTACAACTGAATCAGAATTTGTCCTTTCTCACATTGGAAATATAATTTGTAGCTTTTGTTAAGAGGCGATCGATGCAACATATACAAAAGCGGGTGAACAAAGAACGGCTACTTGACAGAACATAGTATTATGTGATTTTATCAAGTTGACGCATTTGAAGATATTTGAAAGAAAGGAAAAGATGAATGGGAGAGTCATTAAGGAAGGAAGGACGAAAAAGCAAGACTTTAGAAGTAAGGAGAGAGGGCGGGACCGGCGAGAGAGAGAGAGAGAGAGAGAGAGAGAGGGCGGGACCGGCGAGA
>OZ038486.1:49992990-50017990 GCA_964036315.1 Acanthosepion esculentum
AAAAACAAACAAAAAACAAAACAAAACAAAACAAAACAAAAAAACAAAACAAAAAAGCACGGATGGACTAAGACAAATATTACGTTTTTTTAAGAGTTGTTGCAACTGGTATCCAGAATCGCTTCAGAAAAATTGTGCTCTCATTCTGATCTCACCGTCATCATTGCATTTTCAAAATTTTTAATTTTCGTTTTTACATCCTATTTCACTGATTATTTTAATTTATTTAAAAAAAAAAATAATTTGTTTTTCATTGAGTGACATACTGCAATTATATTATTTTCTTTTTTAGTTTGTTTTAAGGACGGAAACAGTGCAGGCTTTGGATATATCTTCGTTAAAAAAAGGAAAAAAAGTAAGCTTTTTTATTTATTAAATTTCATATTTCAGTATATTTTTAATTTTGTTTTGTATTTGTTATATAGTGAGAGACATCAATTATTTTTAGTTTCAATTAACTTAATTGAAACTAAAAAATAATTAATTGAAATAGAAAAACTTATAATATATAACCTAGAAAAAAAAACTGCTAGAATTGAGGGAGTGGCGAGCCACTTGTTACAACATAACATTTGGAAAATATCTTTTTTATTCTTAATTCAATGAATATTTTGAATTTTGGATTTATTGTCCTTTGTGAGTCATACTTCAATTCTTTTTTTATTTAAATTACGAAATAACCCAGAAGACACCCAACTGTTATTCTTTAAATTTTGGAAGTCATTAGGAAAAAAAAAACTGAGAAATTAAGTTACCATTTTATTTAATTTTTCCTATTTCATTAAATAAATTGAATTTGCGTATTTGTCTTTACTGAGTTATACTTCAAATAACTTATTTTATTACAATTACGTTTGTATGTATTTATTTTTGTTCAATTAATGAGTAAAAAGATAAAAAATTACGAAATATTATGATATTTCCTCTTAATAACGACAAACCTTTGTTCTTTAAGTTTGGAGCTTTTTTTCATATGATATGCTGTTTTTTTTTATCGGAAATGTGGAGGAACCTAATTCAATTCATTACTTTGCATTCAATTAAGAATTATATAACCACAGAGCTATTTTTTCATTCAATCAGTTTATTCAAGTATAGTTAATTCTTAATAATTGCCTCTCTCAAATCTTTTAGTTAGCAGTTAATTTAATTCTTTCATACTTACAATTATTTTCAAGTTGACATTTCTAGATGAATAGAGTTGATCATTGTTTGGACAAGTACAGCGTACCTTTAAGTGGACAGCCAATTCTATTTGGGCATTTATTTAGAAAGTTTTTCGATAAGATATCAATAAAGAGTGTACATGAATCGGCCACCTTCGGAAAAAGGAAAAACGCTTTTACTCCAATTAAGGTGTTCAAAGTTAGTAGGCTTCATAAATTATACAAAAAAAAAACAGCATAACGCCTAGCACATGACCTTGGTTGACCTCAGAGTACGCCCCACCACAGTTATGATCTGGCGAATGTATCTATCGGAACCTCGACGGATCTCTTTCTTGCGCAATTCTTCGCCCATGTTCACAGCTTCGTTACCCTTATGTCTAATTACCTGCTAGCCTCGCGCTGCAGGGCCTGCCTAGCCACGGCTACCTCTACAGAATCATTCCAGACACCACCCGGGACAGATTATTCTCTAGTGTTTTCAACAATCTTCGCCTTATCTAGAGAGAGAAGTTGGCTATATTCAGTGGGGGGAAAGACCTAATACTATCTTTAAACCTCTCCCACCATATACTAGCAATAACCGCTGCACTAATTCAGTCAGCGGTTGCTGGAAGTGCCGCCTGTCCAATAAGGACAGATTGAACTTCCAGTCTCCAGCAATTCTAGGCCTATTAACTAACACCATTCGGGCACGGTAGCTGGCTACTTTGAGAGACGGCTACTTTGAGAGACGGCTACTTTGAGAGACGGCTACTTTGAGAGACGGCTACTTTGAGAGACGGCTACTTTGAGAGACGGCTACTTTGAGAGACGGCTACTTTGAGAGACGGCTACTTTGAGAGACGGCTACTTTGAGAGACGGCTACTTTGAGAGACGGCTACTTTGAGAGACGGCTACTTTGAGAGACGGCTACTTTGAGAGACGGCTACTTTGAGAGACGGCTACTTTGAGAGACGGCTACTTTGAGAGACGGCTACTTTGAGAGACGGCTACTTTGAGAGACGGCTACTTTGAGAGACGGCTACTTTGAGAGACGGCTACTTTGAGAGACGGCTACTTTGAGAGACGGCTACTTTGAGAGACGGCTACTTTGAGAGACGGCTACTTTGAGAGACGGCTACTTTGAGAGACGGCTACTTTGAGAGACGGCTACTTTGAGAGACGGCTACTTTGAGAGACGGCTACTTTGAGAGACGGCTACTTTGAGAGACGGCTACTTTGAGAGACGGCTACTTTGAGAGACGGCTACTTTGAGAGACGGCTACTTTGAGAGACGGCTACTTTGAGAGACGGCTACTTTGAGAGACGGCTACTTTGAGAGACGGCTACTTTGAGAGACGGCTACTTTGAGAGACGGCTACTTTGAGAGACGGCTACTTTGAGAGACGGCTACTTTGAGAGACGGCTACTTTGAGAGACGGCTACTTTGAGAGACGGCTACTTTGAGAGACGGCTACTTTGAGAGACGGCTACTTTGAGAGACGGCTACTTTGAGAGACGGCTACTTTGAGAGACGGCTACTTTGAGAGACGGCTACTTTGAGAGACGGCTACTTTGAGAGACGGCTACTTTGAGAGACGGCTACTTTGAGAGACGGCTACTTTGAGAGACGGCTACTTTGAGAGACGGCTACTTTGAGAGACGGCTACTTTGAGAGACGGCTACTTTGAGAGACGGCTACTTTGAGAGACGGCTACTTTGAGAGACGGCTACTTTGAGAGACGGCTACTTTGAGAGACGGCTACTTTGAGAGACGGCTACTTTGAGAGACGGCTACTTTGAGAGACGGCTACTTTGAGAGACGGCTACTTTGAGAGACGGCTACTTTGAGAGACGGCTACTTTGAGAGACGGCTACTTTGAGAGACGGCTACTTTGAGAGACGGCTACTTTGAGAGACGGCTACTTTGAGAGACGGCTACTTTGAGAGACGGCTACTTTGAGAGACGGCTACTTTGAGAGACGGCTACTTTGAGAGACGGCTACTTTGAGAGACGGCTACTTTGAGAGACGGCTACTTTGAGAGACGGCTACTTTGAGAGACGGCTACTTTGAGAGACGGCTACTTTGAGAGACGGCTACTTTGAGAGACGGCTACTTTGAGAGACGGCTACTTTGAGAGACGGCTACTTTGAGAGACGGCTACTTTGAGAGACGGCTACTTTGAGAGACGGCTACTTTGAGAGACGGCTACTTTGAGAGACGGCTACTTTGAGAGACGGCTACTTTGAGAGACGGCTACTTAGGAGCCCACGTCCACATCTCCCGTCCCGGATAATTGACCCGGTATTTATTTCTGCTATCATGGCAGAATTCCTAAATTTTACACCAGATTTTGTGTAAGATATTCACGGAATATTAATTGGCGATATAGTCGGCCACGTCATAAATCATACTTGGAAAACCGATTCTGTCAACCATACGAGGTTGTGCCATGGTGTTCTTGGATCCTCATTACATTTATTAACGATGGGCATCTAGACAAAGAATATGAATTGGACAAATATCAATTTGGCGCCAATTATATTATGCAGGACCGAAGTGTGCAAGAAAAATTCTAACCAGAATGTTGACAAGACAATCTGTCATGTTTATAGCAATAAATTAAATCCGTCAGCAATGACTGAGCTTTAGGTTAGAGATTTTGAAGAGCGTCGAAAAACTTCTTAATTGCTTTTGTTCCGAAGTCTACCCTGACCCGGAGTTGTAGAATCTGTTAGATTCCCATCTATGGTAACCTCCAAACAAAAATAAACTACATTTTTATAATAAAATAAGCAACAATATATTTTACAGCAAAATCACAATAAACACAACCCTAAAAAAATATGAAAAACATTTTCATTGTAAAATTAATAATTTCATGATCTACAGACTAAATATCTCACAAAACACACCTTTACTCTAAAAAGTATGAAATTTCGTACAAAATACCTGTAGCTGAAATCATAAGATTACATACAAAATATTTAGATTAGATTTCAGCATTAGTTTAACCCGTATAGATTGACGTGCCAATAAAAAATATCAACGGACCAAACCTATTTACAGTGAAATTACCAACAATGTATTTTATCTGTAGTTGAAGGTAGAAAACTGTTCAAAATATTTAGACTTTGGCATTAAATAACCAATAGTGATATTGATATGCCGGTAAACAAAATCAAACAATCCTAAATAATCCGTTCAATATTACCTTTGAACTCGGAACAAACCTATAATTTTAATGTAAAGCCTTTCTCTTTAAAGCATTCACACTAAATGTTTTAACCTTTTATATATATATATATATATATATATATATATATATATATATATATATATATATAAAGAAAAACATTGGTATTAGATTAATTTGTCAACGATTTCATTCCTTTTCTATGCCCTTGCTTTATCTATCTGTTAATCCAATACATCAAACATGATTCCTTCGAAATTCAGATGAACTGTTTCAGATGAAAATTGTAAGATACAAACCTATTAGTACAATCCATTACAAACAACATACACGCATTATATATATATATATCACTTTATTTTAGGGTATTACATCGAAAACATGTCAAAATTGTTACACAATTGCAGTTGTGCTTCGCTGCGTATCAACGCATCTCATCTGGCGATTGTAAATTACCGGCGAGTAAACGATTTTAGATTTAAAAGGAAAATACAGCCTCTTCTTACGGAAACGAAAAAGAAAAAAAAAAGAGGGTGGGTTATGATGTTTGTGGGTTTTACTCAGATCAACCAATTGAAAATGACCTACGTTAAATTTAAACTAAGGGTAGAAGCAAAAATTAAGAAATTTTACAAAAATATGTCATTACCCGTAGATTTGAAATCAATGGCAGCAACAGAATTTACATTGGAATGGATATAAATGGATATATATTGTAAATTAGACAATGTCATTTCCAAAGAAAAATCAAGTGGCAATCTAATAAAATGTTAGACAAGTTATACGCTTTGTGAGTTTCCTGCATAAAAAATATACTTAATAAATAGCTTCTTTAAGAAACCAGTAAATCATTTAAATGTATAGAACTTACTAGGTAAAGTAATATGCAACTGTTGACTAAATATTCTTTATATAATGTTTTAATAACAGTAACCAATCAATGCAAAATGTCAAAATACCAATCAAATACCAATACATCTGCACAAGATGCTACTAACACTATCCGGAAGTTAATGCAAAATTATATTAAATCTAAATTAATCTTACCAACAGAAAGCCATATATGGTGCAACACAGTTTAACGAAAATCTAAGAAAAATTGTCAAATTCCAAATTGAATTTTAAGATAAAAGGTAGATTGTGTTTACAATTTACGTTAACTCAGATCTTTGTTTTCATGAAGAACATTGTTTCGATGTCATATCTTTAAATAAAGAATATTTCTCTACATTGTATTGAGCCCTCTTTTAAATTAAATGTTAATAACGTTGGAATTGTACTCTATTCGTTCTCATCGTACCTGTATATATGGATAATGGTGGACTTGAAAACAGGAAATAAAAGGGGATTCCACACTCAAAGCCACCCGATTAGAGGCCTTGCTGCCTGACGAAGTTTATCAACATACTCAGGACGGTAGGAGAGATGGAAACATTACAAAGGAGCGAGAACAAAGGGAGAGTAATCAGGAGGACAGATGATAGCGATTGGCATTACATTTAAATTTTTGAAGATTAATGTTGTCTGGGAAGCATGGACCAGGATGGGTGTTACACAAGCCAGGAAAGACATTATCAGTATAGAACTTAGGGCTACAGCTAGTCAACTGTAAATTGATGAGACGTCGTCGCCAGTCTAGTACTGCGTTGAAATTAAAGCCTATCTAAGAGCTGACCCTGACAATTACCATGAAAGTATTTATAGAAAGCCACAGGGAGGCAGCCTTCCGGCGGTGATAAGAGTCTGAAGCCGAGACGCCATATCAGAACCAGTAATATTACTGATTCTTCTTTGAATCATATCGATGAGATCTAGATAAAAAGTAAGAGCACCGAACCATATATGGCAGTAATAGTCTAAACTTGGACGAATGGTAGACATATAGATATTTTGAAAGGACAATAAAGTACGTTATTAATATTCACCAATGAATAACAAGTTTGAAGATTTTATTGGAAAATATATATTGTTTAAAATAAATGCGTTTTTCATCATTCGGCTACGGATTTACCGATGTACACTTGTAAATAAGATATTCTCATTTAAAGTATTATGAAAAGTCGGAAATACACCAGCAGGTGTAAGTACAATTGCCAAATGAGAGATCATTTCTGGCATCTATTTTTATTCCCTTTAGCATTCAACAAACTCAAAGCTATCAAGTGAATTATGATGACTAAAAGAAGAACAAGGTATTGTACTCAACCAGACCTAGAATCCCGTTGAACGAGAGATTGAGAGTTTAAAAGGTGCTACTTTCAGTCGCAAATTTAGTTTTAGTTTTCTCTACAGATCCTTTGCAGAGCTCGTTTTGCGCAGAGGAGAGTACCCAGTGTTACTAGTCATTTGACTTTTGTTACCGTTACAAGGAAGACTTCGCTTTTAAGCAACGTCAGACTTTTCGTTGCAAGACTTGAAATCGTCTTTCCTTTCCTTTCCTCCCTCCCTTACTCGTCGGCGAGATAATCCCGACAGAATATAGACTCTCAAAATCTTACTGTTTGTGACTTCCCGAGTTATTTGCGATATTGTCATATGACAGAGTATATATGGGGCGTGTTACAGAGGGCTGAACATTGCGAGCCGATATGCAAGAAAAATTATCTAGCAGAACACCGTGAACTGAAATTTTTTTTAGCAGCTGACCTAGCAATGGAGTGTTTCAACTTAGTGTCAACTGAGAACGTTAGCCTGAGTAGGTGCAACGAGTCACACTCCGGGAGGCCATGCTGATGGAAGGCAGAGAGGTGTTTTCAGGTGATTAACAGAGAACAGTTTAGTTTGGTAGTCGTTAGAATTAACAAGGCATCCTTTGACCCAGTTAATAACAGACAAACTGTTCAGATTTAATATCGAGTCAGGAGTAAATAGTTGTGTCATCAGCCTAGGTACAAAATCGAGACCTAATACCATCGGGAAGGTCATCAAAAGTAGGAAAAACGATGGAGCCATGGGGGTGGACACCGGCATTCGTACAAAAGGATCTGAAAGAGTGGCAGTTCAGGATAAATTTCATTTCACGATTTCGTAGGAATGATTGGATCAGTTTAAACATTTGCCTTTGAGTCACCGTAAGTTTTCCGCTTGTGGAGAAGAGATGTATGCCAAATTCTATCGAAAGTTTTACTAATTCACGCTCAGATATCGCAGCAATACTCAATGTTTTGACTAAAGTCAAATCTATCCTAGTTTCTCCGAGATTCAACAATGTTATCCGAAGCGTAATATAGTGTTTCAGCGACATTCCTTAGTACATTAGCAGTTTACCGATTCCCCCTGCGATAATATCTTTAAAAGAGTCAGATCACCTAACATCCGGTTCAAATTTCTCTCCAGCCTTTTGAAGGTTTCCTGTTTAGAATTGGGTTTTCGTGTCCTAAAGTCGTTTCCTTCTTTCAGTTCCAGTAGTCTCTTGCGCCTTAGTGGCGTTATTACCTTGTTTGGGATGAAATAACACAACCACCAAACACAGAAAAACAACACAAGTAGCAACCACCACCACCGACAACAACCACCACCACCACCCACACACACAACAACCACCCACACACACAACAACCACCACCACCACCCACACACACAACAACCACCACCACCACCCACACACACAACAACCACCACCACCACCCACACACACAACAACCACCACAACCACCCACACACACAACAACCACCACAACCACCCACACAACAACAACCACAACCACCCACACACACAACAACAACCACAACCACCCACACAACAACCACCCACACACACAACAACCACCCACACACACAACAACCACCCACACACACAACAACCACAACCACCCACACACACAACCACCACAACCACCCACACACACAACAACCACAACCACCACCACACACACAAACAGCCACCACCACACACAAACAGCCACCACCACACACACACACAAACAACCACCACCACACACAAACAGCCACCACCACACACACACACAAACAACCACCACCACACACACACACAAACAACCACCACCACACACACACACAAACAACCACCACCACACACACACACAAACAACCACCACCACACACACAAACAACCACCACCACACACACACAAACAACCACCACCACACACACACACACAAACAACCACCACCACACACACACACACAAACAACCACCACCACACACACACACACAAACAACCACCACCACACACACACAACAAAAAAATATCGCTATTTCCCTTGCAAGTGTTCATACGAGTTACATCCTTTAGTTCCACCGTGTTAGAACTTTAAATCTAGGAACCGCCACGCCACCTACAGATCTGAAACATCCATATTCCTCCAAACAGTTCATCTCAGACATTTACTTCTGAAGAAGTGTTCCTTTTTGTAACAGACTCCCTAGAGGACATTTTCCTTATATCTACAATTTTATGTAGTAAAGTCTGGTGTCACTCGCTATCTATCTTACATACTCTTATTATATGCACGTCTTCCATTTACAAAAAATATAATTCAGTGGCACTTGTTTAGAGTGAACAATACTATTAAAAATGAAACGACGTGAGTCTGATATGCTGAAGTTGATTTCACTTAAAGCTGAAATGACATCAGCAGGTTTGAATTATTTAAAATCCCCAATATGAACCTTCACAAATGTCGCATGAAATGTTTCAAATATGACAAGGTGAAAAAATAAAGAAAAGAGAATGCCTAGAGAGTTAAAGAATTGACCTATCTTGTTCTGCCTCACCTTCACTTAACGGCAATGAAGTTGAAAATCTTGAAAATGGAAAAAAAAATAATTGCGTAGCCGCAAATTAAAAGACGCAAAACAACTAATCAATGGCAACTGGAATTGATTTGTGAAATATATAACCACAGCTAAAAGCAGCGACAGAGTTGGACAGAACTATATGGATTGCAAAACCCATCAATAAAAAAAAAGAAATATCCGAAATCGGTTTCTTAAATACGTATTCATGATTAGATATAAATCATTCACTTATTAACCTTATTGCGTTGAACCATATTAGACGTGGTTTGTAGAAATTGTGCAACAATGATCATACTCGCTTCCGTTAGTAAACATTAATTACTACACCCAAAACCTGGATATTTTAATCTTCAAATAACGCACCCCCAACCAAAATAAACCAAAACAAAAAATACCCCCCAAACAAAAAAAACACAACCAAAACAAAAAACAAAAAACCCAAAACAGAAAAAAAATAAAAAATAAAAACAAAAACAAAGTAAAAACAAAAAATAAAGACAAAAAATAAAAAACAAAATACAAAAAACAGAAAAACAAAACGAAAACAGAAAATAAACAGAAAATAAAAAACAAAAAACAACAAAAAAAAAACAAAAAATAAAAACAATAAATAAACAAACAATAAAATCTCCCCCCCCCCAAAAAAAAACCCCAGTACAAATCAGCCACAGCTTCACCGAGAACATGACACAAATGAAAAAAAGCACAACAGGAAAACACCCTATAACCCACATGCACAAGTTAAACCCACGTGTACCTTCAAAGTAAAAAACGGAGATAAAAATATCTACAAAAATGGGTCTTTTCTAAACCATTCACTTCATTCATTATTTGTGTTTCGCTATAAATAGTTAACGTGTAATAAAGTTTTAACGAAAGAGAAATTCGTCTATTAAAGTAAAAAAAAAAAAAAAAGTATTAAAAGAATACGTCAAACATTAAAGTTAAATCTCCCAGTAACTTTAGTGTTTTAGATGTATAATTGCAACTGGTATTTGACGTATTTCTTTAGCCTTGTATAACGACGATTCCATCGATAAAACAATGGTTAGTCTGAAAATGACGAAACGCCTTACTAAGGAGTTTCTTTTTCTATTTTGTCATCCGATTACACGTTATCTCTATCTGAAAAAGATAAGTCTTTTCAGTTTTCATTCAATATATCGAGTTAATAAAATTAAATCTCAAAATGCTATGTTCGTGGAATGTTAGTGAGAATCTCCACCAGTCCGCACATCCTGCATGATAAATGAAAGCAACATTGCCATTGAATAGAAGCCCGAAGTAAAGGAAACTCATGGAACATCATAAGAAAACTGCATATTCTGTGACCAGAAAACTGGCTAAAAACAAAGACAAACCAAAGTATGCAGAAGATTAACTAGACTCCTTGAGTAATCTGCCATCAAATAAACTATACGATGCCGCAATCAAAAGTGAAGGCTAAATCCAGAAACCTCAATTGGGAAATAAAAGACTAGAACGATATAATCTTAACAAGCAAACCGGAATCTTAGAGTGACAGATTGTATGAGGATCCGTCAAAATGTTACGCAAGATAGACCTATAGATGATTGACATAAAATCTATTCTATATCTGTCTATATTTCTGAGATGAGGTCTTATGTACATTATTTACATTATTCGGACTATTGCCCTCATCTTTGTCGCCATATTTATTATGTTTCGACCGTTGTACGCTCCGGCCTTCTTCAGGTGGCTGGAATGTCGAACTGAACCCTTTATTTCGCTAACTGGGGTAGACTGTTCTAGTTACACGTGCCATGTTTTCCTCAAGGACACATAACACATTAGATATAGGCGTTGGTTAGAACCAGTGACAGGACCCAAAGAGTGTGAGTTCAATACCCGGTTAAGGTAGTGGAGTACTTTCAGAGGGAAAATTAACAGGAGGTAACTGATAACTGACATCCATTAAAACATGGCACGTGGAACTAGAACAGTCTACCACAGTGAGCGGAATAAAGGGTTCAGTTCGACATTCGAACCACCTGAAGAAGGCCGGAGCGTACAACGGCCGAAACGTTGTAATAAATATGGCGACAAAGATGAGGAAAATAGTCCGAATAATGTAAAGAATGAAAATCTATTTTCAGACTAAAATCATGGAAAAGTGTAAAGCTTGACACTACCTACTCAGATTATGTCAAAACTGGAGGTAAAACGTTGGAATGTGCCATGCGTGATACACGCTTAGGCGATCATGTACCTTTCGATACATGACTGACGAGGCAGATTTTTTTCTCCACAACAGATTGCCATTTGTTTCTGCAGTAGACCGGTTGCTATACAAGCCTATAGAACCCGGTCTGCCCTGCTATTTACCCATAGCTGGTGGGGAGAAAAGGATTAATACTTTTCTCAAGGATATTTGCACGTAAGTGAATGTAATGGTTTCGACATGAATTCGAAATCGGCTCTCCGATTTCTCGTAGAGGATCTACATCTTGTGTTCTAATCACTGGCTTGGTACTTCAAGCTTTCAAAGAAACAATCGTTGCAGTACTTTTCAATACAGAGTCATATGCAATGCAAGAACTACAGATCTATCAGCTTACCTTATTGCATGTTTAAACTATTTAACATCATCGCTTTAAATCCTGTCAAAAACTATATGCATGCCTCTCTACCAGAATCACAGGCTGCATAAAAACCTGATAGAGGGAAAAACAATCATGAAAGAAAATTGTTGAAAATACATTAGATTTGAATAAGCCGACTTATATTGTTTTTATTTACTTTACAATAGCTTTTGACAGCATACCTTACCAGCGAAACTTCTTAGAGGAAGTATCCATGAATTGAAAGTATAAAAATCTTAAATGTATATTTGATAACTAGAACATGCATCATGGCTAACATTGTTAGTTCAACTTCCGTAATCATTTTAAAAAGTGAAACAAGAGGATATTCTACCGGAACCTCTCTTCTGCATTGTAATCGTTTCAATTTCAAACCTAGGATACGCTGATGATAGGTTAAACCCAGAAATACATTATTGCATCGGTACAGTTGCCGAAAGTTCATAAGTGGTTCTGGAGATAGCATAGCATAGCTACCAACAAAGACATATTGCCAATTTCAACATGGAAAACTAATTTAACAAGTAACTGAATATTTGCGACGAACGTTTATTTTCGAATAATGGTTTACTTCCTGTTCAACACAAAATAGGTCTTGTTCGGTCAGCGTTTGAAACGAACAAATTCCGCCTAAGATTCTTTCATGATCCCTACAAAATTGATGCTAAGATCTACGACATCTTTTCTCTGTATTACTTTATGACCGGGATTGTGTAAACTGGATTATAGCATTGCTTAAAATGAGAAAAAAAAATCCAGAATCGCGTACGATTCATGACCAACAATAACGGAAGGGGCCGCTTATGTCCTCCTGGAAATAACTGGTCTGAACACAATCATTCTCTTAAAACTAAAAAAAAAAACCTTCAGTTAAGTTCACATCAAATAAAACAAAGAATAATCAGAATTATGAAACTGAAAGGATGGTTGTTGGAAAACGAAGCAGGATTCCAGCGAAGGCGACAGCATTACAACAATCAATTTAGCAACTCGATATTGGATCCTCAAACCTAGATAACCAGGACAGTAAACTCTAAAGTTAAATCGAGTAATGTGAGCGCATATTTTCTCACTCATAGGCGGAGATGGTGTTCTGTAATGAGGAAAATCTCAAGAGAATCTTTGAAGTTCTCTCAGCTTTTTATGGTTTATCCTTTCATGTCCACCGTATCTTGACAGTTTTCCTCTACTCAATCAGAATACGTCACATACAACCTGTTCACTTTTGGTTGAATAGCCAAAAAGAACATTTACCCTCACGACATCCGGTAACATCTGAGCAAATTATATTAAGATACAGAATTTATTATTAAATGAACATGATATTTAAAATTTAAATTAACATTATTTCTCTGTGCAGTGCACCCTTTGTACAAGTATAATACACCCCCACCAAAGATGACAGTTTGTTGTAGAGTAGGACTCAGCGTATTTCCTTCACTTCCCTACCACTGTAACAATGGACTTCGACTTATATGACAAGTCGCCTTATCTGAGGAGGATTTGACTATTTACTGATTTTGATTTACTCAAGTACTTTTGTTCTATGTATGAGTATTTAATAAACCTCTCTGTTTCTAGTATTCTGTTCCTTCAATACTCTAACTACGGCCTTCCTAATTTTCAAATATTTTGAACACATCTTTTACAACACATTTATACAAATAAATGCTAATGTCAGTGTGTCAAACTTTTTCAACTTTACACCTGAATGTCGTAGCCCAAAATATACCATTTTGGAATCAGGCCAACGCTGTGAGCAAACTGAAAACATTTCGGGCTGGATCCAGACCCGCCATCCTAAAATTAGATTCTCAAGTTTTCATTACTGTGATTGTTTTCGGTGGGTTTTTTTTTACCTGATTTTTTTTTGCGACGAATGTTTTTGTACGATAACAATTTTTATAATTTGCAAATAAATTTGGGATTAATTGAAATTAATTTCGAAATCCAGAGAAAGTCAACAAAAGTCACCTATGAAATAAAAATGATTGATTGTACGTAAAGTAAGGACCTACGAAGATAGATTGTCTTTAAGTGGCGACAGAAGAGTTATCACTGAACTTTTAAAAGGTAAGCTTAAATATTAATGCAATACTTAAATGCAGCGATCAGTTTCGAGTTCTTCTATAGTTTGTTGCCTATCGCATACGGCAGCAGTATGTCTCACAAAAAAAAATCTCCGCCAACAGAGGACCAGATTGCAATCAAAGAGACAAGGCTGCAGGAAAAGAAAGTCTCGTGCAAATGAAAACAGAGATAAAACGGCAACCAAGTGAGCTTACAATACTGAGAATATGTAAAGTCTTAGGGACTGTCAAACTTCTGAACAAGCAGAAGGTCCAATCAAGAGCCCTCCGCAGGAGTTAGCTTAGATGCCGCTAGATAGGGAGGATTTTAAGCTAGTCATAAATAATGAGACAACAGACACACATTGATATATATATATATATTATATATATATATATATATATATATATATATATATATACAGAAATATAGTCTTAAAGTGTGCTATATTTATGGGGTAAAGTGCTCAATATCAGAGATAGAGCGTGTGTAAATATAAAAGTGGACATGGAAGTCAGCACTTAGAGGCGACAGTGTTTCATGCTAGTGCAATCGTCAGGTGCAATCGTAGTCGCCTGACGATTGCACTAGCATGAAACAGACTGTCGCCTCTAAGTGCTGACTTCCATGTCCACTTTTATATATATATATATATATATATATATATATATATTATATATATATATATATATTATTGGGGAAGTAGTAAATCATTATTAAAAAATATATAAACCTATATTGTTAAATATAACAGACAAGGAATCACTATTTTTCATGAGCCGTTCTAAGCTTCACATAGTGCCTTTACTTTCGGAAGAAAGTAAGGACAAAAACTGTCCAACATTTGTATATATATATATATATATATATATATATATATATATATATATTATGCTGTTGCGCGATCACATGAACCATCATCAGAGTGGTTATATGGACATTACAGAGATGTTCAAAGATGACATCCTGCTAGGTTTACATAGATATTAGTTGATAACACAACACTCACACAGTAAAAATAAATTTAGAGGCCAACTACATTAAAACAAAGCAACTCACAGTCAAAAAAATTACATTTAAAACCAGTCACAACATATTACAATTCATTTAAACATTTTTCTGTTGATAACATTTCTTTATCTCTCGTGATCATGTACGACGTCATAGAACTGCATTACAAATTTACGACCCGGGTCAGCTTTTCCGCGACCGTTATCGCCGCACAGCAAACTTCTATGTAAACATTACAGAATATCATCTTTGATGGTCAACATGTGTTGTAATGGCTATATAGCCACACTGATAATATCTCATGGGCGTCGAAAGCTTAGCTCGAGGAACAACGTAATAAAATATCCAAATGTTGGACAGTTCGTCATTATTTTCTCCCGAAACTAAAGCCACTATACGTTGCTTAGAACGGCTCATGATCAAACATAAGACATTCGTTGCCTGTTATATTTAATATGCGTTTGAATATATATATATATATATATATATATATATATATATATATATATATAATCAATTCCTAGGTGAGTCTGATATAGCGGCACGCCAGAAAAAGCTCAATATCATTAACTGGAAAAGCCTTAATAAAGGCTAATTAAATTTCCAGTGAACAATGGCCGGCAACAGCTAAGTTTCATGCGTCCTTACGCAATTATCAGGCGGTCGGCCACAGTTTTGTGTGAAAATAATCTTTTTATACCAGTTAGGCTGGTACAAGATGTTACAAATGTAATTGATGAATGCGCACGATGCACATACCGACAAAATTCACCGAGCGGGGAATTGCTCATCCAGCCATCATGAAAATACCGTAAATTCAATTTTGGAAAAGAGTGCTAGGTATGATGGCGAACAGTGGCCAAGGCGCTTACTGCTAAAAACGAAATAGTCCTCGACAAGACTGTATCCTCAAAGTCCCCTGTGGCAGAGTGTACAAATCTTCCTCATTAATATAAAGTTAATATTTAGTGAGTAGACGTGTTTGAGTAGATATCCTTGTTCTTTCTTAAACAATAAAATTAATGTCTACCGGACTATAGATCGGCATTCTTGGTGAAGAAAATGTACCTCCCGATCGGCATTCTTGGTGAAGAAAATGTACCTCCCGATCGGCATTCTTGGTGAAGAAAATGTACCTCCCGATCGGCATTCTTGGTGAAGAAAATGTACCTCCCGATCGGCATTCTTGGTGAAGAAAATGTACCTCCCGATCGGCATTCTTGGTGAAGAAAATGTACCTCCCGATCGGCATTCTTGGTGAAGAAAATGTACCTCCCGATCGGCATTCTTGGTGAAGAAAATGTACCTCCCGATCGGCATTCTTGGTGAAGAAAATGTACCTCCCGATCGGCATTCTTGGTGAAGAAAATGTACCTCCCGATCGGCATTCTTGGTGAAGAAAATGTACCTCCCGATCGGCATTCTTGGTGAAGAAAATGTACCTCCCGATCGGCATTCTTGGTGAAGAAAATGTACCTCCCGATCGGCATTCTTGGTGAAGAAAATGTACCTCCCGATCGGCATTCTTGGTGAAGAAAATGTACCTCCCGATCGGCATTCTTGGTGAAGAAAATGTACCTCCCGATCGGCATTCTTGGTGAAGAAAATGTACCTCCCGATCGGCATTCTTGGTGAAGAAAATGTACCTCCCGATCGGCATTCTTGGTGAAGAAAATGTACCTCCCGATCGGCATTCTTGGTGAAGAAAATGTACCTCCCGATCGGCATTCTTGGTGAAGAAAATGTACCTCCCGATCGGCATTCTTGGTGAAGAAAATGTACCTCCCGATCGGCATTCTTGGTGAAGAAAATGTACCTCCCGATCGGCATTCTTGGTGAAGAAAATGTACCTCCCGATCGGCATTCTTGGTGAAGAAAATGTACCTCCCGATCGGCATTCTTGGTGAAGAAAATGTACCTCCCGATCGGCATTCTTGGTGAAGAAAATGTACCTCCCGATCGGCATTCTTGGTGAAGAAAATGTACCTCCCGATCGGCATTCTTGGTGAAGAAAATGTACCTCCCGATCGGCATTCTTGGTGAAGAAAATGTACCTCCCGATCGGCATTCTTGGTGAAGAAAATGTACCTCCCGATCGGCATTCTTGGTGAAGAAAATGTACCTCCCGATCGGCATTCTTGGTGAAGAAAATGTACCTCCCGATCGGCATTCTTGGTGAAGAAAATGTACCTCCCGATCGGCATTCTTGGTGAAGAAAATGTACCTCCCGATCGGCATTCTTGGTGAAGAAAATGTACCTCCCGATCGGCATTCTTGGTGAAGAAAATGTACCTCCCGATCGGCATTCTTGGTGAAGAAAATGTACCTCCCGATCGGCATTCTTGGTGAAGAAAATGTACCTCCCGATCGGCATTCTTGGTGAAGAAAATGTACCTCCCGACTTAATTCGAACCTCTATTCCCTCTTTAATCTAGAGACGCACATTAAAAGGAAAATACGCTTTACCAATGACCATTGAATTGAAAATATATATTTTTTTATTCCTGATTTTCAACGTGCTGGGTGAAAGTTGAAACTTGCACAGCGAAATATTAGATTAACCCTAGATCGGCACACCTGAGCCTGATGGACCAGTGTCTACCAATTACGTCGAAGTTAATTTTTTTTTTTTTTAGTTTAGGTGATATATTGAGTAAATTATTTTCGTATGCATTGGAAAGCCCAATGTTTATCCAATATTCAAAGTTTTATGAACAGAAACTATCTTGTTTTTCCTAGAAATTGTTACTTCAAGGTCTGAGGGACCCAGGTGTACGAACACAAGTCACAAAAAATGTTTTTAAACATTTTTGATTACCACAATAGTAATTTGTCTTGTGTTGAAAGAATGAATGCTAAAATGGGCGTGGGGAGGTAGCGGAAAATTCAGCGGTCAGTTATAAGAAAAGCCGTAAACTTTGTGCCGGCTACACATTCAGTCTTTGCTCAAATAGTAGTAATTCTTATTTTATTTCTTCCACAGCACCAGTCTATACAGTGACACTATATCTGTAATATACTATTCTAGTAGTCAAGCGGTTATGGCGTGAAGAGTTCAAATCTCAGCCGATAACGTTGCATTCACTTTCGCACAAATGCTGTTGGGAAGGAACAGATTTTTCTTCAAATCATTTACAATGAAAGTACCAATAAGGTTCTCTCGCTTTGGTTGGAACCCAGTCATACGGAAAGGGGAAGTCTGAATAAAAAAACAATCTGTGAGTCGTCTGAGCAGTTCCTCTAGCATAGCGAATGAGGAGGAGCATGATAATGAGCGAATGGGAGGAGCATGGGAATAAGATTATATATATATATATATATATATATATATATATATATATATATATATATATAACACACAGTAATCCATTGGTATAATCCAGGCGAGTCCTATTAACACAACATAGTTTTAACATATTTCAACTTCTGACTCTGGAAAGAATGCTCAATGTTTATTTTCGTTAAACAGAGCAAATTTTCTTTACATTTGAAATTAAGACACCTTTAGTTTAGGTATGTCCAATTTAGGCCTTTTTAGCGTTTTTTTTTAGTTGTTTTTTTTTCAGTTGAAAGACACATTAATTTGTAAATTCTTGTAAAAAATTTAGTACTTGTTGGAATTTAATGAAATCTTCAGAACTTATTCAGAAATGAATTAACTTATTTTAGAAATGTTTGTCTCTTTGAAAGTCATGGTATAAATATTTTTTTTTATATCTGTTACCCCCCTCGAACTTAATTTTATGAAAACTCAAAAAAATTTTATTTGAAACCGGAATTTTTTTTTTAATTAAATGCACAAAAGTCTGAAAAATTTAAATCATCGATTTTTTTGTTAAAAAAATGTCCAAGATCATCCAAACTTTTACCTCAATTGTAAAAATACAAAACCCAATAAAACTAAGACTATTTAATTAAGAAAGTTTTTAATGGCTTTTCTGAATATATACGAAGGTAATTATTATCTGAAAAAAAAATTTTATTTTGATGAAAAATGAATTTTTACATTAATTTTTTTTTGTTTCAGTTTTAAATACACAATAGTGACAATATGACAAAAGGTTGTTATATATTTATAAATTAAGTTCTTTCTGCAACCTTATGGAAATGATATTATGTTCTCTACTTTTTAAAGATCATAAATTTGAAAGCTTATTAAAATCTGACAACCAGTGATATTTTTAAAATAATTTTTAATATTCCAAAATTGTACTTAAAATTGTCTCCAACGAAAGTATGGATGCACACCTTGAAATAATGTCACGTGAGTAGTTTTCCTTGATAGAAGCATGTTTTGTTTTTTTTACTTCAGAAATGGCTTTGATTCGTTCAGTAACAACAAAACAACGCTTGTTGAATTTTCTGAATATCATCGTATCATTTTCAATTTTTTTCTTTTTCTATTCAAAATCGAAAAGAAAATATCGACTATTTACAATTACAAAAAAAAAAAAAAAAAAAACGCCCTTGGAAGTCCACCCAAATTTTCAAGTTTGAAATCGAATGCATAATTTCTTTGTACATTACTTTGGAATTATTATCCACACGACAAATTATCAATTAAAACGATTTTTGGAGTTTAAATTTTCTGGAGTTAAGTATTTAGTAGTAGCGAGCTGAGTAAAAAAAAACAACACAGCATGTTAATTTTATTAATAAATAAAATAAAACTCATTACTGCCATATCATAATTATTAATAAATAGAAAAAAATCTGCCTTAATAAAAAGAAATAAAATCTCATTTCATTAAGTTAACCCGTTTCAATTAATGGTGTTTCATGTAATTTTTATATTCTCAGAAAAATATTTCATGACTGAAATAATAAACCTCAATTTAAAAAAATGTATTTTTTTACCGTTTTATTTTTACTTGTAAAATTTGACTTTCATAATTTAAATGTTATTTTCAGTGCAGAATTCTTCCTCAAACGTAAGGTAAAAAAAAAAAATTTGAAAGTGATTTTTTTTTAAAAATCTACTAACCAGATTCACTTAAAATTAGAACGAATTATATCACTTCTGCGCTATCGTCAGATAAATTTCCCTGCCGTAAGTTGTGAATATATTGACGTACATCAATTAACGCCTGTCAAAATAGACCACCTCGGTTGGAAATCTCTCTTAAAAAGTTTCTGCTAAAAATGTAAGTAACGTTTCTTTCAAATTACATTAAGTATACTTTAATCATTCTAAATTTCCTAAGATAACAAAAGAAAAAGGTGTAATTGATTTTTCATGATTTTTTAACTAACAAACTATGATCTCTCGACAGAAATGTCGATAAGTTCGATTTTACGAAATTTTTTTGACTTCGGAAAAAAAAAAAAAAAAAAAAAAAAAATTCTTTTAAATTTTTAACATTTATAGGAAGGATTAAAAAATCTGAAAAAATATTCAGAAAATACTTGTCTTTCCTCTTTAATAACAACAAATATTTAAACGTTAAAAATTGTTTTATCAATTTGGGGACCTTTTTTCGTCAAGGTATACCACTTTTTAGCGAAATATTGGACATACCTACTTTAGTTAATGTATACTTGCACTCAGTGGAAACGGGCGAACAGCTGATCAGTAATAAATAAACGTAAGAACTAGACGATATTCCTAGGCTTGAGCAGTGGAAAGAGAAGAGTATACACTCCTTGATTGAACCCAGTAGGTTACCCAGATCGTTCTACAAGGGAGGAAGCCTAGAGCGTACAACGGCCGAAAGGTTGGGATTATAACAACAAAGACGAGGAAAATAGTTCTAATATAAAAAGTGTAAATACTAGTAAAGAAAGCCGGAGGAGACATAGGCCGAAATTTTGATTTAACAAAGATGAAGACAATGGTCCGTATAGAGATAGTATAAGTTAGTTCTCATCTAAGAATTCAAACTAAACTTTATTGCAGGTCGAATACATTTATACACACATATAAAAAGGCATACTTTGTTTGTATATTATATAATCAACCGACAAGCAACTGAAAGTCACAGTCGTTATTCCCAGGACCTGCTCCTCCGATGGAACGCAGATAAGTAATAAATGATGCGAGAGATATCTGAACGTAGGATATAACGGAATGGCAATTTGCGTGATCAGTCGAATCTGAGGTGGGTATTTGCCTGTGGGGAATATGTTCCGTAGACAGGCTTGCCTTTTAACGGTCCGAGTATGAAAGGTTAAATTCGTGATCAGTCGGCTGTACGATCGGCCTGCGTGTTGCAATTAAGCATACAAGATTAAAGAACTTATCGTTCGGACAAGTTTAAGGAACAAACAATGTATAAAGAAAGCATTCATGCCTTTCGTTTCTCCTTTTCTGACAGCACTACTTTGTTCAATATATTCACTTTTCAAATAGCAGTTTATTCACTCTCATTATTCATTTTATCTTTGACTCTAATTTTATTTTATTTTTTTTATGCCGTTCATTGCTCGGCTAAGTCTGCTACACATATTTCTGTTTGTTCGGAGTGTGGCGGATCAAAACTTAATTCCAACTTTTATAAATCTCTCTGGTATTCTGGTTTTTTGTTTCTTCGTATTTTCAGTTTCTACATAATTTTTTCCCGCCCTGTCGGCTGGGGCTTCGGAATACGCCGACTACACCTCTGCAGAGCGGTAAGATACACACACACAAATGAGGCGTCCTGGGTAAGACGATAAACTACGAACAGCAAGGACTGGTCAGGCGTTTTGTGAGGAGCATGGAACCACATCTTAATTGCTGGTGTTCCCACGTCTACTCTGACCAGAGTTGGTAGCACCTGTTAGGGTCCCAGCTATGGCCAAATAGTTGGTTTGGTTTATTTTGTTTTACGGCATATCAACCTCAATGGGTTATGTAATGCCGACAACATTTTTAGGATAGATTCGTATGACTAGAATATGTATTCTTTAGTTTAGATTAGTTTGGTTTATTTTGTTTTACAGCATATCAACCTGAATGGGTTATTTAATACTAATTAATTTTTTTTTATTGATGGTAATATTTTGTTTTGTCACAAATCTGCTTCTAGTAATATTTTTTCCTTCAAAATTGTATTTCTGGCAATAATTTATTTTCAAAAAGTATTGCCGGTAATAGTTAACTATTTGCCCATAGCTGGGATCCTAATAGGTGCTACCACACCAGCAATTAAGATAGGTACCTCCACGAAATCGCTAAAAAATGGCATAGCATGATGAAAAAGACGCCAAACTTGACTAAAACAAAATTTTATCGTCTAAATGCTTATGTTATCATGAAGAGGAAAGACCAAAGTTTTTTTTCATTATTTTTTAAAAATTTTCCTTTTTAGAACATTCTAAATTTTGATTAAATTCTACATAATCAACACTTACTACTTACGTCCATACAACATCTTCATTCTGTAAACTTCTAACTTAAGTGGCTCTTTCGCCTTTTACTGGATAAATATTTTTTTTTTAACAAAATGCACACCGTCGGGTGTTCTGATGGACAATACTGAGTACGCTAAATATCTATTGGTTATTACAGAAATCAAAACACGTTGTGATAATGTATGATAATAGATAAAATAGCTGTCACGTCACCTCTATGGTCATCACTATAATAATATGTGGTAAAAATGTCAGCTGAAATCATGTTCTTTTGTTACTTCATCTGCTTTCAATGGATCGAATTAAATGACAAAGAATTACAAAATATCAAATCGCTGTTCATAATTGAATTGTTAGGCAGAAATGTTTAGTATTAACAGACACTCATCTAAGATCCATTCAGATCAATAACATAACCATTCGCCCACACCCTCATCGAACCGATCAGTCTACTGCTCACAACTTGATTATTCGCGCCATTATTTTCAGACGTCATTATCAAAGAGATTTCTATGCGGGTAACGTTAGACACTATTATGCCGAATTGTCCTTGTGCCACTTCTCGTAGCTCTTACACATTGTAAACCATAGCACTAGGAGCATTTAATTAAGTAATGAGTGCTTTCCGGTTTAGAGAACCAATTGTAATGACGAATCTTAACGACTGCTAATAAATTCTAGTCTAATCAATATTTATCAACTAACATATCTTTGTTTTACACGGCAGCGTGCAGTAGATTAATGGGGAAATATTGATCTCCAGGACAATGACATACCACATACAGCAAGAAAATGAGGAAAAAATGATTTCGAACGAATTCTAAAAGCATTTTCTAGATTCCTTCTCAAAGGGACGCGTTTCCTGATCACCGCCGTAACGAGCGGTGAGGAACTGGACCTGCCAATGATCAGATTGGTTTATGAATTGATTTTTTTTCTACGGCTTATCAACCCTTGCAAGTATCTCTTGAATCCTGTTATTTTTCTTTGTTCAGTTTCTGCATAATATTTTTTTTGCGATTTCCTTTGACTTTCAATCGCTTTGCTAAAGTACTTTACAAGGGCATGTTTTGCAGATGACTATTGTATCGATTTTACAAAGTGGGACAAAACGAATGTCTTTCCGAAAGCAACGTTGATCAAATCCGGAATCATAAACCAGTTTCCTACGACTCATCAAACCTTCGGAGGTTATTTAAAGCCAGAAAAATAGTTTTAGATTGGAAGATTTGTTTTTTGTTAGATAATGATTTAGTGATACAAATCATGCTAATTAAATCATAGCTAAGGGGGAGAAGAGCTGAATTCATACCTTTCCGCGTATGTGTATACAACGAACCCAACGAGATTTGAACCTTTGCTCTCTGATTAACAGTTCAGAGTCATTATCCATTAGAGCATCTGGTATTCCCAAGCCGTCACCTATCGAGGTACTGACCAGATATGCCAGTCCTAGTTTTTCAATTACATACAGCGTAAATACGATTTCGAAACTCGTATCTCCGACTAGCAACGATATCACCTGACAAGAGTTGGTTTATCCAGGCTGTTATCATTGACAGTGGCACATATCATCCGATATCGATCATTGCATATCAAGCCAATATGGCTGTCTGTTGAGATATCTATGTAACCGGAGAGCTGGTGCTGCCTTATCTGGCGTCTTTTTTTTTTTTGGTCAGTGAGATTTGTTTCTCTTGGTGTAGCATATTTTCACTTGTCTGGTTACGTTAAGTCGGCGAGGAAATAACATCACACGAGAATAAATGTCCAGGTTACGGCAGCGTGTAAGCCGCTCCACTACATTAAGGAACTTGCTCATCGAATGGATTAGTAAATTAGACAAATAATCAAAAGATGCATACGCTTTACTGCCTCAATATAGTGGCACTGCATAAACCCACACATTGGCATCAAATTGTGAATTTTAAATGAGTGTTAACATTTCGTATTTACAACATTGGTTCCTGTTTAGTTGAACATTCTAACATTCGTTCCTGGCAAGTAATTCCTTATATAATGAATGATAATATTTTATATTCTTTTATTCGTAACAAAATATCGTCAAACCAAAAAGACATGACCACCGCGGGTATGTATAGTTGCACAGTATTTTGAAAACTGTTTTCCTCCCTTTTCGTAACGATATAAATTTTAAAATTAAATTTTGTTATTTTAATTATTCCTATGATTTTGTACACAAACTATCAAAACAATTGTAAATTTTATAAGTTAGCGGTTACGAATATTAACATTAAATTTAACATGCATATGTGGGAACACTTTCGTACAAAACTAACTCTGGTCACCAGAAATAGTTTCTCAAGATGCAATAATCTTTACAAATCAATTATTTAAACTGTACAGATTTCTTAACTTCTGTTTCTATCTTGCATATTGACCACCCTAAGATTAGATTTAAAGTTTTGGTTCGTGTATTTGCTGTTGGAGTAATCGCTAGATCAGGTAGAATAGTAGAAACAGATTGAGCAAATACCGAGCAGTAGTTAAAAAATACCACTAGATCTTGATAGCAGAATGAGAATAATCTAATCCTATAGATTAAATTACGTGATAAGTCTAAAATTCCTACAGGGTTGCCTGGATCGATAGAAATCTTAAGACCCGAGAACACAATGGCAATAATAGCAACTAAGATAATGATATTAGTCCGAATGTAAATAAGCTTAGAACACCAGGAAATGGTCTACTTTGCCTAGTGTAGCACAAGGCTACAAAGGTGAGGCAAACAATGGGGATTAGGTTTTGATGGTATAATTGGAAACAACTTGTTTGGTTTGCTTATTTAACATCTAATAAAAGTCTTATAGAACAAGACCGATAAATTAATCGAACGGTAGATAGAGGTCCAGTGT
>OZ038486.1:50022990-50060490 GCA_964036315.1 Acanthosepion esculentum
CTTTCAAAAGTGGTTCAACATTTCGCAAGCACTTCCTCCGAGTCAGACCCCTCCCATAGAAGAAAACATTACTAAGGGCTCTGTGCACGTCATCCAGTGTATCTGGCCTACTGAATCCAGTGACTTGACCCCAAAAATTGTGAGTTCAGTATCTGGCTAGTGCAGTGGTGAACAAAGAGTTGGAAAGTTGTTTAAGGAAGATAACAGAGATCCGGAAGGGGAATGACATTTAGTACAATCTACCTCAGTAAAGGGTTAAGTTTGAAATCCAAATCGCCTGAAGAAGGCCGGCGCATACAACGGCTGAAACCGTCGTGAATATAGCAACAGAGATGAGGTCAACTGTCCGAACAAAATAAATAATGTAAATAATCACAAGATTTCATCTCAGAAATTTATAGACAGATAATGTATATGGACATTCATACTAACAAAATTCGACACTATATATATATATATATATATATATATATAGCATTAAGCGATACAAAAAATTCAACATATTTCATAAAGATTAAATGCGTGGAAAGAAACGTATGTAAAAAAAATCATACAAATATTTATTAGAATAAAAACATTTAAAAATAATCCCATTCTTTTCTGAATATGTCCTGAAAGTATCATTGAAATCTGACACTTATATTTTCTAAGAATTTCTCAATGTAATTTTCACCGCAAAAGTCTTTCATATTTCAGTTATGGTCACGCACTGACGTTAGAAAAAAAAATATAACCAAATTTCCAAGTTTCTATAGAGGATTTCATAAAATTATGTGAAATAGTCTTTGATATCACATCTTAAGAAAGGATTTGACAAAGTTCGTTTTTATGATTTTGAGTATTTTCTTTTCATCATGCAGGATGTACTTTGATAGAAATGAAAACAATGAAATGCCGACTGTCCTGGTAATGAATGCGTCAAAAAGAATGGAACTTCGCCCGCGTGAAGGTATGCCACTTAAACGTGAGGGGGATCTGGCTCATGTTGTAATCTTCCGTTAGTGGATCAGTTACTAAGAGGACTTAATCTAAAGGCTTAGTAGAAATATTACAAAACAAGTTAATTTTGTACAAAGACCTATAATGTTTGAAGATTTATATATTTTTATACTTGAAAAAGTTTTAATAACATCACTAGCCTTACATGAACAAAGTTCTTAGTGTGTGGGATGTGCTTATCAATATATTTTTTGTATTTTTCTTAAGCTGGGATTTATTCAATGTATTGTGTTCCTTTTTATCAAACCAAGCACTTACTATGACTCATAACTGTCAGGTTTTTAATTTCCACTCTTTTTCTATCTTGGTTTCTAGGCATTTATATTTCGTTATTATTAAAAAAATATTGTCATTCTTGTTAAGAATATTGCTATTCTGGGTAATGTTTTTTTATTTTTGTTAATATTATTAAGAATATTGTTTTTCTTATTGTTAAGAATATTGTTATTAAGAATAGTATTAGTTATTGTTAAAAATATTTTCCTTATGCAACTGCAAAATGATCAAATTACAAATCTAATTTTCTAGTCCATTTAAAATTAGGTATGTCCAATTTTGACCTTTTTAGCGTTTCTTTTTAGTTGTTTTTTTTGTCAGTTGAAAGACACATTAATTTCGAAATTCTTGTAAAAATTAACTACTTGTTGGATTTTAATGAAAACTTCAGAACTTATTCAGAAATGAATGAACTTATTTTAGAAATGTTTGTCTCTTTGAAAGTCATGGTATAAATATTTTTTTTATATCTGTTACCCCCCTCGAACTTAATTTTATGAAAACACAAAAAAAAATTTATTTGCAACCTGAATTTTTTTTTTTTAATTAAATGCACAAAACTCTGAAAAATCTAAATCATCGGGTTTTTTGTTAAAAAAATGTCCGAAATTGTCCAAACTTTTACCTCAATTGTAAAAATACAAAACCCAATAAAACTAAGACAATATTTAATTAAGAAAGTTTTTAATGGCTTTTCTGAATAATATATACGAAGGTAATTATTATCTGAAAGAAAAAATTTTTTTTGATGAACAATGAATTTTTACATTAATTTTCTTTTTTTTTTCAATTTTAAGTACACAATATGACAAAAGGTTGTTATATATTTATACATTAAGTTCTTTCTGCAACCTTATGGAAATGATATATTATGTTCTCTACTTTTTAAAGATCATAAATTTGAAAGCTTATTAAAATTTGACAACCATAATTATTTTTAAAATAATTTTTAATATTCCAAAATTGTATTTAAAATCGTCTACAACGAAAGTACGGATGCACATTGTTGAAATAATGTCACATGAGTAGTTTCCTTTGATAGAAGCAAGTTTTCTTTTTTACTTCAGAAATGGCTTTGATTCATTCAGTAACAAGAAAACAACGCTTGTCAAGTTTTCTGAATATCGTCGTATTATTTTCAATTTTTTTCTTTTTCTATTCAAATATAATCGAATAGTGGGATAAAAGAAAATATCGACTATTTACAATTACAAAAAAAAAAAACGCCCTTGGAAGTCCACCCAAATTTTCAAGTTTGAAATCGAATGCATAAATTCATTGTACATTACTTTGGAATTATTATCCACACGACAAATTATCAATTAAAACGATTTTTGGAGTTTAAATTTTCTGGAGTTAGCTCGCTACTACTCAAACTAAAAAATACTTATTGAGTCAAAACAAAACCAACATAGCATGTTAATTTTATTAATAAAATAAAACTCATATTACTGCCATATAATTATTAATAAATAGAAAATAATCTGCCTTAATAAAAAAGAAATAAAATCTCATTTCATTAAGTTAACCCGTGGTGTTTCATGTAATTTTTATATTCTCCGAAAAATATTTCATGACTGAAATAATAAACCTCAATTTAAAAAAATGTATTTTTTTTACTGTTTTATTTTTACTTGTAAAATTTGATTTTCTTTCATAATTTAAATGTTATTTTCAGTGCAGAATTCTTCCTCAAACGTAAGGTAAAAAAAAAAAAAAAAAAATTTGAAAGTGAATTTTTAAAAAAAAAAATCTACTAACCAGATTCACTTAAAATTAGAACGAATTACATCACTTTGGCGCTACCATCCAATAAATTTCCGTGCAGTAAGTTGTGAATATATTGACGTACATCAATTAACGCCTGTCAATTCCTTAAAAAAGGAACGACTACGGTTGGAAATATCTCTTAAAAAGATTTCTGCTAAAAATGTAAGTAATGTTTCTTTCAAATTACATTAAGTATACTTTAATCATTCTAAATTTCCTAAGATAACAAAAGAAAAAGGTGTAATTGATTTTTCATGATTTTTTAACTAACAAACTATGATCTTTCCGACAGAAATGTCGATAAGTTCGATTTTACGAAATTTTTTGACTCGAAAAAAAAACAAGATTTTTTAATAAGATTTTTAACATTTATAGGAAGGATTAAAAAATCTGAGAAAATATTCAGAAAATATTTTGGTCTTTCCTCTTTAATAACAACATAAATATTTAAACGTTAAAAATTGTTTTATCAATTTGGGGACCTTTTGTCGTCAAGGTATACCACTTTTTAGCGAAATATTGGACATACCTATTTAAAATGCTTTATTTATTACAAAATATAGTCAGCTGACGCGATCTTTTCAGAGACGTTAACTCTCTCGACACTTGTCCATTTCAATTTCCTTCGAATTGAGGATGTCCGATTGCATGTGCGCATGTCTAATACAATAACAAACCTAGAACTATCTCTACCAAAAAAGTTAGTTTTTAATAATTTCCGGAAAGTTCAATAAAATTTTATCTTGATTTTTAGAGCTTAAAACAACTATCGTTGTTTTTTGCCGAGAAATTAATGACGTTTTTCGTCGGCTTTCATTTGTGGCATTCTTTTTACCTGTATTCATTTCTCGTAACCACTATTATTTAATTTAAACAACATTTCTCTATGATGTCTATATAAATTCATTTGAAATTAGAGTAGAGAACCTAGATATAAGATAATTATTTCGAAAGTATTTACACAAAAAGTGTAATTTGAATCAGTTTATATACATTAAATTAAGCGCCCGGGATGATGTTGATGGTTGTTGTATTACAACTTCCTTTTCATTTTCCTCAGCAGAACAAGAGTAATTTTCTTGAGATTCAAATAGTTTTTCTTTTCCGTATATTTGCTTGAAGGTTTCTTGAAAGCAACTCTGCTAATTAAATGCTACCTTTGTAGAATAAGTTCTAATCGATGTAGTCGATGCTTTTGTGCCTGGTGAATTTTTCAGTTTGTCAGCCTGACATAAATATACTACTTGATATATATTATAGATAAACAACTTCAGGACGCCTGATATGAACGTATCCTTTATCCTTTCAGCTTTCATTATCTTATCGACAAAGACTAATGTGCGTTTGATTTAATTCAAGTGACAGGAAAGATGTCCTAAGGTGTAGAAACTTCGTGCAATAACCTTAGCGAAACTCTTGTGGAAAGGTGAAAAATGATGGAATTCAACTGTAATCTTGCGACGAAAATATGAAAAATATTATTTCGTCTTCACCACGAAAAAATTATAGATATTAGTTCCAGTCTAACCCATCTGATTGAAGGGTGGTCAAAATTTTCATGTGCTCATATATATATATATGAAAAATGGACATTTCCATCGTTTTCAGCGTATGAGTGTCTTTCAGTTCAGTTTCTATTTTTCGTATGAGACAACAATCCTGCACGAGATTTGCAAACAAATTCACTCGAGGAGATACTGAAGGGTTGACCGTTATAAGGGTTGTGTAATTCTTAATTCTCACAGATCACTGAAACGATTCTTTTCAAAGTTATACCTCGGTAGCAGGTATTTCTTCAGTTTGCTTGGTTTTCAACAGCAAGTTCGAATTCTTCTATAGGGACGTTTGACGCTATTAAATTGGATTTAAGTTTATACTGAAGCGTAACCAAGAACGGCCTACGTTACGTTTACCATGAAAAATTTGGCTCTACATGAGGATTTTCGGCTTCCGATCGTCACTGATGACATGATCAGACCATCTGAACTGTGGTTGCATCAGAAAGGATTCAATAATGAAAAGATCAGGGTTAGAAATATTTTCCTGTCGTGTATAACCGTATATTGAACGAAGTCAGCGTTTATGAAAAGCATCAATTTGATTGGTGTGCGCCCTGTATGGCCTGCACGATTCTGACCCATAAAGAAGTGTGGTGAGAATATATATATATATATATATATTATGAAAATGCTAAAACATTTAGTCGAAAGCTGTATTTTTTTTCTTCCTTCGTTATGAGCTTGTTCTCTTTCGAAGCTGACTGGACGTTTTACCGAAACAGTTTTAACTATTTTCTATCTTTACTTCTACAAGGAGAATTACTTGTAGGCAGCATATAGTGTTTTGTTGCAATTCGACAAACGATATCTACCGTGAGATTACGCCAGTTACAAGTAAGAGTTCGTTGTCATTTCTTACTTCCTGCACTGATTTTCGCTTCTAATTGGTTGACATTAGTTTTTTCTACCTTCCATTTCCCATAACACTCGGACTTAGAATCCCGACAAAGGTGTTCACATCAGTTATAATCGTAATATAAAACTGCGTGTTTTGGCTCCAGAAATACATGACAGTACAAAAAAAAACAACAAAAAACCCAAAACACCGCAGTTTTTAAAGTAAATGCTATCACTGCGACTGCAGTATATTGCGTAACTCAGATGACAGTTTCATTGTTTTTTTTACAGATTGTCAGCCTATTGCAGAATATTTAACACCAGAAATTTTTTTTTTTTTTACGTTGTAAGAATTATTTTTAGGGGATAATAATGAATAACTAATAAAAGTCCTAATTAACACATAGGTGAGGAGAATAGGCGAATGCATAACTTTCCCAAGGGTGTATACGCATCTGTGAATATAACGAGGTTTTGGAGATAATAGAAACAAAATGGAAACTTATACTTAACAGCAGCAAGAAGTTAAAATTTATGGGGTACGTAATGAAGGATGACTTAGAAAATTTGATACTTACGGGTCAGATTGAGGGAAAGAAGGACAGAGGCAAGCAGCATGCACCACTTGAGTGTGAGCAAATGAATGGTAGAACAAGGTTTGAGAGAATTAACAAAAAGACTTAAGAGTTACAAGAGACAGTATGATATCGAGGGACATGATCGCCTTCGTTTTAAAGGGACACGACACACAAGAATATAACTAACACGACTGGAATTGGAACTCGGTTCTCCGATATACAATTCCGAGCCGTTCTCGCGTATACCATCTGCGCATCCACGCTTACAGCCCATAGTATTCTCAAGCGGTCACCGATCAAGATAATGGGCCGACTGGACGTTGCTCCTCTTCGATGATTGGGCTGGAACTGGTGCTTCAATGGGATATGTCCGTAAGCCTTAAGGATTTTTACCCGAAACATCCGTTGATTTCTGAGGGAGGGATACTTTTATTTATTTTTTTTTATATAGAATAGTCATCTGTAGATAGATTGCTAACCAAGACAGATGCATTGCTTTCTTCCATTAAATAAGCCACCACCCCCTTTTTTTTTCATAAAGTGTTGTCATAGACAGATGGACATTTAACCCATAACTGAGGGACAAAGATGCGTTTATACGATTAAAAGGAGAATTTTGCAAAAATGAACTACCATAATTAGCGCTTTGCTGAATGGTTAGCCGTTAACACTGACCGTACATCATTACAGCGGTATCGTACAGAGGGCTATAAAACGATGTATCATGTTGCGTTAATTATACGCATTTTGTATAAAAAAAAAAAGGTGCATATACAGTGTAACCCGGATATAAGAGACACGGATATAAGAGACACGGATATAAGAGAAACCCGGATACAAGAGATTTTCTCTGGTCCCAAATTAGAGACTGTGTTAATAGAACAAAATAGACCAAACCCGGATATAAGAGAAACCCGGATATAAGATACTTCTTCTCCGGTCCCGACAACTTTCTTATATCCGGGTTACACTGTATAAGAAGTTTAATCTAAGTCGGTAAATCGGGCGGAGAGATATGATATTTAGTTATAGGTTAATTGCCAGTTAAAGCGGAAAAAGTGGGAATAACTTAGAGAAATTTCTGAATCTTCTTCCTACCGGCCAGCCAGCTGATAGTATTTAAAAAAAAAAAAAATTTTCTCGTACGAAAGCTGGGAAAATAAGAGGTAGCATAGAAATAACAAAAGAGGACAAAAACGAAAAGTATTATCAGTAGACAAGGACGAATATTACTGGGTCAAGTAGACGCAAATGTATAAAGTGCGAAAGATATGTAAACACTTCACAATAGAGTTAAGAAAACAGATACTGGAAGGACGGTTTGAATGTTATGCGTTTCTCTGTGTTCAGCAACTAAATCAGAAAATGGTGAACCCAATGACAGTTGAATAAAAGAAGCGTTCAGCTAAAGAAATACAATAAAATAATTAGTGATCATCATTATGATTGAAAACAAATCGCTTCTTTAGTATTCTTTCTAGATATCCTAGCAATGCCTTGGTGTTACAATCCCGTCCATTTCTAGGATGACCTCGTAAATAATGTGCTTACCTCGCGTACACACACACATTATATATATGTGTGTCATTCACAGACAGTACTGTTTCGCTGTATCACAGCACCTCAGTGCGACTAGGCTTCCGAATGCCTCAAGCCAGGATTGAAACACACCTAAGTTGGTGTCAGCCAGAGCTATCTTCACTCGGTAGAGTTACACAACTAAATCTAGCGTATTGTTTTTACAAATGTAAACAAATGCCAATGGGCCAAAGTGCTCCATTCATTTTACTGAAGAGCTTTGCATTAGTTGTTTATAGAATTAGCTTATCACTCAACAGTGCTCAATTGAAATGTATTTTCAAGAGCTATATATATATATATATATATCTCAAATGTGTGGTGCAGTTCGACGATGGTTTTTATGTTCCTGAATTAGTTCTCGATACTCAAAGTCATCAAACAAATCGTCACAAATAAGCTATTTGAGGCATTCATTTTTTTTCCTCAAATATCTGACAGAGTTAATTCACCTCTAAGGGGAGACGGATATAATAAAAAAAATTATCAAATTATTTTTCACATGGAACTTATTCAATGAATCACATGTAACTGTTTAATAGGCGACTGAAATATCCCAATAGATTCATAATTCTTTACGGCTAGTTGTATTTCCTGTGGTGATCATCGACAAACGGATGTCCCGGCAGAAAGAACGTAGCAGCTTCGTGGAAGATCATTCTGCATAACAACCGGGAACTGCTTTGTCCCATTGAGCGGAGAACCGTAATACATCTATAGTAGCGGCGCACATAGATGTCATTAGCCATCGAAAGATTCAAATGACAGTTAAAAAAAATAAGACATACCATATCGCCCATCGTGCGGGTAAAAAGGGGTGTCTCCTCAAATCCAGCATGGTATGCAGTCGACAATCAGCTACTGTGCCAAAAGCAAATCTAATGATGTGCAAACAAAAGACCCACATTTCTACGTTCAACACCAGAACACTATCCAGCGGCCTTCAGATCGGTGAACTTGCTCCCGCGGCCGTAAATTACAAGTAAAATATCCTTTGTGTCCAAGAACAGTCTCTTCCATGAAGATGTTCTGAAATATCATGACGTAGGAAAAAGGATGGTCACATCACTTATTCAGCTACAAAAAAAACAACGCCGGTTGCAGGGGTTGGTATACTGATCAGTCGTAAACCTCAAAACAACCTTGATGACATTGAATCAATAACACCGCGTATTATTGTTGCCTCATACAACGGAAACCCCCAAATCACAATTGTTTGTTGCTACAGCCCAACAAACATAGTTGAAGAATGTGAAGTGGAACCTTTCTACAATGACCTATCTCATCATAAATGTCAATATGATCGGCGGAGACTTTAATGCCAAACTGGGTAAAAATGATAGCTGCAAACACAAACAGAGATGGAATGCTGCTACATGATTTTATAACGGAGAACAAAATGGTCTGTCTAAACAAAATTTCAAAAGAGAAAAAGAAAGAAATTTACGTTTATATACGGAAACGATGTCAGATCTCAAATTGATTTCATTCTTAATAAAAATGGATTAACAGTGCGGTAAATTGTGAGCCTTTCACCTCATTCAATCCAGTGAGCTCAGACCGTCAAATTGCCACGCTACCATTCAACTTAGCCCCAGAGCCAAGAAGGCCCAAAACAGAAAAATAAAAAAGATATGACTAGTCTATACTTCGCAACAGTGACATCGCCGACCAGTTCAAGATTTCTCTTACAAACCGTTTCAACGCTCTTCAGGTCGAGAACATTGAAAACTGAAAATTCAGTATATAAAAACTTCCAGGCATCAGATGAAATAATCCCAGTGAAACCAAAAGCCTGACACCGAAACCTATGGCAAACTGAAGAGTTAATCAAGAAACGAACAGATTTGAAAAAGGCTGCCCAGATCAAAACGCAAATCTAACGAGAGAAAACGCATCCCCCATCGAATTGCTCAAGTTGCTCTCAAAGAAACATGACTTGGAACAAACAGCATGGAAAAAGCACTTTAAAGACCTGCTTGGCAAGCCTCCCACAATTACAGAGAAACCCATGCAAAGAATAATCAAACAAAAACTCGACATCAAGGAATTTTCAACTTGGAAGCACTGACAGCAGCAAAGAAGCAAATAAAGCGTGGAAAGGTTTGTGTACTTGATAATATCTCTACCGAGGTCTGGTTGACAGAGGACTTTGACAATGGGTTACTCACATTTTGAAATCAAGTTTATCAATCAGACCCCATTGAGCGCTGGACAGAAGTTTGCATGCTCCTATTTTTAAAGGGGGGCCTTGACCAAACAACAAACTATCGAGGGATAATAATCATCATAATAGCCTCCAAAATCTACAACCTGCTTTTATTGAATTGCATCAGCCCTAAGCTGGACAAAATCCCGAGGAAACCAAAACGGTTTCGGACAAAACAGATGGCCAAATTCTATCTATCCGCCGTATAATTGAGGATGTAAAATCCAAAGATTCATGGTTGTACTTGTACATGTCGATTTCTCCAAAGATTTCGACTCCATTAATAACAGCAAACCTTGAAGAGATCATGTTAGCATATGAGATCCCGCAAGAGACAGTATCAGCCATCATAGTGCTGTATAAGAACCCTCGCTTAATGGTCCGATCTCTCGATAGAGATACGGAGTTTTTCAACGTTGTCGCGGGAGTCTTGCCGGGAAATACGCTTGTCCCTTTCCTTTTCATTCTTTGTCTAGATTACGCCATGCGAACATCTGATGCTTAACACAGACCCGTGGTTCACCCTTGAAAAATCAAGAAGTTCACGTCACCCAGCCAAAACAATAACACGTAGATTACGCAGAAGACCTTGACTTCTGCCAGACACGATTGATAAGGCTACCAACCTTCTCCATCTCAACAAAATAGAGGCCAGTGTGATTGGACTCTACATTGGACTCTACAAAATAGAATTTATCATCTACAATTAAGGAGGAGAAAATAAGTTGAAAAACGGCAACAACAAAGTCCGTCCAGGAATTTGTTTACCTCGGCAGCAACATCCAGTCAACGGAGACATGAAAATCCGCAGAGTCAAGTCCTGGGGTGTCCTAGCTGATCTGAGCACCATCTCGAAGCTCTTCCTCCCTGACAATCATAAGAGGCACATTTTTAAGGCCACGATAGAATCTGGTTTGGTCTACAACTCAACAACATTGACACTGCCGAAACACCAAGAAGCATCACTTGACGGAGCATGCACAAGGATGTTACGAGTTGCATTGGACATCAGCTGGAAAAATCACCCAACAAAGAAACGCCTGTATGGACACCTTCCTCCTATCTCAGTTTCGCTAAGAGGTTGAAGGCTTGGGCTAGGTGGTCACTCCTGGAGAATCAAGTCAATACTTGTGAGTGACACCCTCCTATGGGGACACCCTCCTATGGAACCATTGCGCGGCAAAAGATCGGTTGGAAAACCTCATCACACCTAAATTGACCAACTTGTAGATGACTCGGGAAGCCATCTGGATGACATGACCACAGCGATGTCTAACAGATGGCTGGAGGGAACGCGTCAGGAGGATCCTAGAATTCTCGACCTGATGATTTATCTTCAGTGCTATAGATATTCTAGCGTTCATTTATTGAACAATGTTGCGTTGGCTGCTGTTAGATCTTGTGGGTTGATATGCCAAACGCTTATAGACACTAAAGCCATGAACTCTGCAAAGTCTTGTTCATCTATTAATGAAAATTTTCTTACAGTATGAATATGCCTGAGAAAAAACAAACAAACTGAACAGTGAAACTTATTTCGATTTCATTTCACCTACCCGAATAATATTTGGAACGTGTATTAAAAATATTGCATGGTTTATGTTTTTATAACATCAACTGGCATTCTCATATTTCAAACTTTGAATATGTTGTGGCAAAAAAACGTGTGATGATATGGAGAGAAAAATAGGGTCAGACATTTGAGTGTTTTTATGGAATTTCCCAGTTAATCTTCACCACTAAAAGCTTTTACGAATCTCTGCAAATTGCATACCACAATAGGGAAATTTAAAATTGAAGTATGAAGATTTTTTAAATTTATTGTAGACAGGATCTAGATCTGTCATTAGTTAACGAGGATTGTTCAGTGTTAGGGTTCAATGAGAAAATTTCAAAATTTAAGGATTCCAGTTTAGGTGCTATTACACTTTCGCACTTCCCACTTATAATATTTTGCCGCAATGTAATTATTTCCCTATGAATTCTTTTCCTGTTTGCTACACGTGGCTGTCCTTTTTGCACTGCTCAGATACATCTCTTCACGTACTTTAATGTTCATTTCAAACCAAGTACTATGGCTGGTGCTCAACGCGTTCCCTTGCGCGATATTGGGGTGGTGCGAAGGTGTAATAGCGCTCCAGTTTGAGCACCAGTAAAGAACGAGGAAAGAAACGAGAGGTGTGGGGAAGAAGGATATTGAAAAGAAAAAAATATATAAAGCAGAATAACAAAAAAAAAATAAGGAAAAAAAGAGGCGATAAATAAATATATAACGACATTTTAACAGCATGGCTAATCGGTTGATTTCATTTTTTTACGTAAAGGAAATAAGTGGAAGACGTTAAGTTACATAAAAAGTTAATTATTTATTATCACATTGTATGGAGCAAGGATTATATTATAGAAGTTTTATGATGGTTTAAAAATATTTTTAAGCTGTTAAAATCTTGTACGAATCGTAAATTACAAACTGAATATGCAAATTAACGATGGGAAAATCTCGTTGCTAAATTTACCGTGGGCAGAAAATTGGATCTATAATGTAGGTGGGATTAATTGTTAAAGAATATGCAAGAGATAAAACTATAGCAGTTTAAACATTTTAGGTTTGAAAATATGGTATTTTACTATTTCTCCAGTTTCATCACCGACTATTATTTTATGCTCTTTAAGTAGTCAACTGGACAATGACCGTGAAGTAAGAGTGGAATCGATCATGCGCATTAGATCAATAAGGGAGACAACTCTAATTGTAAAAGAATTTCCTAAAATATTGTGGTGACTAAAAGAAGAACAAGGTATTGTACTCACCGAGGGTAGGTCGGGAGGGGAGGGTAGGTCGGGAGGGGAAAGTATGTGCTCTGGCGGCGTCGTCGTCTAAGATAGTAATTTCTCCCGAACGAACCAGGGCCAAAGGATTGACGAATTTTATAGACGCTCTGGCCTCGTCGTATGACGTTGAACGAGACCTTGAGAGTTTAAAAGGTGCTACTTTCAGAACTGACCCTGACAATTACCATGAAAGTATTTATAGAAAGCCACAGGGAGGAAGCCTTCCGGCGGTGATCAGAGTCTGAAGCTGAGACGCCATATCAGAACCAGTAATATTACTGATTCTTCTTTGAATCATATCGAGGAGCTCTAGATAAAAAGTAAGAGCACCGAACCATATATGGCAGTAATAGTCTAAACTTGGACGAATGGTAGACATATAGATATTTTGAAAAGTACGTTATTAATATTCACCAATGAATAACAAGTTTGAAGATTTTATTGGAAAATATATATTGTTGTTTAAAATAAATGCGTTTTTTCATCATTCGGCTACAGATTTACCGATGTAGACTTGTAAATAAGAGATTCTCATTTAAAGTATTATGAAAAGTCGGAAATACACCAGCAGGTGTAAGTACAATTGCCAAATGAAATCATTTCTGGCATCTCTTATTCCCTTTAGCATTCAACACGCTCAAACCTACCAAATGAATTGTGATGACTAAAAGAACAAGGTATTGTACTCAACGAGACCTAGAATCTCGTTGAACGAGACCTTGAGAGATTAAAAGATGCTACTTTCAGTCGCAAATTTAGTTTTGTTTTTCTCTACAGTTCCTTTGTAGATCTCGCTTTGCGCAGAGGAGAGTACCCACTGTTACTAGTCATTTGACTTTTGTTACCGTTACAAGGAAGACTTCGCTTCCCCGCCCCCTCCCTTACTCGTCGGTGAGATAATCCCGACAATATAGGTAAACAACGACATTTACATGTTCTAAATACTTATATACACGAGTCAACATTTTTCCCCTTAAAACTATACTCTATGTAGGTGAACATAATTGACGCTTTGATAAATAAAATGAAAATAGGGACAAATGAAATATTGAAATATCGTTATTGAATTAATTTGTTTTAAAAGAAAAATGAAATGATTTTATATTCGTGATCATGGTTGAACTCCTCACAAAAGAAACGTTTTATTTCCAATGGCATAGGCATCAATATTAAAAATAAATACCATCTAGAAATAAAAAATGAAAGTTTGAAAAAGCAATTTCTTAGATAAGGACGATAAGAAAGAGTCTCTAATACGAGTCAAGTAGATGGACATTAGCAACATTACTAGCAAAAGTTGTCATACTGAGATCAATACTATATTTTAGCTAGGAATAAGCGTACACCCAAGGAATAACTGTATGGGAACCTACCAAATATTACGTATACAATGTAAAATGCGAGTTCGATCGTGTTGCCATTTTAGAAGTAAACCAAGTTGTACGCCAACGTAGACAGGAACAAAAATTTGAGGAAATTTCAAGAGACACAAAAAGTAAGAAATAACAAAAAACAACTTCATTGATCCACTCAGACGACACCAGAATCAGAAAGGGAAAATTCCGTAGTGATATGGATGAAAGAAATGGCTGAAAAAGGAGAAAGAATTGTTCGTTTGAAGACAAACATACAGAGAGCTCGATAGAACACTAAAAGAACATATGTACCAATGATATCTATCGATTTATGTAGGTTTGCCTAAGGAGTCGTGTATTTTCTTCTAGTTAAGACCTACTACTAGAATTCTGATAGTTGAATTTTACTATCTCATCTTAAAGTTCAATAACACCCATATCTTCTCCACTGAGTGTTCTGGATAAAAACTGATAGAAATTCTTTTTTTTTTACTTGTAAAATCTCCATGTTAAATACATTTTTGGCGCTATTACACTTTCGCGCACAGACCCCACCCCTCGACACTGTCAACCGCACGAGTTTTTTCTCTTCAGTTCTTTTTCAGTTTTAAAAAAAAAATACGAATAGATTTCCCTACTTTGTTTCATAATTTGTAGATTTTAATTTTAAATAATACATTTCATTATCATTTTGACTTTCTTTTCAGAAACTTGACAGCAGAAACATTTCATTTACAGAAGCTTTTTAAAACCATTGCTAATGTTTGTAAATTAAATTTATTAAATAATTGCAACAATCCAACTGTTATTTTAAATTAATTTTATGAAGTTAAACTGTTTACAAAAACGGTTTTAAAAATAAGTTTTCATTTTATAAATTTGTCTGGTCGTATTTTACTTGGTGGGGGGGGGGGTAATAGCACCCATTTTTTTTTTTTTTTTTTTAGTTCTGTATACATATTCCGATATTTTCTTTTAGTCAAAACTCAAAAGGTTCCGTGTTCATTTCTTCTGTTTAGAGAACAAGCATTAAAATAGTTTTGAACTAATTACCTCGGTGGAAACCATTGTTTTGCCACTTAATTGACTACGGAAGAAAGCACATTTGTCATTGAAATTTCGGAAAGATTAATAGAGTAAATCTACTGTCTTCTATTTTTGGCGATATCAGTTAGGATATCCTCCCGCGAATTCTTGTATAGCTAAAAGCTACTCACATGAGAGGAATGGAAGCTGTTTAAAAATTAAATGGTTTCGTAACAAATGATCGGTACTGAGTACGGACGTTAAAATTCAAGAATAGTCAAATAGATAATTAATCATTTATTACTGGAGACAAAGCCATACAAGATTGTCGGTGTGGTACGGTGCTCCTGAACTGAAGCTTTAGTTTTGAAATATATCTGGGAAGAAAATGTGGCAGTTTCTTAGAACTAATAAGAAACAACACCACTGGTGCAAATGGCTGCTATTCACCTCCTGCAAGAAAAGTTCTAAATCTTAAACAGTCAGAGAATAAAGTAAAATTCTTACCTTTTAATGGCCAGCAAATTCCCTTGTTCTCTTCGATGGTTTTGGTATCCAAGTCCGAAGGAAAATTTGAGAATACTCACAGTAACAGTTAGTAGAAAAATAGTTAAAAACACAGTGGTTAGTAATGAATAAAAATACAAAAGATAATACGATTAGTAGAAATAACAACCCTGTCTGGATGAGGTTCAAGAGTGGAAAATATTACGATGACAATAGTAATTTGCGAAGTTAAAATATGAAAAGGTTTTATTTTATGATGGGTAGACCACAACTGATGAAAATTTAAGTTTCCATCAACATTTTCCCCCTCGTCTTCTTCCAGGCTGGAGTTGTTTAACTTATTGTTAGTTTTTGAAACAAAATGAATAGTGAGATCAATATTCAGATGGCATCACGAATTCTTCTTGCAAATTTATTAAAAATCAATCGGTGGATTTTCTTTTTTTTTCTCTCAAGATAAGTCCTCTATTTCAAATTGTATGGCGAACTCACATCATAGACGTAACTATTATTTATATAATTAGCAGATGCAATACTTTCCACATCAATAATTTTGATCCTTAAAAGAATCAATTGCCAAACGAAGACATTAACATAGTTATTGCAAGTATATCATTTTTTTTTATTTGTGAATATTAAATAAATATTAATGGCGCATAATATTACTACAATTAAATATTTGCGTTATACACAATACGAAATTAAAGAAATCCAAGGAAAGTAACCAGAAAGAAATCAAGCGACTTACCCGACAAAGAGGGAAAACAAGCGGGAAAATTCAAAGACCTTAAATAGGCAGACGTAAGCCGCAGTAACTGTAAAGCCAATTTTCATTGGTTGAATTCCAACTAATCACATTTAACTAATTCGAACGACAAAGGCCGTGAAGCTGAACAGAAGGTGTTTGCTTGTTATTTAGTGTGAGAGTCTGAAAATAGGCAATGACATCAGAAATAAATATAATCGATGACATGGGGCGCGTTTTGTAGGACCCCCTTGAGAGGATGAGGTATTATGGTGTATGGAGGATTGATTGGTGACGGACGAGTTTTTATGGTGAATGTGGAAATTAAGTTCCTCTCCGAGATGGCTAAAAAAAGAGCATAGTATGATAAAAAGGACGCCAAACTTGACAAAAACAAAATTTTATCGTCTAAATGTTTATGTTATTATTAAGAGGAAACATCAAAGTATTTTGGGGGGAATTTTCTTTACATTTTTTATTCGTTCCTAGCACGTCCGGAATTTTCGTTAAAAATCTTGTTTTTTTCAGTCAGCAAAATTGACATTTTTTTCCATTTTATAAAAAAAACGAAAATCTCAAGTTGAAATTCTTTTAAATATCAATTATCATTTTTTCAAAATTTATTTTAAGAAAATCAGAAATTATAATGTTTATTTAAAATATTTTGAACCAAGCTTAACTTAGCTTCTGCACCGAAAAGATGTAATTTGAAAATAAAACAAAACAGGTCATAAACTTTCGCGTCACTTGACACGTGACAAAAGACATTTTCCTGACGTTTAGATAGCTCACGTGAGGGTAATTCTTTCTACGGATGGAGAGAAGTGAAGTTATTTAGATTTAAGTGAACAAATTATTTACCTCGTTATTTTTAAGGAAATCTTTCAGCGCTCTAATTTTTTTGTACTTAGCTTTCACCTTTACGTTTACGATGCTTTATGGAAAATAACTTCAGAATTATGTACAGCATATCTGTAGTCGAAGGCATAAATTACTTTCTAAATATTTAGATTTCGGCATTAAATAGTTCACGAAGTTTGATAAGCCGTTAAACAAAATCAACCAACTATATAGCCAAATAAAATAACAACCTTGAAGGGATATACTCATACCAATTTACTATGTTGAAATTGCATAGAAAGCTCTTTAATCGTTAGAATATGCACAGTAATTTTGCCTCCAATTTTTGAAATATTTTATATTTGCCAAAACTTCTATTATCTCAATGTGGGATATTTAATGACAAAAATAATATAAACACAAACAGAATGAAAGAGAAGCTAAATGACATTGGATAGAATGTGCGCACCAAATCAAGCTCCGCATTCTTACTACATCCACCATGATATCTCAATTTCTCTATAAAAGATCTAACTAGTCCCCAATGTACAATTCTTGTCTGTGGGGATGGGTAATCAAACAACAATCATAGCGAAGTGCTCATCCGAACAATTACCATGAAAGTGTTCACAGAAACGACACAGAGAGGCAATCTTATGGCCGTGGCAAAGTGACTGAAGCCGAGCTGCCAGCTTTGGCCAATAATATTCCTAATTCTTCTTTGGATTTTATCAAGGAGTAATATTCTAAGCGTGAACGAATGGTATAGATATGTAAGATAGATGCTGGAGAAAAAAAATTGTCTCGCGCGACAGTAAACCAACTTTCTTAGCAGCTGATTTTATATATGTGCGTAATTCAAATGTTGTATATTTTCTGTTTGAAAAATGTTCCAATTTCTCACAGAAGGACTTGTAAATCTTATTCACACCATCAGTAAGAAAGCGGAGAGACTTCTTTTTTATCAGTATATTTCTTTTTACATGATGACAGTTCTTTCCGTACCATCTGTAATCACGTGCAATTCGTTCATACGTTTAGCGTTGAATTATTCTTTATTTACGCTTCGGTCGAATCAGCATCTTGTCACGTCTTTGGTTTTGAAGCAAATCTCTGTAAAGAAACTAAAAATGTTCAAGGAATGTACGTCTAAAGACTATAATAATAGAGGTTATATTTACACACACACACACACACACACACAAATAAACACACACCTGCGCGCACACATACACATATATATATATACACAAACATATATATATATATATATATATAAATGATAGGAAATCATTTTTAATCATATATATATATATATATATATATATATATATATATGCTATAGGAAATCGTTTGACCCTTAACGCTTGACGATATCGAAAAATTGAAACCAAAGTAGAGTGATTCGCTGACCGCCTAACTTTCATATATATATATATATATATATATATATATATATATATATATATACACATTATAATTTTTATATTATTTTTAATATCTATATTAGGGTAGTGTAAAAAAACAGATAATACAATTTGTAAATAAAAATATTGAACAAACAGATATCATGGAAAAAAAATAAAATTCAATAACAAGAAATAAGACTAAAAATATCCGTACTGTTTGAAAATAACTAATCAGCACTGCAATGACTAGCCAAAAGGAAAAACAACGACAGAGTAACTTAAGGTTAAAAGTAAAAGTGCTCAATACACTTGGTAGAACAAAAATTAAAATATATATATATATATATATATATATATATATATATATATATATATATATTTGGTCATCAATCCCTTTCTAATACACTGTCAGGCACTCCCGTTATTTTTTGCTTTCCAGTTGTGACAATAATAGATGTATGTTTTTCTAACCTCTTCTGTGGAGAAACGGTGCAAATAATTGCGCCGCTTTCTTCTAACCTGTTAAAAATTTCCAAAGATGTTGGTTGATTCACTGCAAATGCGGGGCATATTATTGAGAGGTAGATATATTTTTAATTCACAAATACTCATCAAAAACATAAACATAAAACTAAAATCTCCCCAGAAATTGTTAGCCGCTTGCAACACACATGTACCCCTTTTGCAACAATTCAGGGAACATCTACACACTACGGGTGTAGCTATCAGCCTAACCCGAGGAGAATTATAAATGTCAAACTTAGAAAATGACACTTAAAAAAAACGAACAAAACAGCCTAATCCAACAATTTACCCCCGCTAGGTTGATAATATGTTCACGTTAACTTACAATACAGACTGCGTCTGAAAACAATAGGTTTGAAGATTGGAGATACCAAACCCAAGCAAGTACAATAATTTAAATATCTAGGAAGTGTTTTAACAGAGGACAGAAAGTGCGACACAGAAATCTGAAGATGTATTGTGATTCCGAAAGATGCGTTTCAAAATCTAAGCAAAGTATTAAGAAGCAGGAAAAATTTCATTAACAACAAAGAAATGTATAATTAACGGTGAGGTAATATCATTTCTCTTATATAGCCGTGAATGTTCGACAATCTCCTCACAAATGAAATAGATGAAGCAACACATAATGCCAGTATTAAGCCGATAATTAATACTATTTTTTAGAAACCGATAAGACACGATTTTAATAAACCAGTAATTAATAGTTTTTTTTTCCAGGAAACTATAATTAATACCAGATTAATTTTAAAACTACTTATTAACAGCAGGTTTTTATTTTTTATAAGTCGATAGTATTTACTAGATTGTTTATAAACATTTAATTAATAACGAGATTTTCTAAAAACTTATACGTTATATTTCATTTTTATTTTAATTCTTATATTTCATACTGATTTTCAGGTTGTTGGATTTTGTTTAATGTCATATAAATCTCTAAGTTATTTAATGCCAAAATCTAAATATTTTGCACGTATTTTTATGCTTTCAAAGACAGATATTTTCTTCATAATTTTATACTTTCAAGGTAAAGGTATGTGTTTTTAGATATATATTTTGTAGATCATAAGATGTATTATTGGTAATTTTACTATAAAAATATATTTTATTATTAATTTTAGTTTTAAATTGATTATCATTTTGCTATGAAAATGCATTGTCGGTCATTTTATTATAAATTTACGGTTGATTTGTCTGTGGCATCACTATTTGCTCATAGCTGGGAGTTTAACATGTGCTACCACGCCAGGTCATGGCAGATCTGAGAATAACACCAATTAAGCGGTGGTTCTACGCTCCTAAAAACCTCCAATCTTCCTATTAGAGGCCTTTCTGCCTGGTGTAGCCTATCGTTATAACACGAACACCCGAATTTTAGGGTGAGCCTCAATGATTTAACAGAGACAATAGTAAAAAAAAGGGACACACCTAGTAACACCCGTCCTGGGTATGACGATAAACTACATCCACGTCCTGGGCATGGATGATAAACTACATCCAACAGCAAAGCCTCTGATCAGGAGGTTTTGAGAAGCGTGGAACCACCTCTTAATTGCTGGTGTTCTCAGGTCTACCTTGACCGGGGGTGGTAGCACCTGTTATGTTCCCAGCTATTGGTAAATAGTTAACCCCCAAACTGGGGTCAAAACACTATGAAAGCGTAAAAGTAGGTTTAAATACCAGAAACCCTTTGTAAAAATGATTACCGGCAATAAATTCTAGAATAAAAGTTATTACCAGCAATATATTTTTGAAAAAAAATTACCAGCTATACATTAAAAAAAATACCAGTTATACATTTTTGAAAAAAAAATATTATCAGCACTAAAAATTTTGTCGGCATTAAATAACCCATTGGGGTTGATATACTGTAAAACAAAACAAACCAAACCAAACCTACTTAACATATATAAGAGAGGGCAGAAATTTTCGGCCGATGTGATGAGAAAATAGGGTTCGGAAAATTTGTTACTCAGAGAACAGATTGATGGCAAGAGAAACGGAGGAAAGTAATGCATAATGTACCTGGCGAGTGTGAGAGAATGTACGGCGCAGCAGAGTTTGGGAGAGATGACATAAAGACAAACGTTAATAAGAACTACAAAGCAAAAGAAGTTGTAGAGATCCATGAGGGCCAACGTTCTGAAGGGACACGGCACAAAGAAGATATTGACTATCGTCTATACGTGCAATATTCTACAACGAACTCCAAAATATAAAACAATAATTAATAAACAATATATTTTCTAAGTGCCTAACAGATGAATAAATTAAATTCACAATAGAAAAAAAAAAGTAATTATATAAATAACACGAACAAACATAAAACCTCATTAAAATATTCTACAAAAACCCAGCTACACAATAACATGAGTGTAAAAGAAAAAATGGCAAAAACGTAATTTCTAAAGAATTAATGAATTTTTTTGATAAGCCGACATTATGTCTTAGTAGAAATTACGTCTGCCTGTCTGTACATTCGAAATTCAAACAAATTCTCTTTATTAAAACACTCAAGCCGGTGGACGTAGATTTATACTGTTAAAACCAGAGATGTCTACTCTGACACATTTATCTACTAAATGTTATGTGTAAAATACTAAGAAATAAACCTATCATATAGATGCATCTCACTTATCGACAAAAAACAAATTACACTCATCACTTAATCAAAAATAATTAAAAAATTAACTACGACACAACAATAAATCGAAACTTCAGAAATTCAACGGATCTGATCACACAATCACTATACCATCGGACCGATTACCATGCCATTTATTCTATAATAGCTCATTTGACATGTTTAATATCGAAACTAAATCTGTATAGGTTCATTTGGGGTTACTACTATATTTTTAAATTTAAAAAAAATATTTTGTAAACGTTTCTTTTCTATTTATGAATGAATATTTTTTGAAAAAATGCCAGCCAATTTTTTTTTAACCTTTTATTGTATGCATAATGTACTTTTCGGGATTTCCAAAATTATATATATATATATATATATATATATATATATATATATATTGAGCATTCTACATTTTAGTCTTTCTACTCGTTTGTTTTTTTCTCTTTGGAATAAGGACTTAAAGCACTTGGCGATTTGTTTCGTCTTGTTCTGACGTTTTTAGTTCTTTCTTTTTATTTCCAATTTTTTCCTCGGGTACCGATTTGTCCTATATATATATATATATATATATATATATATATATATATATATATATATATATATATATATACGTTATATTTTAACTGTTAAATGCATATACGTTATCTTTTAACTGTTAAATGCATTATAGCAAATATAGAAGCATTATTTTGTAATATAAATGTGATTTCCTTTTATTTTAAAATTACAGTCACGTCACTATTTATTGGTGACGAAATGAATTCTACCAAATTTCTTTCTTCCCACATATACCTATTTTTCTTTTTTTTTATCCATACTGTAGATTTATCAAGCATTCAACTAACATTTAAGAGAAGCAGATTGGCAGATGCATTTTCAAAAAAAAAAAAAAATCTCAGACAGCCACAAAGGTCGTGAATATGGTAATAAATATGAGGACAACATTCCGAACTATGTAAATAATATAAGTAATTTCAATAACTCATCTCTAAAAACGAAACCAAAACTTACCATCTAAAATATTTTCTGGCTTTAAATAACCTGTAAAAGGTTGATAAACCTTAAAATACAAATCAATCAAAAATTTCTTCTAAACTGGTTGTCATTCCACGGAAAGAGAGCACAATCCCCTCTCTTATTTAACCCATAGATAGAGATTCGTAACTTTTCCACTAAAGGTACTTGTGTGAAAGAAGCGCACTCCGCCAGAATTCGAACTCGTCACTCGGATTTCTTTTGCAGACTCGCTAATGATTACACTACCCGCATATTCTACAAAGGCACGCCAGCACAAACATCCACATATGTCTATAAATTTGTAGCCACGCAACTTTTAAATATAAAAAATAAATTTAATTTTCCTCTAAACCCCAAAACAGAAGGGCTTTATTATTTCTCGCGAAACCTTACACGAACGAAACATATTACACCGTTTTATATATGATCACATTCTACTGAAGTAAAATTCTGTTCAGAAAAAAAAATGAATATATTTCAGTTCAAATTTAATTACACCCCTATAAAAATAGTATTTCGTTTTAAATAATAAGTCTATCTTAACACCATTATTGATCATTCTAATAAGGGAATTTAAATATCAACAGAATAAGCAAGGTTTAAAATAATTCTTATAAAGACACTGGTTTTAGTGTCTAGATGTGTGCTCTATAACGGACTCACATGGAAAAGATCTCTCTTACAACTTGAAGGAACGTGTTCATACAAAAAGAACAGCAATCACAAAAAAAAAAAAAAAATAGCGACAAGACTGAATTTAAGCGAAATCCCTCTTGTCAAAATAGCGTCAAATTAAATGAAAAGTAAAAATGTCGGTGGTGCACAGAATCGATCAGGTGGACCACGAAAAATTGACATTATGGTCTATTTGTTTTCTCAAGAGATTTTTTGAAGAATATCCGAGAAAATCGATTTTACTGATTAGATAAAAAAGAAGTTTGCGCCCTGAATGTTAATCTTGCGAAAATCCAACGTACACCGAACGGAACCGATTTGCATGGCCGACAACATAGAAAACTGCTACTTAAAACGAGACGCACATCGACCAGTTTAAACATTGTGCGAATGAATAAAGATAAAATACGATGTTTTGCTACAGCGTCAGATAAAGCTGCTTTTTTCTTCTTCTTTGTTCTTTCTTGGCGTTAAAGCATTTAATGTTTGTTAGATAGCGAAGCATAAATTTTAAGCATAATGATGACTAACACCTTCGCCTGGGAATTGGCGTTAAACAGTTTCTCTTTCTTAAATAAATTCACCTCAAGCAAAGTAGTAATACAGTGTAACCCGGATATAAGAGAGTTGTCGGGACCGGAGAAGTCTCTTATATCTGGGTTTGGTCTATTATATATACATTAACACAGGCTCTAATTTGGGACCATATGAAATCTCTCTTATATCCGGGTTTATCTTATATCCGGGTCTCTTATATCCGGGTTACACTGTACTACCAAGACGCAAATGAGTAAAAAAGAATGAAAAGTCTTTAAAAGGAATCGGAACCACAATCCTAAACAGGGAAAAAGAGATAAACATCTACTCCTGTTCAAAAGTCCGGGAAGGAGTGTGAACCGGACAATATGCGAACCTATCTACACCTTTTTCCTCAATATTTTGAAAGTATATTATGTTGTTTTATGAACCGTGATCAAGACTCGACTTCTTGTCGTTTGACGCTTTATTCTACACATTATTTATACTATAACCAACATTATTTATCGTATTCACTAATCACATTACACCTCCCTGAAACGAAAGGCTTTAAGGCTTTTCGTTGTTACTGAAATTCTTCTCCAACCTGTTATATAGGATAAAGTGTCGCTGCCGTCACTTGAGTTTTGAACAAAGATCGCCAGAGAGTGAATACAGGCGATCCCTTTAGTGAATTAAGAAGACCACGTGACCGTAGAAGAAACGCATAGATAGGAAATCGCGTGACGGCTAGATTGATCAGCATTTCTAGTCTATCCTCTATTAGTATTCGGATTTGCATTTCTAGTCTCTCCTCTATTACTATTCTCCCCTATCCTCTATTATTATACGGACCACTATTCTTTTCTCTAAACTATCCTCTGTTCGCATCAATAAGGTGGTTACTTTTCGACTGAGTATTATCGAGCAAGTACTATTAGGGCAAGTGTTATTCGAAGGCGTTCTGGCACCAGTATTGTTCGACAGCGTACTATAGTTGTATCTGCGATTACAAAGTCTCTACTACAACGAGCATTACGAAAGTGACAACGAGTATTCCCTGAGTGTTCGTTGACATCACAAAACAACCTTTGCTCATCTTCCCCTTGAGCTTTATGTACTGTTCTTTTTAATGGATATCTTGGTCTCCTTTCATCTTCCGTGTCTGTGTTACTCCGGCTATCATCGGTAGACTCGTTTTCTATTACATGTTTTTGATCTGAAGAACACATCGTTTCTTTGTCCAAATTTGCCCTATCACAACCTCTTCCGCTTCAATTCTGGGCCTTATTTCGCAAGAATGAACAATTAGGGTTTCCATTTTTTAGATATAATGGCTATATTATATCCCATTTTCAGGATGAAATTGGCTTTCTCAGGACTTGCTACTTTGTTTTTTTTCACCATCTCTTTTCATTTATTGGAGAAAACGTTGTTAATAGAGATCAGTTCGTCTTACCATTAATGCAGGTGGGCTTTGCAATCTATCTGTATGGGGAATAGTCCGATAACTAAGAAGTAACCTTGGTAATTAACTGTCTATAGTATTTCTACTTGGGGACAATATCTTCAATCCCATTTTTGTTGTCTGAATAATTCTTTCTGTAATCTCATTAGATTGTTGGTGACACGGTGGTATTCTGTAAGAGAAGCAGCCAATCCACCTCAAACAATTACATTAATCTTCATCACAAAATTCTGGTGCTTGATAGCAATGTTTTAATGCAAAAGCAAAATCTTAATATTTGCTTTAACGACTTCAGGCCATCTAGGGAAGGAGTCTACTAAAATGAGAAATAGTCCCATGTCATTAATGTATGTATGGTCCATATGGACCGTGGTTCCGTTTCTTTATGTCATGAGTGTATTCTCCTTTGTCGAAAAGTCTTTACTCCTGCACAGTGGGGGCATTTATGTCCGTATCTTGAAATGTCGTTATAATACCCCGCCCATCATGCCTCAAATTGTAATCTCCTCAGGGTAGCTGTTGTATCACAATAGACATAATCTCCATTGCATGTAATGCAGTTTTCGATCGTTATTTTATACCGTATTTCTTTATAAGTTTTTTTTCGTCATTAGAAAAATTATTCCACCAATTATTCTCTCTGCAATCTTGCTTAATATCGGATCATGTATATTTTCCGATGTCAATCTTTGTACAGATAATATCAGTTTCATCCCAATGTAATATTTCTTCATTCGGCATTTCCATTCTTTTTTTTATTATCCTTATTAAATTGTAGCCTTAGCAGCGCATCGACATGTGGCATTGTATTTCATTTTACATGCAAAATGTCAAATTCATATGACATTAATTTTATTATAACCTACCAGTACAAAAGAATTCTCCATTGCCATATAAGTACAAAACGCACAATTTTAAAATTTAAAATAATCCGACCTCAGCGTTGCAGACGCACGATCAAAGAAATCGCTTACCTGTAACAATATCACATTTCTAAGAACAAATTTCGGAATATAAACTACTCTTTCGATGTCCTGTTATTACCTGGAAATATAAAACAACAAATATTTTCTTACCTGATGATATCTGTAGGAACAGATGGAAGCTCGTAAATATATAAAAAAAGAGCTTATTCAACTGAAATTTATAAACAGGGATCATAACATTCATTTAGAGGTTCCGGGTTAATGTCTCTTAGTAAATTGTTAGCGAAGATGTATTCTCGCCATTTTATCATTAACTTCTATATCTGTTTTCTGTATAAATGATTCATTGTAATATAAATTGAACTGCACCACATACTTGTTATATATATATATATATATATATATATATATATATATATATATATATATATATATATATATATATATATATATATACGCTGCTACAAACGTTTAAGAGCTTTATTGCCTTAATCATAGATGACTTTATTTAATTTTTACTTTAAATTTGGTATTTTTCTTATAACTTTTTTACGGCTACCAAGAAATTGATTCATGTACTTGAAATGATTAAAACAAAAATAAACAGATGTACTATGTCTAAATTATTTAACTAAACATATATATATATATATATATATATATATATATATATATATATATATATATATATATATATATATATGTATATATATATATATTAGACCCATTATCTGTTGTATTGTAAATCAGTCCATCGAAACTGTTTTAGTATATACTTATGCATACGTTTACATACATACATACATACACGGACATATACGTTTATTAGAGCCTTTTTCTTCCTTTATATGTATACTTGTACTTATATATGAATATATAAATGACCACTCATATATACACACATACGCATAAAGATATATATATATATGTGTGTGTGTGTGTGTGTGTGTGTGTGTGTGTGTGTGTGTGTGTGTGTGTGTGTGTGTGATGTAAATCTATTTAAACTCGGTGGGTGAAAAAAAACTGCGTATCACAATTTTCAAATAAACTAGCATCCGAGAAAAATAAATTGAAAAAAAAAAAAAACACCAGAAACCTTCGAACAGGGCGAAAGAAATCGTCCAGTACCTTAAATTTCTGGTACAAAAAATAAAAAAATACAGCGAGTATGAAGTTAAAACGAAGAGTGCTCAATACTCCAAGTAGAACAAAATGCCGTTGGTGTCTGTTGTTTTTTTCTCTTTATTTATATATATTCCAAGTGGATCTATGTTTTTTTTCTCTACTAGCTCGTATCCAGCTCTGTGCTATCATTGTACTTGCGATGATCGCTGATGTAACGTATGATCTTGGACTTAAACTTACTGTTATGAACTGCGAGTTTACCGAACTCTCAATACATTCCCTTCTTAATGAATCTTGTTCTCTTCCTGTTTTCTTCTGATCATTCTTTAAGTCGAAATTTCGGTCACATGTGATACAATGAACCACCAGCGTGTTCAGATTGTTATTATGGAGAATAGCTCTGCGGTGTTCTTTTAATCTTTTTTGAGGTTTCTGAATGTTCTGCCGATGTACATCATTAGGGATTTTGTGCAGTCTATTTTCTATATTCTTGCCTCTGTCCTGTTGTTGTTGCTATCGCGTTTGAAGCCGACTATAACACATATTATTAGAAGTGGTGTTGATTGAAAGTTTTCCTTTTCCGAGTTGGATAACTTAACGAAGGCTAAGGAGGTCAACTTTCTCAGTGGGCTTAATGCGCACCTGGATTAGATATTTTTTTTTATCGGTGCGCCTCTACATATAAGTATGAATTTTCGGTAGAAACTAGTAACTGGTGAGGAGGGAGAATAGGCAACCAGCAGAAAAATTTTAAAAAAATTAGTAGATTTCATCAATATTTCGTGTCAGTAGCTATCTATATAGGCACAGAGTGTGGTAGTAACACCATAACATCAGGCGGAGAGCTTCCTGGACTGAAGTCAACGTACAGGACGGAGAGGTGTTAGACCGATGGTAGTAAAAGTCACGTATCCATTACGAAGGCGAGCTAAGGCAGATTGGAAGATATCAATTGTGGTTTTATCTGGAGAATACGGAATACAGTGGAGTAATGGATAGCGGCGTGGATTGAGGATTGAAGAGAGCCGAGTTCGAATTCTAGTTGAATCCATTACATTCACTGCGTGCTAGTACTCTTGGGAAAGGTATGAATATGCTTCCTCTCCCCCATCTATAGGTAAATAGCAGGACAGACCGGGTTCTATAGCCTTGGATGGCAACTGGTCTACCGCAGACAGAAATGCTAACATACTGCAGGGGAAAAAAATCTGTCTCGTCAGTCATGTATTGAAAGATACGTGATCGCCTAAGCGTGTATCACGCATGGTACATAACTGACTGACCTGTCTACTTACGCAAATCACACGACCAATGAATGATTACCTCCCCGGCTTTTTAACCTTATTATGTGGAATGAGGTTGTGAAGAAAAAAATTAAAAAAACATTTTTTTATTTATTTTCAGTCTCTTGTGTGTCAGCGTAGGGTGATGTTAAAAACCCAAATTTAAATGAAAAAGTAAAATTCTCAATTACATTTAAGTTTTACCCGTATACGGTCTTAAGTAATATATTTAAATTATAATTAAATATATTAATAACACACTGGACAAAACTGCCGATTTCGTTCTCGGCTTCTTCATAAGAAAATAACAATAAAACCACTCAATGAAGCAGACGATCTTAAAAACAACTATACTGTAAGTAGTGTTCACAGATAAATATGTATTTTAACAAATCAAAATTACATGCATATTGTTCCATTTGCTAAGTGGGTAACAAACAAAAATAAACAAAAGGATTTTTACTTACAAAGCAATGTTGTCAGTAAGCAGACAACAGAAACTTCTTTTCAAACTTTTTCTTTCTTTCAACTTTTTCATTACAATAAACAATATTGTTATAACATTTTTTTTTACAATCAATTCAATTTCTTTTATTTTTTTTCTTCAAATAATTCTTATTCTTCATTTGAAACTCTTTTTTATTTCCTCAGGAGCTGAAAGAGTAAATTATAAAACACAAATCTTAACCTAGTCTAGGATCTTAAAATCTTCTTATTCCATGAAGAATATCCTTTAAAATATTTTAAATCTTATTTTAAAGTAAAAAATGTGAATGGGGGCAGAATTCCCCGCATCGAACGACTCTGCCAAACAAAAAGAAACGTTGACTCTCCGAGTCAACAAACAAATAAATCAAATGTAATAATTCGCCTTCTAGGGAATTAAATTACTTCTTTTAGCTTTGGAATTCTACCGAAGCTAACAATAGCTTTTCTTCAAAGTTATTCAAATATAAGGAATTCTATCGAAGCTAAACAAAATCTTTCTTCAATTTTTTTCAAATATAAACAAATCTCAGTTACGGAATTCTACCGAATCTAATAAAATCTTCTCATCAATGTTTCACATATTTAAACAAATCTCTGCTACGGATTTCTACCGAAGCTAATAAAATTTTCTCACAAAGCCCTTCGATGCGAAAACTCACCTTCCCCTCTTCCCATCCATAAATAAAACCAGTAATATATCTATTAAAAGCTAAATAAATATTAACTCTATAAACTTCAAAGGTAAATAATTCGATACTGTAATTCGAATTATTAAAGGTAACACTTTATTTTACGTGGCAAACTAAATTAGTTAACCACGGAGCCAGAATAAAAAACGTCTTAAACGACCGAGGATAAATATCTGACTGAGGATAAAATCCTCTGATATAAAGGAGTCGCCGGCAGCTCCCAATTCCATGAAAAAGAGCGGCAGCAAAAAATTATCGTCTGTTTTGCCATCAGACGCTATTATACAAAATATTTAAACACTGCAGTTATAAAAAGATGTCTTCACACTCTTTCTATATATTATATTTTAAATTTCTTTAAATAAAAATTTCCAATGTTGTTAGGTCCTGAGTTTTAACCCTACGACTACACCAGGTCAAAGGACTGATGATGATGATGATGATGATGATGATGATGATGATGATGATGATGATGATGATGATGATGATCGTAAAATTTACCGCTTGTTGCTGTAAAGTTATCATCCGTCAGTACCTCACTCTTTGCAGATGTTTTAGCAAAAAAAATTGTTATGTATTTTCTTGTTTCTGGGGATTTTTTTAAAGTCGTTTAATTTTCCCACACTTTTGTGGTAGTCAGCCAATAATTTCTTACTACATTTTTTTTTCTCACGTGAATTGATTGCGGAATTCCCCTGAATGACGTACGCCCACATCTGACCACTTATACATATATCTTAAGAAATGGGAAAAAAAATCTTCCTTTCTCGCTTTTTACGTTTTGTTTTGATTTCGTTCGCAATCTCCGATTGAACATGAACATTCTCAAGTTGTTTATACACTACAGAAATCCGTCCTCAGCTAACGGAGCTGACCACAAGCGGTAACGACTCCATTTTCGGTCGGTTTCTCCTTATATATACAACCCATTCAGATTTTTAATCATTTCCTTACATAATCACGCTGCCATATGTCAGCATGATCATTACTGTCTTCTCCAAATACATGATATCACCACATGGCCCGAATAAAGTATCAGTCAGTCTTGTGTAATTTTACACAGAAAGTATCTAATTACCATATTCATATTCAGCTATATATTACTGGCGGAGAGATTTTCGCCAGCAAACAACCAAGCAACAAGCAAATAACTGAAAATATTTAAATAATAGACAAAAATTCGCAAATAAACTTTGTCCATTGCGTGGAACATTTAACAGATCGATATCAAATCCGGATGAAGAGATGAGGAGAATAAAGAATAAAAATCAATGATCGAATAAGTCAAGGGAAAAAATCAACATAAAAAAAAAACACATTTTAAATTTTTAAAAATCAAACTTACAGTATGACGTAAACAACTTTTTTTTTTCATTCATACTTTTAAATGATTTTCTAACGTTTTCTACACGGTTCTAAAACTTCCGGTATAATTTGGGTACAAACTTCCTGTCACGTATGAAGCCAGGGCAGATTTTCAGGAAGTTGCAAAGAATTAAATAAATAATAAAGAAAGATAAAAATAAAAATAAAATTTTTCTGTTCATGAAAATTATCAGTTCAGAAAACCAAAACATTCCATAGTCAGAGATGCTAGCAGTTATGGATGTCTTCGCCAAATCACTATGGTAGAACTTCCGGTTATTCGCTCGCTGCCATCTTATGTTTCTCCATGTTTTATTCTAGTCGTTTTCTTATAAAGTTTCAGGTTTTTCTAACAACACTATTTAGCAGTAAACCCATCACTGATCTGTAATTCCTTATTAATTTCTTTTCTCTTCGGTTCTTTCTTGGTTTTGGAAGTCTTGCGGATTTTCTTTCTCAATTTTTATGTTTTTCTGTCTTCAGTTTTTTTTTTCTTCTTTTCTTTACATAACGCCGAAGTGATATTCTCTAAATCATGACACCCACAAAGGTTTATGACGCAGCAAGCACATGCAGTAAAGGACATAGGCAGCGCAAACATCTGTCGTTCGAGAAAAGCGATAATAACAACATAAATTGCAATATGAGCTCGGGTAAAAACTTGGTATTAACAACAAAAATTGCAATATGAGCAATGGTAAAAAATGATTGCTGAAGGCATTAAGTTTATAATACCCATAAATTAATATACAGATGTACTCAAGGACACACGGCACAGTGGATAAAGGCGTTGGTTAGACGCAGTGTGAGTTCAATACCCGGTTAAGTACTTGGAGAGGGGAATTAACAGGAGATAACTGATAACTGACATCCATTATTATACATAGCACGTGGAACTAGTGAGCGAAATAAAGTGTTCAGTTCGACATTCCAACCACCTGAAGAAGGCCGGAGAGTACAACGGCTGAAACGTTGTAATAAATATGGCGACAAAGGTAGTCCGAATAATGTAAATAGCGCGCAAACATCTTCTGTGTGCTGTCTCTTCAGTCCGTTGTAGCTCTGAGTAAATATTGTATTTGTGTTAAGCTCATTAGGTGAGTCATGTCCTACTTTCCTCTGCCCATTTTGCATTCAATATGGGGATTTTCTTAGCGTACCTTAGATGTGTCACAAGCCCGAAAATATGGGGTATCCAATGAGGATCGAACTCACTAGTCAGTCTTAATTGTTCTAGCGAGACACGCTTGCTAATTATTACACCACGTCAAGGTGCCCCCTCTTGCCTTGAATATGTCCTCTGAGTATGACATTTTCCAATCCCTCTTTCCTCATTATGTGACCTGGAAATTTCAACTCTTTCTGATGTTAAAATAAAAGTGTCTTTTTTGTTTGTATTTGCTCTAAGGCTTTGTTGGGATTCACATTTTCAGTTCATAGTATTCCCAGTAACCTTCGGTAGAAACTCATTTCTGTTGCTTCAACTCTCTGTTTCATCTGTGTATAAAATTTCTAGCATCCACTGCCATATAAGAGGACCTATATTGTATAACTGTCAAGTACTATTTTTTGTTCCTAACGATAATTTCCTCTTTCTTTGCTTAGCTTTTAAAAAGCAACTTTGGCTATTCCAATTTGCCATGGGATTTCGGTGCCGCAGTTTCCGTCCTTCAGTGAAACATATAATAAATATTCCAATTTGTTGTACTTGCTTGATTTACGCATCTCCAATTTGTAAATTGCAAGTTGGGCTCTTCCTTAACCGCAGAAACCGATAAGGGGAAATAATATGTTGGATCCTAATTATCGATGTTTGCAATCTTCAATAGAAATAAATATCCATTTACCGCCTTCTTTTCTGCGAACGTATGTACATTACTATCATAAATTATTTCTTTATTAGATGAAGTATTTTCAGCTATTAATAATATTTAATCTTCCTTTCATTTTAATTTTACTTGCTCTCCATTGAAACTACTCAGCCCTATATAGCCATCTGCTCAGAGAGGAAATAAAACGAAAACAAGCATTTGTCAAGATTAGAATTTCGAAGCAGTTCATCTCCGGAATAGCGTGTTAACGAAACCAGTTGTTTTACCGTTTGAGTTACAAATCGACTATCGTTTTCATTTATTTTACAGTAAGATTAACCCTGTACAAGGCCCGGGGGCCACTCGAGGTAGAGGATTAAATTAAGAGGAAATTTGTGCGCATAGGTGGAGAAGATAACGATTAACTCTATCCTTGACATGTTAAGATTATAGTGATCGGAGGATCATAATCTTGGGAGTCGCCTCCATAGAGCAGTGGTTCGCAGGAAGAAGCTGTTCGAGTGTAACTTACTTCTCACCGAGGAAATACCGAGGGAATGTTGGTGGTTTGCTACTATGCAAGTGGCATGGCGTTCTGGTCGTGAAGGTTTGGACCGGTGCGACCAGGAAATGTAATTAGTCCGAGAAGTTTCTGTGGAATTAGTGAGAGACTTGTCACATCCGGCCTCTGAGAGAGAGCTTGGAGGGTAGAGAATAATTCGTCACTCACAGGTGCTCATAGGCGCTTTTGAACCCTATCAAGACTGGAGAATGGGGTTTGGACAGCTCCCGGCCAAATATGACAACACCACTCCATTTTTGTAAAGGTAGAGATTATCAGTAGGAGTCAGGTACTTATTAGAGCGGTACAGTGAGCAGACAACTTAATTGCATCCTTAGCAATTAATCATATCATTAATCATAGTTTAACCATATACCCTTACTGTTCCTTGAAACCAATTGCTTGACATCAAATTTTATTGTTTTCCCGCCACTTGTAGTCGTAATATTAATCAGGATGTAATTTTCATGCGATGGAAGAATGAGTAAAGATATCCTCTTCACAAAAGAGCGAAAACTCTTATGTAAATTTATTTTGAAGATATTGTTTAAAAGTGGTTGATATTGTTAATTCCTGTAGATCTTCAACCTAAATTTATATGGACTGAAAGTATAGCGGGGGAAAAAAGAGATCTACTTTTTATTAGATGAATATTTCCAATTATTACTAATGATTGAATATTATTTCTTTCACCTTAATTTAAGTTGTTTCATCAACATTTCACTATGAAAAGCTACGAATCCATCTCTTCTCAGGCCAGATATCGATTACATAGCAGGCCAGCCTTGTATATCTAAGATACCACACCATCAGCACTCGTACGATGAGACTGTATCCCGGAGATCCATATCGAGTGAAGAGACCCCTCATCTCTCTCTCTCTCTCTCTCTCTCTCTCACACACACACACACACACACACACACACACATATATATATATATATATATATATATATATATATATATATATATATATATATATATCTCATGGTAAATATTCAGTATCTAATTTCCCGGTCAGCTGCAAACAGCAACAATCGGAAATCTATACAAATAAAGTGAAGTGTCTCTCTGCCTTTTTTCCCATAATAGACTCAATTAACTACTGAACGGATCTGAAGGAAGCATAGCTGGCAGATAGTCCAGGACATAATTAATGTCATACGCTATTTATCGTTGACAGCCATAAAATAAGGTCATGACAGGTAGCAAAATATGGTCAAAGTAGCCGTTAATTATGGAAGTTAAATATTTATTCACGTGTAAATAATATAGTGGTAATATAGTAAAAGAACATTACGTACAAAATCAATAGGCAGTTACTTCCCTTGGTAATTTTAATAATCTGTACAAACAAAATCAAGTGTTTGTATATTTAGACAAAATTAGTACCCCAGTAATGCTGACTACCTCTGCTAGTAAGGAATAAGCTGTTAGTCTGTATAGTTACGATGAAAATCAAGTAAAATTAAAATAAAAGAAATGGTCATGGAAAATATTAATGGTCTAAATTATTATTCCCTGCTAACCTTTAAATTCCCATGTGTAATCTGTCTGCATTTTTCTACCGATATTTATTAAATTTGCTTCAGTACAAGAGAAGGAAGAAAAATGGAAATAAGATATTGCTCTGGCAAATGTCCATAGAGAGGAGTCTAGACTCGAGAAAAACAGAATCTGAAACTTTATCTCGATCACTGATTTCTGGTGGGTGTAATTGTTATGGACAGAAGACAGTCAACAGCGAGAAATCTTTTGCTGAAATATTTTATAAATGACTTATCTGTTTCTGTTCGATGGGTCCTACCAGTAATCAAAATAAATGAGATTGTTCGATCTAAGATAATTTCTCGATCAATATCTATCAATCTGAATCTGTTCTTATTCCAACTGAATCTGTTCTTATTATGTCTATCTATCGATCTATCTATCTATCTGAAACTGTTTATATTCTATGTGAATCTGTTCTTTATCTATCTATCTGAAACTGTTTATATTCTATCTGAATCTGTTCTTTATCTATCTATCTGTCTATCTATCTGAATCTCTTATAATTCTATCTATCGACGGATCTTAATTGTAACACAGAGAGAGAGAGAGAGAGAGAGAGAGAGAGAGAGAGAGAGAGAGAGAGAGAGAGAGAGAGAGACCCCCTCCACCAGGTGGGTTTATTAATCAACGTTTCTAAAGGATTGGGATGAAGGCGCTAATTAGTTGGGTAGAAGGGATTTCGGAGTAATTCTAGAAATAAGTTTTTCTTTTTACTTAGTTGTTTCTGGGATTGAATTATTAATTAACTAGGTGAATTAATTCCAGAGTAATTAATGGACGGGTTCGTTAAGTAAAGCTTGTGATAAATGGTGAATTGGATTTTGGGTGGTCTGCCGGGCGAAATCCAGGCAGAGACCTCAGACGAGATAAGTGCTTTCGCCGGGCTTCAGTGGACGTTGTCTGCGGAAAACCCAGCAGGGAGTCCGAATCTGGTTTTAGTACCTCTTGAAAACTGGGTTCCCGCGGAGTTTCGTAGAGCAGGCGGAAACACATGGTGGTCAAGGCGATTTGCATATTAAATTTCGTGGGCGGTGCCTAAAAACTGTTTAGCTCCGCCTCTCTCTATATAAGCAGCCTGCACGCTTGAGTTGGAGAGATGAGATGGGAGATCAGATCAGATCGGATCGGAGAACGCGTCGGAACACGAGAGAAGCGCCAGAGAGCCGGCAGAGCGCGGCAGAGACCAAGGAAAAACGCGGAGAGAGAACGCGGAAGAAAACGCGGCGGAAACGACTTAGTGGGTCTTGGCGGTCTGGCCAGTTGGTTGCATGCGTCAAGTACAAAGAGATAGGAATAGAACCTGTGCGAATCGAGATAACTTCGTCAACAAAGCTGAGAAATCCGACTGCTATATCGGAGGGTGCAGACGAAGATCCACGAATTAACTCTCTTAGGTCAGCCGAATTTTCTATCGGCATAATTGTGTCTTTCTTTCTCTGTGACGTTCCGACACAAACGAGTGAACCTCGTTAACTCAGTTTGTATTCGTGCAATTTCTTTGATAGTGACATAAAAACAGTAGCCTTTGTACAGGAACGGAAAGTGTTGCTTATTTCTTTCTTCTTTGTGCCCTTGCGATTACGAGAAGAACTTTTCTGCACGAATAGCGATTTCTTTCAGCCTGCAGCCCAGCCATTTAATTCGTCCTACCTCCGGATCCTCCTGAAGGATCGAAATACTGCTGTTCGGGTCAAAAATACACAACGTGGCGGATAGTGGTGGTTCCTTCGGTTCACCGGAGGAGGACCGGGTGTTTTACTTTTCGGCGAGAACCACCGGAGAGACAGGACAGAGCTGTAGCCGGCAGGTCTTCTACGTCAGATTAATCTGTTCTTATTCTTTCTATGTATCTCTCAAAATTTATCCAGCGTCGCTTCCATTGAAAGAAGCATTCCTAGAACATCTTGAGTGATAGCGAGCATATCTCGGCGCATTCTGTTTGATCTTCTTGATGGCTTGGAATCAGGTTCCTTTAAAATAGGATTTGATTTTTGAAAAGGGAAAAGGCACAAGAGACATGATATGAAGAATACAGCAGTTGCCACAGTACATACGTTAGCTTCGTTAACATACCAACAATAACGATACGTTTTGATCAGTCCTCGCATATATATATATATATATATATATATATATATATATATATATATATATATATATATATATATACACGTACGTTTCGTTAAAGATGACTGAAAAGCTACTGCGATTAAGAATTTTATTTAATTTTGCTTGTGTTCGTATAAGTGTTTTCTTTTCTGGACACAAAGTGTGTAAAAATTGTCCAAAGATTATTCATGCCCGTGCGCTTTCGGCTATACTTTTAGCCATTATTAAGTATGATTTT